>CM066230.1:8385609-8985609 GCA_033675125.1 Athetis lepigone | reverse complement strand
GGAGTTCTCAGCCATAAGCACGGCCATAGCCTTCTTAGCTTCATTTGTAGGCATCGTGATTCTCCAAAAAATAATGAAAATGAGTGACCTGGGGGCCAATTCTCGATTTTCGCCATTTATCTCGAGTTCGAGATTGTAAGTCTATCTCTATGTCTATCAAGAATATCTCTATCTCTACCAAAAAATGGCGAATTGAGCAGAATTCCGTATTCTCAGTCAAAATAGAAATAAATGTCACGAAAATGTCGAGTCGAGTGAAGATAATGTTACCATTATGAAGAATCGCACGTTCCGTTTTTGGTAGCTTAGTAAAAGTAGCATAAGTGAATGAATGATTTCGTTTTAAAATGCTGAATATACGAATATTTAATTATAAAACGAAACGTTTAGTGTAAAAATAATCAGTTTGACAGTTGACTGTCTGTCAATGACAGAATTCAAGTGTTAGGTAGGAAGTAAATGATAAAGTTCTTTATTTTAAAATAAAAATAGTTAAGTCATACAAAAAATCAATTATAATAAAATCGGTTACAATAATTGTGCACTCAACAAACACGTAAATTAGGTATTTTAGGGTGTGCAAGATAGAAATTCTAATAAACAAATAAACTCGTCCATCTTTCAGTGGTTTCAAGTCTAATCGTGGTCGTCGTTTCAAAAAAACACAATGCACAAATCAAAAATTATAAATCGAATTTCCAGTAGGTATGAGATGCCAAGCCGTATTTTATTAAAAAAATAAGGAAATAAAAACACAGGGTACAATCCAAAACTAAACGAATTCACACAGAAATGACGTATCTCTACAATCGACATGACATCTCTACTGCTCAGAAGCACTCGACATGAACTCTAACGTTAGCCTTCGACAAATGTCGAACTCGACATCCCCAGAAGAGCAACTTTTAAAATTTGACGAAAAAATGACGTCATTCGACTTTTTTGTCGAATTCGACATCATCTCTAAAACCGAGAATTGGCTCCCTGGTCGTTTCTCTTATAGCATTTATAACAAATATTATGGATTTCTTTATCAGAGCTTTTGCTACGAAATCATGGCATATGTACATGGGTAAGTTGCGATTAGTTCATATTGATATTTGTATAGTAGTAAAGCTTAATAATTCTACAAAATAAGTCGTGGATTTTGGATTTGCTTTGTTTGTAGCAGAAAAATCGCATTTTTATTTGCATAATATTTGATTATACTTAGGTAGTGTGCCTAATTGACGCCATCAACTCGAGAAACACTTAAGATGTAATAATATTTTATTATCATGTGTTCATTTGTCATGTGTTTGACCTTCTGACGAAAAGAAAATTGTAACGATGACACAACAAAAGTTTATCAAATAATCCAAAGTTTTCGCATTCATGACAAGAATTATATTGTTTCTATCCATAGCTTCGTCAATCGTGATACAATGATATTGATAATATTGGTTGTTTGTTTTTAGGTGTATATTCATATTGAACGTTAAATATTAAGTTTTACGTTTCAGGTTCTTCTATCGGAGCGATGAAAGGTCTATCTGCGCCTTTAATTCGGTCATTTTTGACAAAAATTCTGCCAGTTGTGGACATAGCTAAAGTTTTTGCGTTGATGTCAGCCATCGAAGGGTTGTGCCCGTTGATCTCGCCTGTGATATACAACTCTCTTTATCAAGTCACGGTAGCTGTGTTCCCTGGCGCTATCTATTTGTTTAGCAGTGGGATAAGTGCTATCAGCGTTCTGTGCTTAATGTAAGTATACCAAAATATATCTCAATGTTTACAGCAAATTTTACTCAACTTACATTTTCAATGATAACAGCAGCAGTTTTATGTCCTTAATTGATTTTATTAATGATTTAAAACTCATATTATGGGTCTGACTTTGTATATTAATATACATAATTATAATGTACACTATCGTATCTTCGTGTTATGTCATTTTTTAGGGTTCCGTAGTCAACTAGGAACCCTTATAGTTTCGCCATGTCTGTCTGTCCGTCCGTCTGTCTGTCTGTCCGTCCTCGCTTAATCTTTGTGACCGTTAGCACTAGAACGCTGAAATTTGGTACCAGTATGTATATCAATCACGCCGACAAAATGGTAGGTACAATAAAAATTGAAAAAAAAAGTTTAATTTGGGTAGCCCCTATATGTAAAGTGGGAAGTGATTTTTTTTAATTTCAACCCTAACGTGTGATATATCGTTGGATAGGTAATAAAAAATAAATAGGGGTTTACTGAAATCCAAAAGTAAAAAACCGTTTTGCCCACCCCCTCCCTCTAACTTTTGACCCATAAGTTTAGAAAATATGAAAAAAAAAACTGAAAAGTAGAACATTATAAGGACTTTCTTGGAAAATTTGTAAAAAAAAAGTTATAAGGGTTTTACAAAATAATTTCTGGACTAAGTTTGTAGTATAATGGTATATGCAAGCATTCTAAACTCATAAGTGTGAAAACTTATTGTGAAGGACGGGAAATTGCGGAACCCTACACTGAGCGAGGCTTGACACGCTCTTGGCCGGTTTTTTCTACTTAAGAGAACAACTTCCTAACTACATCAATTCGGCACAAGTTTTGTCTATCACGAATTAGGAACAATTATTTATAACTAGCTTCTGCCCGCGGCTTCGCTCGCGTTAGAAAGAGACAAAAAGTAGCCTATGTTACTCTCCATCCCTTCAACTACCTCCATTTAAAAAATCACGTCAATCCGTCGCTCCGTTTTGCCGTGAAAGAAAGACAAACAGACAGACAGACAGACACACTTTCCCATTTATAATATTAGTATGGATACTGTACTGTTTTCTCTTGTTTCAGAATTGTACAATATTACAGATGGAACGTGTTATCACCTTATGAGACATTGGCTTCAGTTTAGGACAATTTTTAAAATACACTGTAGCTGGGCTGGTACGCGGTAAATATTACTATCATAGGCCAGGTCTGAAACTGGAAGCTGCTTTATACATGCCCTAGTGCCCTCTCTTTCTTTGACTGTATATAATTTTTTGAATATTTGTACTTACTGTTAAAAGACTGAATTAGATAGGTACAGGTTTTTCAAAATTGTTATTACTGGACTACTCTCCATAAAGTGAGTAATTGTACCATAGTATTGTAGGTATAAGGTAATGTTATTATTATTGAGTTAATTTATTTAAATACATAGCTCTATTTATTTTGTTATTTTACATTTATTACTTAAAAAAGGTGTAAGTATATAAAATAGGGCTACTATTTTAGATACCTACCTCCGGTCCTAATTACCTGTGGTAAGACTGAGTCTAAGTCAGTCTAACTCCTTTGAAGAAACTGCGTTTAATACGAGCTGTGTCCAGGAGAACAACGGTAACGTTTGTTTGTCTTTGAGATTGCCGCTTCAAAATCAATCAAATATTAAATTAATAATTATGTATATCCATACCTAATGTATAAAAAATATGGTGGAAAGTTTCTATGGGCCCCGGAAGAAAATTACTTTAAACCGTTAAAATAAATCATTTTACTCAAAGAAAACCATCCTTTATTTTTAAAAAGAAACAAAACCGTATTTTAAGATTTTTTTAAATGTGACACCCGGGAATCGAGCGGGCATAAAATGGAAAAACAACATCCTGTGCTTTTATGACATCAATCGATAGAACCACTTACAAAGATCAAACTTTTAAACAAACTTTTGAACTTTTCGGATCAAAAGGCAAATTTATCTGTCGAAATTTTCGTTGAAATAATAATGGTGCTGATTCTCTTGTTCACAAACTTAACTTAATTTTAGTTAAATGCATCTATCTCTTTTTATTTCATAAAGAAAAGGACAGAAGATAAAATATTAGTTAAGTCCTGTCAAATTAACGCCCTCCATCCGCCGTTGGGCATTGTTTTTTGTCATGTGCATAAAGTTTTTTAAATAAATAATTTAGACGCGATTAAAAACATGGCGACTAAAAATACGTCGATTTACTTCAGTCAGGCGCTATCTAATTTGACATGATTATACTAAAATGTGTTTTCGGTCCTTTTCTTTAAGAAATGGGAAGACAAAGATGCATTTAACTTAATTTTAGTTAAGTTTGTAAACAAGAGAATCATCACCATTCTTTCTTTTTAAGGTTTATTTCCTTTAATTTAAATAACCATGTTGATCCTTATGAATTACCCTAACGTCTATTGGCATAAAAATACAGTGTTACTTTTTCAAATTTTAGCTGGTTCAATTCCCGAGCGAATTTTCGAAAACGATTTAAGGTAGTTTTCTTCCAGGGCCCTCTAAAACTTTCCACCCTGTACGGCACAAGATGATGATCCATAAGTGAAAGTAATGTGATATTTATTAGGAAGTTTTGGTTGTTAAACGTTCCAACATAATATTATTAAGATTCAGAAACTTGCTATAAAATAAAATAAAAGGAATGCCATTGCATCTGCAAATGTATTTTCGTAATATTAATATACATAATTAAGGTTTTATATAATAAACAGTAACTAGGTAGGTACCTTGTGAATTATTTGGAACTAAGGGTGCTTGTACACGGTGCATGTAGCTGGAGCAAGTAAAGATGCGGGTTACACGCGTGAGTAATATGCGCAAGCTATTTGTTCGAGTTTCTGAGGCACTGGACCCGCACATGTTTTTAAACGATATGTTTACGATGCATATATCCCGCGCAAGTGCCTCAACATGCGCAAGCTACATGCACCGTGTACAAGCACCCTAACTACAAATATTGTGTGAACTATCGCAGTGAAACCTTATTGCTAAAAAGAAATTATATTTTTGCATCTCATCATCTTTGTTTTTTTTATTAATTTGTCCCCTGCGGTTTCACCCGCATTTTTCGTTACTGCTTCGCCCCGTGGGTCGTAGCGTGATAGTATATAGCCTATAGCATTCCTCCACAAATGGGCTATCTAACACTGAAAGAATTTTTCAAATCGGACCAGTAGTTCCAGAGATTACCCCCTACATACAAACTTACAAATTTTACCTGTTTATAATGTTAGTATAGATGTTACTTTTTATGTGAGTAGCTTTTGACTGCGGCTCGCCCGCGTTGGTATCGGAAAATATCTGGTATTTTTTAAGTCACATTTAGCTTAATCACCGTTAATCCAGTTTATCTATCTGCGTCGATTTTTGTAGTAAAGCCCAGTCCTGGGACGCAGTGGTTTCTTCAGTTATAGCGCAGAAGAAATCTACGGAAAGGGAGAGGGAGATTTCCATTTCTCCATTCCTGCCCGGTGCAGGCGTACAGGCTTAGGAGGAGGGCGTACGCTGTCCTTCTCCGGCCCCCCTAAATCGGTTCTGAGGCGCTGGACTCAGTGGCAAATTAGACTTTTCCCTAAGGGCAAAGAGACACGTGCCTAGGGCGCCATGCGGCGCGTGCCGAAAAATAGAAAAAATCCTGACATGAAATTGAAAAAAAAAATTACAAGAAGAATACCTTCCTGAAGTTAAATTTACCATTAAACTTCGAATTGACTTTAAATATTAGACATTTTCAGGCAATTTATTAATATTTTTTCTGCGTAAGAACTATTCTCGGGAATATTCTGCAACAAGAATTACCGAAATCTGTTCAACTGTTCTCGAGATTTGCGCTTAGCAACACATTCAGCGATTCATTTTTGTTATATAGAATAAGTACTAGCTTTTGCCCGCGACTTCGCCCGCGTGGATTAATAGTTCCCGTTCCCGGGGGATTTCCGGGATGAATACTGTCCTATGTCCTTTCTCGGGTCTCAGACTATATCTGTACCAAATTTCATTCAAATCGCCATTCGGTTCAGTGGTTTAGGCGTGAAGAAGAGACAGATAGACAGACAGGCAAAGTTACTTTCGCATTTATAATATTAGTACGGATATCTGTAGCTATAGCAATTTTTAACAACCTTTTATTACGACTGAAATTAAAATGTGCTAGATAGCCTATATATTTCAATGCTACTTGTTTTGCTGTTCTCTTGACTAACTCATAATTCTGTTCTGTCCTTGCTTTTCTGTATCCTTTTCCACCCTATGACCTCTTCTTATCTTAAAGAGCGTTTTCAGTTTGTCTGTGACACACATTCACGAACTCTTAGATTATCAGAAAACTTAATATTGAAGAATAATAAGATAAACAACTTAATATTGTAATGATACACGCTCAGTTTGATTGCTTTTTATAGGGTTTAGCATTTTAAATCGTTTGGTCGGGGTTTTTTTTTATTTTAATCTTTATGATAAATCATTTGTAGTTCAAGTTACTCGTCTGTGGAATGCTTTGCCTATGGCCTTAGCAACGCGCACAGTCTCTGACTACTTTAAAAAAAATGGTTGAAGATCACTAGGTACATTGGCTCTCTAACACTGTCATCACTCGGTTAAATTCAATTTTATTTTAAATACTACTTCTATTGTATCTATGTATTGTTTATGATTTTTATGTATAAAGAGATACATCTAATGCACATATAAATAAATATATACAGGGTGTCCCACGGCTATGCCACATGGAGGGAAATGCTAAATGAGTCCCTTGAATACAAAGTGATGACGTTTGATTATTTCGTTCCCTGACGATTTTTTGATCTTGTTGTGGTGCATATTTATTTATTTAAATGATGCGTACTACTCAAGTGGGTAGATTAATTATTTATAAATAGTTATGATTGTCAATTGTATGTCCTTACGGCAATGTAAGCTTTTAACTTTTCTGAGCAAAATTTCACATGAAATGCTAAAAATTTAAAATTCACGGTCTTCTAATTTAGCAAAAAAATATCCTTATGATGAATCCTTTCGATCGGTATGATACAACTACAGGAACTAGTTCGATTCCCGGCCCAACCATTTAATTATATAAATATCTATGAATGTAGTTTAAATTGTTTTAAAAATTCAAATAATGTCTTCTCTCAGTAAAATTTTCTGTCTACAATATTTAAGGTACTTTCCCTCCATGTGGCATTGCCGTGGGACGCTCTGTATATTCATGTACGCCATAGACTACCCGTTACCCATTTTTAAATAATTTGATTTCATCCAAAGGTTGCATACCTATATTTGTTTGTATTGTCCTTTACTATTTTTGTCCTATTGGTATGTACAATAAAGAATTATTCTATCTTCTTATAATAATAATATGTGCCGATGCGCGCAATACACAGCTACTATAACCAATTACAAGAATTAAAGAAAATAATAAAAAAATAATGTAAAGAGCAATATTTTGCCTTGGGTCTCCCTCTAATTGCAGTAGTGGGCACATCTTTATGTTATGATGGCCATGGCCGAAAATTAGGCCCGGCGGACTCCATCAAAACGAAGAAGAACGGAGATGTGTGGTACAGTACAACCAATCAGCTTGTACAGGCCTCCTCAGGTCTGAGGGAGGGGGTGAGGTTTTTGACTCTCTCGCAATATCATCGAGGGACGCATGGAAACACATAGAAAAAAAAATCCATATATTCAAGTTGAATACAAGGCAATATGACTGCTCGGCTGCGAAATAAAACCCAGTATCTGCATAAAACCAAATTTTAACGGTTTCATATCTTTGACAGCTTGCCGTTTCAATAATATTATGGTCAAAGCTCATTACAGCCACCCGGCAGCTACTCCACACCGACTCGCCTCCTGCGGCTAGTATTCTTTATATGGATTTGTATGGGCATGCGCTCACTATATCAACTCCATAGCGTCACCGGATCGCCTCGGTTTTAAGCCCTTCGCGCGCGGTCGGCGGGTGGGCCACTCGTTGACAACTCGCTGCTCGAATGCTTGCCGTGCGTTGACGGCGCGCCGGCCACGAAAGGCCCGCGCGCTGCCACTGCCGCGAAAGCTATGATTGCCAATTCACGATTTGTAAAATTTGACATAACGAAACAAGCACACGTGTAGACCTAGTGCCAATTATTAACAGACTACTCGAAAATTCGTGGACCAAGCGCCGAGTTGGTCTCTTTTCGTTGACGCCTCGGCGTTCGCTCGTTGACCGCGGGTGGCCCACTGGTTGACGGCGGGTGGCCCACCCATCGACAACGAGTTGACGCCGTGCAACGAGGCGGTGCGGAGTGGCTGCCGGGTGGCTGTAATGAGCTATGACCTTTAGTCGTACCTTCCTGGGAGTGATTGCAAAATTCAAGGTACATAACAGGCTTTAAAAAAAATTGTTATAATGCGTCTATAAAAAAAAATATGTACGTAGAGGAGCAGTTACTAATAAAAACATTGTTTTCTTGGACCTAACTTTTTGAGTGTGACAATTTTAAAATCTAGTAAGATAATGTATAAGATCACTTGCTTTGTTTTCATCTACTTAGTTCTAAAATAAACTGAGTGGGGACTAAACGCAAATTAATAGACCTAGTAAGATCACTTGCTTTGTTTTTATTAAGGTCTGAATTTAAAATAATAATAATATTGATGTGCCTCCGGAAAACATACAGCATTGTTTATGAAGAAGCAGTGTATACTTATCTTATATATGTGCGGTTTCCGTACTTTACCAGATGAATAAAGGTGGCGCCACTAGCGCTTCCGTTTTATATAATACTTTCTGACAGCTAGGATGGCGGGGACCGCTGTCACTTCGAGTATTCATAGCGTTGTGTACTTTCGCCGCGTGCGGTCGAAATCCAAAAATAACTGGATAATCCGTTAACATTTTAAAAATTTTGCATTACCACGTGTTAAATAAACCGCCATTGTATTCCTTATTGGTTATATTTCAATCTTAACTTTAAAATATCGGTCGTTTCGCAATGAATCTCGCGTCGAGTGACGACATAGCTGAGGCTACCGCCGGGCCCAGTCGACCGGTCGTTCCGAACTCGCCTACGCCCGAGAGCAAGAAAAAGAAGACTCCTCAAGCACCAGCAGTTCATCGGACAGCGAGGCGGTGCAGGAGGAACCTCCGCGAAAGAAGCGAAAGCGAGATTCACAGGTAACGGTCGATCCTCGGATCGACGCGTTATACAAGCAGGTCAGTGCTCTCACAAATCTTCTAATGCACCAACAGTGTATTGTGCCGAATTCTTTTATGACCACTAGCGAGAACGACCTTATAAATGAACCGAACGATACAAGTCACGAATTCTTGACTAATCCGTCGACTGTGTCGCCCAAAGCACTAGATTTAGGTGCTTGTAAAACAAATTTTGATGATAAAAAGGTTCTTAAAACAGCGGATGAAAAACGGTTACGTCAATTAATAAACTTACAACACTTTAATTCCACCTCGTGGCAACATATTCGTTATAAGAATACCTTGAATGATATGCTCGCGTGTCCTGGTTTTTGCAACTTAAAAATAAACGACGAATTATATAGTCTGAACCGAGGGAAAGATTTCTTGGCTTCTACGGAAGAAATTATGGCTGCCACTACCAATGCCTTGTTACATCAAAGGGAACTATTACAATCTGGTCTACAAAGCATTATCGATTGGGCTCACAGTAATCCCACGGAACTAAAATCAGATAACCTCTTCAATAAAATCACTGAAACGTTTGGTAATGACTCCCCATCTTACAAATTGTCCGAACAAACTTTACAA
Source organism: Athetis lepigone (assembly GCA_033675125.1). Lineage (NCBI taxonomy): Eukaryota > Metazoa > Arthropoda > Insecta > Lepidoptera > Noctuidae > Athetis > Athetis lepigone. The sequence goes on along the minus strand of CM066230.1, from coordinate 8,976,073 downwards.
TTGATTTGTGGTAAAAGAGCAGAATGTATCGAAACTAGACGTAAAAGACTAATCTGTGAAATTCCCAACAAGAATATTCAAGCCGCGCTCACCAATATTCCTCCTAGCGAAGAATTTTTATTTGAAAGATCAAAATTGCTGTCCCTTATACAGTCCCTCGGGGGACCTCATTTTTGGTTATCCCCGCCATCAGCTGCGAAATCTAAAGAACCAGCAAAATCGAGATATCGAGAACCGTCCTCTTCAAAATATAGACCACAGACACAAAATACCAAAAATAATTTTCGAGATACCCACAAAAAACAGCAAACAAAACAAACGTATAAAGGAAAAAGTGAGGGTTACAAACAAACAAAAAACTATTCATTTCGAAATAAAGAGGGAAAAAAGTGACTATCCGACACATTTCAAGGGAGGTTGTTTAAAGATGTTCAAAAACCGTTGGCAAGCACTACGTGCCAGCAAATTCTTAATATCGGCCATCACGGGGTTTCGAATACCCCTTTGCAAGAAACCTCCTTTGCTAATGCCAACAAACCGAATTATGGCGCAATATACAACCAAAACTTCCCCTGCAATGTCCCATATAATCAAGGAACTCTTGGATCAAGGAGTATTGCAACGAGTTTCCAAGAAAACTCCCAGTTTTATTTCAAAGCTTTTTCTGCGGAAGAAAAGCGACGGCTCAATGCGCCCTATTTTCGATCTTCGCGAGTTGAACAAATTCGTAAAGACGAAACATTTCCGTCTGATTTCTCACGCGTCTGTCCCAGATTTCCTCCAACCTGGAGACTGGATGACGAAAATAGACATATTTCAGGCCTATTTTCACCTGCCAACAGCAAAATCTCATCGACCTTTCTTAAGGATCAGCTACGGCCACCAAATGTACGAGATGACATGTCTACCGTTCGGGCTAGCTTCGGCTCCCCACCTGTTTTCTTCAGTAACATGCTGGGTCGCGGAGACCTTGCGTGCGCAGGGATGTCGGGTTCTAGTCTATCTAGACGACTTCCTTCTGGTCAATCAAGACCAATCCATGTTATGTCGTCAGGCTGCGGAAGCCGTGAGGCACATGGAACACTTGGGCTGGCATATCAACTACCAAAAATCAGTGTTGATACCGACTCAAGATTTGGAGTACCTTGGTATTCGTTGGCAAACGGCAGCAAATACAATGTCGCTACCGACGAAAAGAAGACAAAGCATCAACGTGGCCTTAGACCGGGCGTTGTCAAAAAGTCATGTCAACTTGAGGGAACTTCAAAGTCTGCTGGGTCAGTTAAATTTTGCGAACTTCGTAATACCCCGGGGAAGACTGCACTGTCGCAAAATGCAAATCTTCTTGAGAAAGTTCAACAGGAACCGACCCCGCCAAAAACAGCCATTGTCCCAAGTTGTGTATCAAGAGATGATGTGGTGGCGCGGAGCCACCCGTCACATGATGCCTATACACAAAAGGCCGAGTACCAATTTCCTAGCAACAGATGCTTCGGATTGGGGTTGGGGTGCCCACCTGGACGGCCATCTAATGTCAGGCGCGTGGTCAACTTGCCAAAAGAGATGGCACTGCAACAAAAAAGAGCTTTATGCAGTAATAGCAGCAATCAAGACGAGAGCAGAAATATTACAGAACTCTCACATACTCATTCAATCGGACAATCGGACTCTGATTGCATATATCCGGAAAGAGGGGGGTACCCGGTCGCTGGGACTACTAGCACTAACCTACAACTTAATATACCTAACAGACAAGCTCAACATAACCCTGTCAGCGCACTATCTACCAGGGAGATACAATATTATAGCAGACAAGCTATCACGGGGAAAGCCACCTGCCGAATGGCACATTTTACCTCGGGGAACTGCGGAAGTTTTCCTGAAATGGGGCCGCCCAGACATAGACCTGTTCGCGTCAAAAAAGACTGCTGTAGTAAAAAACTACGTATCAATAGACTCCAGAGATCGATCTGCAAACTATATAGACGCCTTCAGCAGACCATGGAATCATCAGCTAGCTTGGGTATTCCCGCCTCCCAGCCTGCTGCCCAGAGTGTTAGCTCATCTCAACAAGGCAACGGGGACTTACCTGGTAGTAGCCCCGGAGTGGCCTCAAGTCTTCTGGCTTCAAGACCTGAAGTCCAGAGCGCTAGATCACCCACACGAATTGCGGAACTTATCGGAGACTCTGATAGATGTGACGACATCACAGCCCCCTCCACAAGTACAGACATTAACCCTGAAAGTCTGGAAAGTTGGGGGTGGGGTGCCCAAATAAAAGATTGGTCCGAAAAGGAAAAGGAACTGCTAAAGAGCAGCTGGCGACAGTCAACCTTAGCAACTTATATGCCAGCACTAAAACGATGGCTAACATGGTGCTCAAACTCTCGTGTAAATCCAAAACAACCTCAACCAGCCGATATTGCTAAATTCTTAATTTTCCTCTTTTTAAAAGAAAATCTATCTTATAGCACAATACTTGTACATAAATCGGCAGTTTTAACTTTTTGCGGTCCCAATGTAGAACAGCAAACCTTCTCCAATTTTATTGTTAAACATACCCTTAAGGCAATAGGAATAGCTAGGCCAAAAATAAAGAGATCACCATTTACGTGGGATCCACGGATTGTACTCGAGTGGCTCTCATCTAATCCACCCAAAGACACATTGTTCGATTTAGCCCGCAGAACAGCTACGGTCTTATTGTTAGCTTCAGGCCGCCGGGTTCATGACTTAACTTTGCTTAGAATAACAAAGGACAATTTCTTTGATGATGGCAATAATATTTATTTAATACCTGTGTTTGGGTCAAAGACTGATACACATAATTATCGCCAATCCGCATGGAAGTTATCTAAACATCATGATAAAAATTTATGTCCTGTCACTTTAATAAGGCTTTTAATACAAAAGACTGAAATAAGAAGGTCGGAAATTACTAATTTAACCAATATTTTTATAACTGTATGTAACAAAACTAAAGCTGCCTCACGCACCGTAATTGCAAACTGGGTACGTACGGTTCTTAAAGATAGCGGAATATATGCATCTCCGGGAAGTTGCAGATCAGCAGTAGCTTCCCTTGGATGGTCAGATAATCAACCAATAGACGATATCCTATCACGGGGTAATTGGAAATCCTCCAATACATTTTTCAACCATTACTGTCGCGAAATAGAACTCCCTAAAGACAATCCTCACACATTTTTCAGTACATTTACTCCATCCTAAATTTCAAAATAGTTACTATAGTGATTACAATATGATTAAATCAAAACCTGCACAAGAGTGAAATTCATTTCAATTAATTTTGTGGTTTGTGCACGCTAAGCGTCTGTGTTGTTACTACTACGATCTTCTTTTTGCGAAAAGTAAAATTATAGTTCCTTCTAATTACAAATTATTTATACAAATTGATTATATATTAAGAAGTTTTTTCGCATAAACTTATTTAAATTCTAATTTTGATTTAACTTTACAATAAACCTTTAAAATCAGCATAGCGTTGTGTTTTCTATAACCTTTCACCAGCAGATAACAAACACGTCTTCATAAACAATGCTGTATGTTTTCCGGAGGCACATCAATATAACGGTTTTACATAAAAATAAAACCGATATTATGTGCCGAGAGGGAAAACATACAGCATTGCAGGAAGTCCTTCCTGGTGAAGACTATGAACACTCGAAGTGACAGCGGTCCCCGCCATCCTAGCTGTCAGAAAGTATTATAAAACGGAAGCGCTAGTGGCGCCACCTTTATTCATCTGGTAAAGTACGGAAACCGCACATATATAAGATAAGTATACACTGCTTCTTTATAAACAATGCTGTATGTTTTCCCTCTCGGCACATAATATCGGTTTTATTTTTATGTAAAACCGTTATATTAAAAAGCCTTTTATTTCCTTAACAATATAACAACAACATTAAATTTAATTTACAACATTATAACTTCATAGCATGCAATTTGCCGGGGTTGCGGAATATTTATAATAGTTACCGTGACCCCGGAACATAGTCAACCAAAGGAGCATGAGTGGGTTTTAGTCAGTAAAAGTCTGACACGCCCTCCCGCCGTGCTCAGCAGGACGGGAGCCGTCATTTGTGGATTTCCCACTCCCAAAAAAAAATTGCTTGCAATTTCAAATTTTTATCTATCTTTGATCATTCATTTCAATTACCTATTTGGATTTATATTCAATTAGATAATAGTATTACATACCTATTGTTTTTGTTTTATATTAAGTATCTATGTATATATTAATTTGTTAAGGACCTCTCTATAGAGTAAAGGCCTTCTCAAGTTTTCTCCACAAGTCTCTGTTTTTCGCTTTTTCTATCCAGTCTTTTCTTATTGATTTTAGAATTTCATCGAGCCATCAGCTCTCTGCCGGCCTGCCTTCTGGTTCTCTTGCTACCAGGTCCCTTCCATGCAGTTATCTTTTGGGCCCATCTGTCCTTCTTCATTCGTGCAGTATGTATGACCAGCCCACTTCCATTTTAGTTTTCTTGCAGTGTTTCAGAGCGTCAATCAGATTTATTGTTTTTCTTATAACAGTGTTTTTTTGGGCTAAGTTTTTGGTTAAAAACTGGTTTGATCGAGATCAAAAAACTCAAAGTCTTTATTACATTCATGTGTATTTATTTACCTGCATTATGAGGATATCTAAATTACCTACTAAATATCTTGAAAGACTTAACTACTACTACTAATAAACTAATCTACTCGAAGCTTAAAATGAGAAACTCAGAGAAATTATCTAAGAACTAAAAAAAAATTAGAGAGTTTTAAATAACGCTGTTATTTTGTACTTTTTAGTGCATTTTATGATTTTTTTGAAGTCGGTTTTTTTGTGCGAGATATTCTTTTCATTTTCTGTTAAATATAATGAATGGGTTTTACGGGTTCTTCTTATATTTATTCTGGTAGTTTATTAAATATTTTATTTTTAATTTAGTAAGTATAATAGTTTAAAATACGTCACAAATCAGTGAAACGGTACGGGAACGGAACCCTCCGTGCGCGAGTCCAACTTGTACTTGGCCGGTTTTATTTTATATTTTTTACTACTGCCAACTGACCGCATATGAAATCGTCGCAACTGAACTGCACATAAGATATCTACCATCAACTGTTCTTGACACGCTTTTTAAAATTATGAAACTTTAGTCATCCATATGGCTTAAGAGTGCAGTATCCAAAGTTTATTATTATTAAAAAAAATAATGACAGTTGTCATTTCAGTTGACAATTGACATTTGACATTGACGCGCACTGTCAAACTAGAAACTTCAAAACAACAAACAGCCATGACCGCGAAATCAAATCAAAATAAATTTCGCGAAAGTGAAGTTTGGACGTATACAATACAATGCACAAGTAAATTACTACTTACATACTTTGATTTAGATTAATATTGTTTTATTGAGGGCTATAGGATTTGTTGGTCATTGGGTGGTCTTAACCAGGGACACATAACTGGTAACTGCGTTTTTGTTTATTGTAGTCCTTGAATTTATAATTGCTTGTAAATTACAAGTCATTATCTTACGACAAGGTACTTTATCTTTGTATTATTAGTAATGAATTGTAAATATTTTCGGCAGTGCGCAATCAGTTGTTTGGATAACAAAACAGTACAATGGCTCAAGATGAAGAAAGGCTCACTGAAAGTAATTCTAACGTTAATACAATTAGCGAATTGCCGACTAAACGATTTGCTATTACGATGGAGTTCCCTTTGTTTCTTGTGATGATGGGATTGTCGCTTTCAGGTAAGTCTAATATTAGTACATACTTAATTGATCTATTTGTACACAAACGTGTACAAAAAAAAAATCCAAGTTTTTTAGTCAGTCTTACAATATTGCAACACAGGTTAGTGACTATATTATGTAGGAATGGTAGAAACATACACACAAATAAGTATTATTAATACTTAAAATTTCAATGTCATATGTATCTCCTAGTTTTTTGCTAAACTTGCTAAATAGTTCATATATTTACAATGTAAGTACTTATTTGCTAAGTGATAAATGTATTTGAATTCAGATAGTTACTTGCATATTATTATATTTTAGATTTTATTCTATTCTATTTCACGGATTAGCCAAATAAATTTTGTTGCTGTACTGCAATTTTTGCTAAAATTGGTTAAAATACTAAACTTTTCTGAAAACCATATTGGTTCTGGCATAATTGTGAACAAGCATAGTTGGTTAAAAAGTAGTGCGTTAGATGCTATAATTTATTAAAAAACTTGCTTTTTAATTCGCAACATGTTTTGATAAAGCTAATAAAGCAAACAGAAGGTTACATTTGATTAACATATTATGCAAATTGCATTTGTCATTCTGTTATCTGATCACCATAATTGTGTAGGTACCAGGTTAATACCAGTATTAATTACTAAGTGTGGTTCAAACTGCAACGGCATTTATTTTATGCTTAGAAATATTTTCACAGTTCAGTGTTCTCAAATTATTAACTTCATGTAATGTTAGTTAACTGGAATGTTATACTGTGAACTGTACACACTTGCAAAATTACTATTTTTTTATGACTGCCCATATATTGACTAAGAAAAGTGTCCAGTGAAAAGAAAAAATCTCTCACAATTTTATTACTGTATTGTACAGTAATTATTTAATTAATATTAATTAAACTTTCTATGGCCTATTTAACAGAAGAATTCAATAACAGATTATACCCTTATTTTCAGATATTAATGAAAACTGCTTAAGTATAAATATTGAGCAAAATGAAACTTTGGTATGATTACATTAGTATTTTTAGATATTATGATTCAAATTACCTACATAATAGTTTAGTTTACCTATACCTATTCTTTTTAAGGTTCTCACCTTGGCTTATTTTTTGTAGATTATGTAAAATTTAATTAAGTATAGATCTAAAAACATATTTAGTAGCTATGGCAATCAAATGTTCTTCAGTAAACCTTTTAAATCTGAACTTAAACATCATAGTATTAAAGCTAATGCTTCATTACTATATATAGGTGCTCCCACACAGCAGTTATATAACGTTATACAACATTGTGTAACAAGATAACTTTAGGAATAAGTACTTACACACTATTATAAATGTTATCGTGTTACACAATGGTGTATAACGTTATATAACTGCTGTTTGGGACCACCTTATCAACAAAAACATAATAAATATCCCTTACTCTTTGAGTGAAGTTAGCTTGAACTGAGTGCATGAGAGATCTTGGAGTGTTATTAGATAGTAAGCCTGCTACACCTTCATACTCATATTGACCACATCATTAACAAAGCCAATCTATCAATCCTGAAATTGATATCTTCGGCGACAGTATACCAAACCTGAGACATAAATTGTTGAAAATCAATTAGTAGGTAGTCAACTTTGGAATTGTTCACTCTTCCGTCTGTAAATTTATAAATTTATGTCAATGTACTTATGAATTTTTATGAAATGTAATATAATGGAATTATGAATTGTAAAAAATGTACAGTTCAATGAAATTATGTCATTATTGATTAGTAGTAGTAAGAATTTTATTTGTATTCATTATAACTATTTCGGAAGTCGGTGGCTTCTCTTCTGGCGGTTGAATTGTGTTGCCTTGCCACCGACTTCCGAAATAGTTATTTTTAAGCTTTTAGTTTTTGAAGTCGGTTATCTTTTTTTTGGAAAAAGTTTTTTATTTTTTACCTCTTAGTTAGAGTCCCAACTACGTTTTAGAGTAACTTTCAAAAAAATGAACATTTTTCTATAAAAATTGAGGAGTTCCCTCGATTTCGGCGTGATACCATCATCAAATCCTGGACCTAATGACAATGGGACCATTTGGGAAGTGTACCCTTTCAAACAAAAAAAGAATTGTTCAAATCGGTTGGCAAACGACGGAGATATGCGCGAACAAACTTAAAAAAAAACATACAAACATCCGAATTGAGAACCTCCTCCTTTTTTTAGAAGTCGGTTAAAAACTAAGGCGCTGGTTTTCTGGTAATGATGTGACCTTAAGAGCAAATTGAAGGCACACTAAATCCAATTGAATAGAGAGAAATACTACAAGTAATCACACTACTTTATGTTGAACACACGATAACTACCCCAAAATATACTGCACTATCTGGTAGAACATTTCTCACCGATGAGTATAAATTAGCCGGCCTAGAGCCCAGACCTGAATGCTTGGAAACATTTTCAGGTACGTTATGAAAAAGTAGTCGGTTAAAATAAGGTGTAAATGAACTGGCTATTAAAAACCAACTGTAATAACTTTGATTGAAGAAGGCTGGGACAGTATCACTAAAGAAAAAGGCAGCATTTAGATTGGTCGATTGCAGACCTTTGTTTACATGGTTACGACAAACCTTAGCAATCACTCTGGATATTGATTTATATTACAGTATGACGCATTAAGCTTATTTGAATAATAAATAAACATATTTTTATCCTCTTTTGCTCTCTGCAATAATTATTTAATGTGATCTCGATGAAGTCTCGTGTCTCGAGCAAACTTAAATTATGGGAAACAGATTTATATGTTACTCATAGTGGGTTATGGGACATCCCGCCCACAAAAGATCTCGTCCCCGGGCGAGATGTCCACATATATATAGTATAATTATTATTATTAAAACCTATGCGAACAGAGCGACTATTTTTAACCGTCTCCGACCGAAAAAGAGGGGGTTCTCAATTCGGATGTTTGTATTTTTTATTTATGTTTGTTCGCGCATATCTCCGTCGTTTACCAACCGATTTGAACTATTCTTTTTTATTTTGAAAGGGCAGACTTCCCAAATGGTCCCATTGTCATCAGGTCCATAATCTGATGATGGTACGGCAAAACATGCTGTACACATTATATTTTATTGAACACCTTGTTACCTACCATGTTTTATGCAAATAAATAATTTGATTTGATTTGGTAACATGCCGAAATCGAGGGAAGCCTTTTTTTTTTTGCAAAAAATTATCTTGTGAATACGAAAAGTAACAATAAAATTATTGTCATATACATGCACGTCACTGCTATATCTCTATACCTATCTGATTTTTTTAAAAAGTGGATTCTTCAGTTTTTCCCGATTTTCATTATAGTCTTGTTATTTTAATTTTCTCATCATAAGAACATTTCTCAGATGTCAACGTAGGGGTGTCGCCATATCGGGATAAAAGGCCGTTTGCGAAAATAATAAGGGTCACGCACAGCGCTGAGAAAACAAGACAAATAGTAAACCCAACTTTAGAGCTCAAGGTTCAAACCCGACCAAGGGTTTGAACCTTGAGCTCTAATCCAGCCATAACAGTAACCACACATGATTCCTTGGTCGCTTAGAACAGAAATATTTACTCGCAAAAAAGGATCAGGTACTTACTTGTATTTGGAATCTAGAATTATGTGCTAAATCTTGCTGTTGTTGTTACAAACATTGTTTTAGTGATTTACTGTGTGGTTTTGCGTCATAGCAGCTATCCGGCTATTGACGATTTTTCTGATTAAAAGTAGATGTAAGAAGTTATCTGATAAATAAGTACGTTGTAAGTTGTTTGGTACGTTTAGGTATCTGGACGTGAATCATGCTTTTAACAATCCCAATTGCTTGATGAAACGTAAACAACTAGCGACCTATATGACATACTGGAAATCAGAGCTATGAGTAATCGATAGAGCGTCTTTATTAATTTGCCATGCCTAAACTTCACCTAAAAGGTTTAATTTAATTTTTAAGATTTGTTGAATTTAATCTCATGTATTTAGCAGTTCTATTTCGTAGTTAAGTTAAACATAGAAAATCGGTAAAGTTTTTTGTAAATAACTTTCCTCTTATTTTGGCTGACCTTCAGATAGATAGATCAGACTATCGGACTTGTCTATTTATTATGTAGTGCAATCTTATGTAACCTGATACTTTGTACTTTTATTGTCTTTGTACGAGTACTAATAATCCTTATTTTTTTGTATTTTTAGGAGCGGCTATAAGTAACATATTGCTGTACCGAACATGCGTCCACTCGCTGAACTACTCGGTCGAGGAATGCAAGCCATTTCTGTCATTAGATAAAACCAACGAAACCCATCAGCTGGAGGCTGAAGTTCAGAAATATGCGACAGTTGTAGGAACCATCAGGAGTATCATAGAGGCTTTGGTCCCTGCTGTACTGTGCTTTTTTATGGGAGTTTGGTCTGACACTCATGGACGGAAACCGCTAGTTGTGTGGCCGCTTTTCGGTAAGTACATTTTGGATTTCTCTATAGGAACTAGTCATAAAGTAGGAACCGTGGCATAATGAACTAATTTTACTAGACTATGTTGCTCGGGACGAGCCGAGAATTTATTATGCGATATCTCATACATCTGAACTGTTCAGGTGTTTAGAAGTGCCATTTTACGATCTAACAACTCAGAGACAGGTATAATAAATAAGAATACATAACAGAAATAAAAATCTTTTTTTATTAGCTTACTAAAATTCGTTTTTATAGATTTAAAGTAAAAATAAGTCATGCAGTCAGTCACCTTTGGGAACATAATTTCTGACGAACTGGTGCTTAAATTACACGCGTTTTTACTTTTAGGTCGTTTTGTTAAAAAACAAACCATGTTTACTTAAAACTAAAATTGCCTCAATGTCAGCGAACCAGTTGGCCCAGACTTTTTATTTGTAATTCTACCTTTTTTTTGTAAGCAAGGGTGCAAGGGGTAATAATTTATAATTGTTTTGCAAAAATCAGTCGTCATGTCTCTGGTACAAACCGGCGCGGCATTGTAATAATGATATGTATAATTGTCAAAAGAGGTAAACTGTCTCAAATAACTACATAGTGCCAGACGTGTACAGTTCGTCGAGAAAGTATTCGCAATAAGTATTTATTTTTTTGGGGCACCACCTTACCCGTTAGTTGGGTGATTTCTTTTCGCTTCTACCTCATGATGTTGGGTACCATTTGATAGGTCTTTTAAAAACACTGAAAGGCGACTAAAATATTTTTTTGATGTAAGAACCCTCTTGCAAGATATTCAACTCAAGCGCATTATTTTTGTTAAAATAGGACGTCCCCTCTTTTTCATGATGGTAGTCTATGTGTGTATCTTTGAAGGAAAACTATATCGGCTTGAAGAACTTTGTTAGTTCACGAGATATAGAAGCCTAACTTGAGAAACACATGCTAAATGCGAAATGGTTCATTATGATCCCTATTCTACTCTTGGCCTGACACGCGGGCATGTGCGTGTCAGGCCAAGGATATGGCCAATTCGTTTCAATAGCCATATCCATTCTAGGATTTAGTATTCAGGTCTAGGCTTCCTTGCTGTCCTTGTGGTTTCCTCCTAACAACACCGCTATATTTAGAAACATTACAACATAACACAATTTAAACCTCTTTTTTTCTTTATTAAACTTCTATTATACAATTATGATTTTATACGAATCTACTTTTCCTCAAATCTCTATTTATAGATTGTTTTCGCATTGTACAAACGGTACTGCACAGCAACATTGATCAGCATAACTTGAGCATAACAATTAAATAATAAATTAATTCAATTCCATTGTTCTCTAATCGGAATACCTAAAGTTGCATTATGTATAGCTGTGTGATTAAATAAGCGGATGTGCCTAGTTTCTGGTTACAACTTTATCTGTTTTACCAGCCGTCGAGTCTTCTAACTTATCTGACCTCATTACTCATTACCTAAATCAGATGATTGTAATAGGCATAACGATTCTCATATTGAATTTTGTGATTGTATGCAGTTTGACACTATTACTTAACTAATACTTTATAAGCTACTTATAGTTCTCACGTTTAAAGTACCTGCCTGCCTATTACCGCAGCCTAATATTTTTTAGGTATTGCGATGTCATCAGGGCTGATGGTCGTCTACAGTATGATGGACAGTTTGGGTCCCTGGTGGTTAATTTTGGTCGCTGTTCCTTACTCTCTTACCGGGGGATTCACCATATTTTTTACTGGTGCATTTTGTTATTTGAGTGACATCACCTCGACTGAGAGTAGATCTCTTAGGTAATATTAATAATGACTAAGCAGAAATTTACTGTACGAGCGTTATATTTAATCGAGTTTATGTTCCAGGATGACATTATTGGAAGCATCTGTGGGATTAGGCAGTGTAGTAGGATCGATACTAAGCTCTCACGTTCTTAGACTGGTCGGAAATGTGTATCTTCTATTAATAGTCTCGACAATCAATGTAATAGCATACGCATTCGCAAACGTATGTCTGAGGGAATCGTTGACTGGAGCAATACAGGTAAGTCATGTATAACCTGGTTCATTAAAGAAAGGAATCTTAAATGGCGGCGCTTATCATGTTCTCTCGCTCGCACACTAGTGCCGTCTATACTCACTCGCGCGCGTACCGTCAACATAAAAAAAATAGTCTTGATTTTCTTCCACGCTGCCTTGACGCGCTCAGTGATCCTTTTTACGAATATATCTTGTTACAGTTTTCTGTTATTTTTCCGTTGTGTCCTGTTTGTTATTGTTGTAAAAGTAGGCACTGCTTCCGATGAAAACAATAAATATTCTTTATAATATTTTTGATTTGAAAAATAAAACATTAACTTATTTTTTATACGCTTACTGTACTATCTATCAACGCAAGTACATGCCGCCATTTAAGATGCCTTTCTTTAATGCACCGGCCTATACCAGACATATTTCTTAATTTAATACTTTTAGAGACGCTGGCACACAAATTTAAATTTATTTAATAAAACATTAATTATTGCTTATTTGTTATTAGTAAAATATGAATGATCATCAGGCGTTTTAGGTGGCGTACGAGAGAGTAGGGAAAATCTTATTTTTTTCTTTGCCATTTTTGTACTTAATTCTATATTTTTTTATTTTTTCGCTTACTGTCGCTGCAGTTTTACTCACATACTTAGTTCCGGTTGTATTTTTGGAATAAAAACTATTCTATGTCCTATTTTCGAAAATTTCTCTTATTTCTATTATCTCTGTACCGAATTTCATTTAACGTAATTTTGGCATGAAAGCGAAACAGACAGACAAACACTGTTATTGTCTCATTTATAATATTTGTATGGATTACCTAACTCATAGCCAAAATAATGAATCTTTTTAGTAACACGCACTGTTCCGTATATCAAATAACTTAGCTAAGAGCCTTTTCACCCGACAGCCTAGGAGTGGTTAAGCAATTTGCTCGTATCTTGTATACGGCAGACTCAGACGAAACGATGACAAAAAGGAAATCGTTTTCAAAGGCGATCTGACCTCTGTATTGGGGGAATTCCACTAGAACACTAAAATGAGGAGGTTCTCAATTCGTCTGTATGTTTCTTTTTTTGTGTTTGTTACGCGATATCTCCGTCAATTGTAAACGGATTTTGATGGTTCTTTTTTTAAGTCAGATATTTGTTTGTTGCTTATTTACTTTAGGTGTAGAATTAGTAACTAATGGAGTTATTAAAAATATCTCGGGACTTCGAGATTGTTGGGAATGGACCAACGGAAACAAGTTTCTGGAAATTGTATCCATGCTATCCTAGCGAAAAATAGACTTGTGAATTTGATTATCCAGTCTTAGAAAAAGATTATTTTATATTTTCAAATCAAATGCCGCATAAAAACGTGCAATATTGTATTCACTTATACCATCGTATTATCAAATACCTAGGTACTCAAGTTTTATAGTGGTGATACAATGTTGACTCACACCAAAATGATAGTAATGCTTTTACTGCAGTTAGATCATTGTTGTAATCACACCACGTTTATCTACAACTGTTGTGTATCGAAGATAAGCACTTGTACAATTACTTTAGTCAAACAGAAAGAATTTGTTTATTTTGCATTATAAAAACCCAAATTATAGATAGGCCCGCCCTGGTATGACATTCTTATTCAAAGAGAAGTTCGATTTTTTATTTAAATTTTCGTTTATTTTTAAAAATCCGTGAATTTATGAATATGAAGACTTGTAATCTGCAAGCATCCTGATTGATGAACGGCAATAAGGCCAATTATGGTGCCGTGTAGCTAATATTATTGCTCAGATTCTTTTTGTGATTGATGTGTTGTAATAATCATTCAAAGAATAAGTATCAATCAAACAATATAATTTGTTTCAGGGTGGTATTACTTCAATCTTGGACTTTTTATTAGTCAAAGAGATGATGCGGGAATGCTTCAAACGTCGACCGAATTATGGACGAGCACAACTCCTTCTCCTGACAGTAGCCAACAGTCTGTCTATATTCATACTGTACGGAATCATGCCTTTGGAATACTTGTTCTCAAGACAACAACTTCACTGGGCATTGAAGGAGTTCACGGAGTTTTCAGCCTTAAGCACGGCAATAGGCTTCTTCGGTGCTTTTATAGGCATAATGCTTCTCCAAAAACTACTAAAATTAAGTGACTTGGTCGTTGCTAACCTAGCATTTATAACAAATATTGCGGATTATTGTATCAGAGCGTTTGCTACGAAATCATGGCACATGTATTTGGGTAAGTTATTATTTGATAGTTCAAGAAAATACCTATGAAAATAAACAAAATATACAAAGGTAAAAGAAAGCATATCTCATGCTAATTTATTATTTACTGTTGCGGTAACTCAATAATAGTAGGAAATAGGTAGGCCATACTGGACCTACAGTCACGCGCATAAAAATGTAATTCGCTCGAAAAATTTAGAAGCATAGAAAAAATCCTAGTTTTATAAGAGGTGTTCCTAAACGGAGAAAAATCTAATTCTATTTTGTGCAAGTTAGTCATAGCTATATGCATACGTAGGTATGTTTGTGACTATGATTAGGTATCAAGTCGTGTTATTGTATGTTATTCACGCGACATATTTGTGACCTTGCGACAAAAAGTAGTAACGAGGTGACTTATCACATTCACAATTTTATTATCACAGATTATATAATTATTATAGTATATAGATTATAGACCGTCAAATGTACCTATTTAATTGTTTTATTTTGTAAATCTTGACTTGTAGTTGTATTGAATGTCCTACATAAGATTTATATTTCAGGTGCTTCCGTGGGGTCGTTGAAAGGGCTGTCTGCGCCGTTAATTCGATCATTTCTGACAAAAATTCTGCCAGTTGTGGACATAGCTAAAGTTTTTGCGTTGATGTCAGCCATCGAAGGGTTGTGCCCGTTGCTCTCACCTGTGATATACAACTCGCTCTATCAAGTCACGGTAGCTGTGTTTCCCGGCTCTATCTATATGCTGAACAGTGCAATAACGGCTATTTGCGTCGTGTGTTTATCGTAAGTACTTTATTAAAAATTATAAACTAAAAACCAAGTACCTATGTCAAAGTTAGATTTTCATGGTCCAGCAAACTAAAGAGATTAGTATAGAGATAAGAGAGCGGTGTATTTGAAATTGGTGTAGTAGTAGGTAGTCGGTGGGGCAGTGGGACAATAAATATGGAACAAATTGGGTAGACACCTTTTTTAGTTTTCGAAGAATCATGTCGTTCAATTTGAAGTAAAAGAAAAAACATCTCTGCCTCATTGGAGGTTATTCGAAATGCTATCGACATCAGATTTCTGTTCTTTAGCAGAAAACCTACTAGACCAGTTTGTTGTCTTAAAACATTAATACATATAAAAATAAACATCCATGAGTTCGGTGTTTGTTTACAAACGTCTATGCTTAGGATTTTAATGAGATATAAATAGAAACCTTTTTCAAGTTAAAGCAACTGGGCAATTATGGACTCATTCGTCTTTGGCCTTAGTCCAACCAAATATAATAAAGGAGTCTAACCAGTTTAGCTGGCTATTGCAATAATGTACTATTCTTTTTATTACGCCAATTTGTTGTGGTACGACAACTTGATTATAATTTTAATTTACTTACTAAGTACTTTCAGGCAAATTTTTATATTTGTACTATTTTTTGTTTCAGGTTTGTACAATATTACAGATGGAACGTAGCATCACCCTACGAGCCTTTAGCTGCAGCCTAGTACTTACACATCTTCCGAGCCTCCGAAGCAGTCGGTAAAGCGATATCATTAGGTCGTGACTTAGGTCTCAGTGTATTATAGATACTAAAGTGCCTTGTACTTTTTTGACCTCACTTAATCATTGTTGGATTTTAGTATAAAGTTTTAAGACTGAAATTGTTAAAGGTTTTTTCAAAATTGTGACTACTTACATGAAGTGTGTTACTATGCACCTTGGTATTGTATAAAGTAAATACTAATATTACTAGTAATCGGGTTGACCACCGTTTCTTTTTTAAGACTGCGACGTGTGCTATATAACTCAAGTGAAAAAATGTAATGTGATATTTAGTTGTAAGATAATATTATGTAGTTGAAAATGAAATTGTAAGAAATATTTTAAGATTCAGCAAAGAAACATCAAAAATAACACGCAAGCCTGGACATAATTATCACACTGTCTCGTGTGTATCTATATATACAAAAGGAAGTCGTGTTAGTTACACTATTTATAACTGAACAAAAATTAACCTTGAATAATATTTATCAATTATATATATTTAGATTTACTGTTATGTCAATTTGAAACAAACTGCAGACAGTAACGTGCTGTTTAGGAATTTTGTAACGTAGTGCCCCTGAACCTTTGTGTTTGTAAGGCATGTATTCATAAAATTTACATATAAGAAAGCATGTAGATATAAGGATAATACGGAAGTCGTTATATCGGAAGCGGAGTTTTCTAATGTGGTTTATCGGAATGATGCGGAGTCGAAAGAGATATATGCGTTAAGAGCAAGTCTAATGGCAGAATACTCAAACATCACTCAATTTTAAGACGCACACAAATCTGTTAAATGAAGTTTTAATATTTGGGGGGTGGGAAAATTAAATTGCACACATTATTTATCAGATCCAAAAATAATGTACAGGTAGGTTTATACCTCAAGGTTGAAAATAAGAACAATATTGACTACATCTTAATTATTCCTTCAAACGCACATGATTTGAGTGAGACACTAGCAGCCTGATAGCCGGCTGTCCGATTCTCTTGTTCAAAAACTTAACTATTTTAAGTTAGGTGCATATTTCTCTTTCCATTTTCCAAAACGACAGAAGATACATTTTAGTTTAATTCTGTCAAATTAGACAGCCTCTGAAGAAAATTGGCGCATTATGTATCGCGTCTAAATTATCCATGGAGTGTCTAAAGGTCATACTTCATTACAGTCACCCGGCAGCCACTCCGCACCGCACCGATTCGCCTACCGAGGCGAGCCGGTGCCGCATGCCGCTACGGAGTTGATATAGTGAGCGCATGCTCGCTCATACAAGTCCATATAAAGAATACTAGCTGCAGGAGGCGAGTCGGTGCGGAGTGGCTGTAATGAGCTATGACCTTAAATTTGACAGGACTTAACTAATATTTTATCTTCTGTCCTTTTCTTATTGAAATTTAAATTTAGTTTAGTTTGTAAATAAGAGAATCGGCACCAATATCTAGAAGACCCATGCTAGCTAGCCCCCTCCGCCACAGCGCTCCTATGCATCGACCTCCGATAATAACTTCCGATTAGAATTTAGCGAAACCGAAGGTGCAAACTCAATTTCCGGCCGCCACAATGTCGTTGTCTCTACGTTCGGTTCGTACTCCATGTGTGGAGAAAACAATGTCTATTCTCCAAGTCTCAGTTGTTAACCGATCCGGTCCTTTAACTGTAAGTAATGAAATGTTTATGTGGCGTATTCAGGAGTGAAAAGTAAAATAAATCATGGTCTTATTGAATTTTTTTATTATTAACGTCTTACATCTAGTGAGAGGTACTCCCCTTATAAAATCTTGTTAGTAATAATATCCAACGGGGCTGAAAGTACTGGGTACGAAAAATAAAATTTGTCATATATCAATTTCGTGTATTGACTTGCTGGTTAACAAAATGGTTTTATGGCATTGGATGTAAGAGAGTGAAAACCTATTCTACCTATTATAATAATCATCACAGATTATAATTTTACGTTTCTAAATGTTAAGTTCGGTCTTTGTACAGAAAATGAAGGTAATTTGCGTAAACAACACTTACAGTGTATTAACCAATGATTATTCATTAAGTTTTTATATGCCCTTTGTACATTTATACGAGATTCTAGAATTTAACACTATTTTGTTCAACTACGTCCAATTGCAATTTAAGTATTTTGTAACTTATGAATCTCGAAATTACAAGTACTGGAAGCTGACTTATAAAATACTATGATATAACATACTATGCAATTGTAATCTATGTAGTTACTTTAAAATTTAAAGTGAGCAACTTTACATATAACATCACAGATTTGCCAGTTAAAGTGGTAATTTTGTCCATAATATATTTCCATTTGGTATCTACCTAAACATAGGTATGGAAGTAGCATATAATAAACAAAAACAAAGAAACAAGTTCTAATATCTAAAAAAGTAATGAAAACAAACTTAGCTGCTAAAGAATAAAATGAAGAATAATAACATAAACAACAAGATGATGAATGTATGTGTTAATAGCAATGGAACTTATGCAAAATGCTATGTAAAATTACAAATCAAGGGGAACTTATAATTAATCGTACACTTAAAATACTTGTCAAATAGTTACAGTCTTATAATGATGAGGTTTGCTAAACTAAGTATTATTATTGCTAGCACTGGGAACAAATTCGGTTTAACCACGCATTTGGAGTCGTAATGGAGTTGTCGCATAAGCACCACTGTCTATATACACGCACCACCAGTTGCACAAAAAAAAAAATCAAACATTCACTCGCGAACTGGGCGAGAGTAATTTCAAGAAGTCCCTTAACTCTACCATTCTTCTTCAGGCTCCAGGCCTTGGTCTACTGCGGCGGAAGCATTGTTGAAGTCCTGGTGGGAAAGGTATGTTGTTATAACAATGCCAAGAGCTGAACACTACTCTGCATTTTCACTAGGCGACGCCTACATTTGTTTAAGCATTACTTTTAGTTGTCGCCTGCGTTGTTTATAATAAAAATGTGGATACTAACTACATTTCTAATTTATATCTGACTTTTATAGTAAAATGCATAAGGACATTTACTTACATATTCATCTCTCTTTTGTTTGCGTGAACAATAAGAGGATTTAAAATAAATGTACTCAAGATGTTTTCTACAATGAACTAAGTTATGTTGAATTAAAAGTGAGTGCAACATATTACTTACTCTTATATCACTGCCGCCGTATTTATTGCCCTTGTAAGAGGCAGTACCACCTCCTTGCAAGAAGTCGGGAACAGGTTGATCTGCTTGTTTGAGAATCTTCGCTAAATCAGCCACAAGCCCCATGTCCTGCACATCAACACAATGTCAGTAATAAAGTACGTAATAAATAAGAGAAAGAAGAAATTGAACTAATCTGTAGACTTACTTGATCGGAATCAAAGAAAGACACTGCCATTCCTCTGTTGCCCACGCGACCGGTTCTACCGATCCTGTGCACGTACTCGTCTATACTCTTTGGCAGATCATAGTTCACTACTATGTCCACGTTCTTTATATCTGTTTGATAAAGTTTTATAGAATGAGAAACTTGCGTCACTACTACCGATATACATAATTGAGGTACAGGAGAACAAAATACTCTTTGCTAATGAAATAAACCTCTAAATCAAATTACCTAATCCTCTGGCGGCTACAGCAGTGGCCACAAGGATACAATGCCGACCACTCTTGAAGTTGTCGAGCGCTTCTTCGCGCTCGCGTTGCATACGGTCGCCGTGGATAGATGACGTCATCATTTGCTGCTCTGACAACATGGCCGCGATGAAGTCGGCATTGCGCTTCGTTTCAACGAACACTAAGACGCGCTTCCGATCTAAAATGTAATATTATGATTTTTAAGCATTGTTACTGCAAGGACTTGTAGTGGTAAACATTGATAATTTGAAAACAAAAACCGTATGAGACTCACCATTCTCTTCAATCAATTTCTTCAGTGTAGTTTGTTTTTCATACTTGGTAACTTGGTGGAATATTTGTTCGACGTCTGTGCTAGCACCGCCCACGATACCGACGGCGACAAACAAGTAATTGTTCAAGAACTTGCCCGCTAGATGTTGAATGTCTTCTGGGAACGTCGCCGAAAACATGAGTGTCTGTCGTTCTTTCTGAAGAAGAGAAAGTTCGCATATTTGAAATATACTGTAACTTAATAAATATTTTAATGTCTTTGAGCTATTAACCCATTCGACTCCGGCAACGCACACCTCGCGTTTTGCACGTTTTTTGTCGTGTGCCACCAACGCACCATATGCGTTTTGGCCATAGTTTCATAAATACGTATTTTTTGTAGTTGCGATCAGATTTAAACGACTGTATTAGTCGTTAAACTATAGACAAACGTCACTGTCATTTGACAATTCAAACGGTTTTTCAATGTCAAAACAGAAAGTCACATTTTCAAGTCATCTTTGTTGTACCGGTAAATGTGTTCTGAATTTCGTCAAAATATATTGATTTATTCATGTGAAAATAGATATTGGATGTGTGATAACGCAAGATAAGTGCCTATTACTATTTATCATTGATGTGGATTACGCATTTTTAATTAGATTCTGGTAAAAACGATACCAGTTAAATTTTCAACGCAAATGGTGCGTTGAATGGCACACACAAACAACAATTGGTAGGATGGTATACAAACATCTTCACAAGTTCGTTATTGTAAGTAGGTACATATTACATCTGTCTATTATTTTTGTGTCTGCTTATTAGATATTGGTGGTCATTGGTGATTAGTAGACAGTTTTACAACGGCAAAGTTTTAAATAGTGTATTTTAATTTGTTATTATTATTTTTTATTTCCCAATTCAATAAAGAATTAAAATGCATATAGGTATAAATTATATATATTTCTTGGTTGGTTTGATATGATTGCAGAATACCGTCCATTCTAGCAACGCGAGGTTTGCGTTGCCGGATTTGCCTATAATATTTTTATAGCTATGTGCCACCAACGCAACTTATGAGTTTGCTCTTTTTTCAGTATTTTCAGCTTGTTTTTCGAATAATTGATTATTTATTTGTGTAATAATACTAATTTAAAATTTAGTAAAGAAAAAAAATAAGTGGACCAAAGTTAATTAACCAATAAAAATAAAAAAAAATATCTTTTTTAGAAAATTGTAACTGTTAGTATTACAGATTTGATACTATAAAACCAACCTGGGTTAAATAAATCCATTATATTAATGTATTGCATTTTTTTACATCTGGTGTCTATGGATGCATTTTTATATACCATTAGCAAATGTTCCAAAAACGTATAATTAATGAATGATGACTCTGTTTTAATTAATTATACGTATATGTGGCGCGCTGTAGCATGGTGCGGGTGACACCTGCCTGAATGACGTTGACATCAGTCAGTGCCACAAGACTAGGGACGATATGCAATTCACTTTATCGGTATCGATACTACGAAAATTAGTGTGTTATTCAATTTTGTGCTACTACGTGTACAAACTTGTAAATTTAAATGTTTTATGGCTAAACATAAGTATCTTTGTACTAATAAAAAATCTTTAATAAAAAAAATACGAAAATTTCGGAAGTCGGTGGCTTCTCTTCTGCCAATTAATTTGTGTTGCCACAGACTTCCGAAATTTTAGTTATTTTTGTGTTTTTAGTTTTTGAAGGCGGTTAGTATTTTTTTGGAATAAGATTTTTTATAATACTTTTTAGTGTTGAGACCTAATGTCTGACTGTGTTTTACAGTATCTCTCAAAGTAATACATATAAAACGAAAATAGAAACTTGAACTTGAAGTAACACATATATCGTCAATGTATATTTCGTCGGTTTTTTTTGTTTTTGATTAATTTTTCGAGAACCACTGAACCGATCGCCATCAAATTTATATGGGACCACCGGGTTTATGTTTTTTTTTCGTGACAACATTTCTGTTCTATTTTTAAGACAGCATGTCTCTGCAACAAGGGATAAGGAGTCTGTAGCTGAGCGCTCTCAGCGGCTCGCTAGCCAAACTGCGATGAGAACATCGCAGGCTCGTGCTCAGGAATTTAGCGCTGAACGTGCGCAGCATCTTTCTGATATGCAATAAAAACAAAACCCTCCTTTTGGTAGTCAAGAGATAATTCATAGCACTCAGTACTAGCCGAACCACACTCATAATTTCATCACAAGTTAAAATGTTTACCGCCCAACGAAGTGGGCACGGGTCGGCTAGTATTCTATACAATATCGACATTCCATCGTAACAGTACATCCCATCACTAATTACGTCGAAGGCGTTACGTTATACGAATAACACTTTGCTTAATTTTTATTCCAAATTAATTTTAATTGTGGACTAGCACATTCTGGTTGGGTTGAAATTAATTTACTACTGTTATTATTGATTAAGTATATTAGGAATGTGGTACAGCTGAACTAATAAAGTCATAATTTATAAAACACTGCAACTTTCTAAAGTGAAATGAAATGTTACTGAAACTGTCACCCGCACCATGCTACAGCGCGCCACATATAAGTATCAATACTTCTCGAATAAAACCTTTAATGAAATTGAAGAACAATGTACTTTTGTTAAACCTTCGAATCGAACACACGAAAAAGACAGCAGCCCGACAGCTGGCTGTCGCTTGGTCGTTGAAAGGTTAAACAAGAACATATAAAGAACAGATTATTTTATTCACAATACCTGATAACGCACCACGCCATGTCCTTATGACATTGATAAGATTAATATTAAAATTATTGACGCGTCATGAGTCGAATCATAAAAGGGCGATAAAGATTTTGATAAAACTTAAAAACTTAGCTCATACATCAGAAACATCACAATATGACCTACGGGAAGGAAGCAGTTACCACAACCTAACGTAGGGCGCGTAATACCGCTCTAGACAGCTAGTAACTAATATGATAATACTTACAAGTGGCACCATGGTAGGGTGTTCCATCATCTTCTCGACGCTGGGAATGAAGCCCATATCCAACATGCGGTCGGCCTCGTCGAGCACCACGAACCGGATGCTGTCGAACGACACGCGGTTGCGGTCCACAAAGTCGTGCAGACGACCCGGCGTCGCCACCAGTATGTGGCATCCTCGCTATTTTATACAATAGCAGCATTAGATCAACAATTTTTTGGTTCCAAACACATTATTTTAGTACATAACATACATGTTTCACTATATTATTAGTTAGACTAGTTATTACAATACTACAGAGTATGTCTTAGTATTAGCAGACACAATATAAAGGCCACAAAAATTAAAAAGACTCATATTAAACTCATACGACGCGTGGAATGTTCGATTGTGTGTACTGTATGTGATGTGTGAGGACTTTGATTTAGCATTATTAGTACATTTCAGGAAATAATAAAATAAAATAAAAATTATAAGTAATAAAATAAAAAAAATAATACATAAAACGCATACATATTTAAATAGACTGTACTTACAGAAATATTGTCCCCTTGATGGCGAACAGCCGTTCCTCCGTAAGCGACCCCAATCTTCAAAACTGAACCAAATGAGAACTTTCGTGCCTCATTGAAAATCTGCAGCGTCAGTTCACGGGTAGGCGAAACTATTACAACCTGGAAATATATAATTCATTATTAAGATACATTTCATAAAACATAGTGATAGTTTATTTACTATTTAATAGATAGGTGTATACCTGTGGTTGAGCACATCCATTTCCTTGAACTACAAGTTCTCGTGGGTCTTGCAGCAGAGTGTTTATAATTGGTAGCAGGAATGCAGCCTATAAGAGAAAAGAAAAAAACAAAGTTGCAGGTATGAATAGGAAATATAATTGTTACAAGTAAGTATTTTGTTAGTATTTTATTTGTTACAAGTAATTATTATAGCTTATTTTTATTTACCGTTTTCCCGGAGCCGGTTTGAGCGCATCCCATAAGATCCCGGCCGCCCATGATGATTGGAATGGCATGTTTCTGTATAGGCGTCGGCTTCCTGTACCCAGCTTTCAATATGTTATCCAACACATATTTGCGTAGATTTGCTGTTTCAAAGCTATCAATGGCACGTGGTGCATTTTCCCCGCTGACCTATTATAATTTCAAAAGTGTTAATTGACACAAAGACAGCAGAAATAATTGAAATAATTTAATTGTCTCATTCATTCCAATTTATTAACAAACCCAAATAGATAACAATTAACCAATGACTTGTAAATTGAAATTGTATGTATAGTATTCCTTAACTTCCTTATTTTTAAAGTCATCTTAGATGAAAATTGACATATTATTTCAATTAGATTTATGCTCAGATTAGTAAACAGAAGGCAGATAGATAACGCGGAACACCGCGAGTGAGGTCAACAAAGCAAATACAAAACCAAAAGCGAATACAATCTCGAGTCAGTACGGCACGAAGCGTCGCGCCGTAAACATGTCACAGAAAATATTCATATTTTCGAGAATGGTGCCGTCTTATGTTTTTAAACATTGCAAAAAATGTTCCCTAAATCAAAAGAAAGAAGATGGAGTACCTTTTTATGAATTAATATGATTATTTTTGCCTTTTTGGATGTTATTTTATTTGGAACACAAAACCTCAACAGTAATGTGTCGGTGTTGCTATTTTATTGTGAAAAAATTTACCCCTAAGTTGGGAAATATGTATTGGACACAGGATTATCGATCTAAAAGAATATTTATTTCGAGTGTTTTTTTATTTTTGGTTGGTATGTTTGTATCATGTGTGTGTACTTATCTTGTTTGTGTCAAAAGTCTTCGTTAATAAAAGTAGTGAATGTTTTGTCTCTAACTAAAATTATGTACACCAGTCGATTCGCCAACATAAAGTAAATATAGTAAAAAACAGTGAACAGAAAAAGATGACTTAACTAATATTTTATATTCTGTCCTTTTCTTTAAGAAATGGAAAGAGACAGATGCATTTAACTTAAATTTAGTAGTTTGTGAATAAGAGAATAAATTAGCGCGTTCAAGTTTCAAACAAACAAACTTTTTAGCTTTATAAAATTGTTATACACCTAAGCACTTTATTATTTATATATCTAAGTTGTTCCATAATTTTAAACACAATAAATCAATTATTATTTTGTACTATCTGCCCGCTTCCAGCTTAGCCAGGGTGCATTCTTTTTAAATCAATGTTGTCATACCAACATTGTCCTGACAATTACAAACACAACAAAGTAGATTCACCTAATTAGGCGTAGCAGTTCTTAGGCTACGCGCGTACCTACATACTTTTAGTAAATTCATAAATTGATTTTAATTTATAGACATAAGAATGAAATATTACGGGTAATTTTTCATCATCCTGGCAACTGGAACGCACACAGAAACGACGTGTTCGTACAGCGCAGTCACGTGGCAGTCACGCACACATGTCTCGACGTTCGCCGCACTCGTAATGTACCGCGCTGTCTATCTGCCTACTGTTTTATAATCTGAGGATTTATGAATTTTTGTGTTGCTGAAAGATTGATCTACTCACTTTGACAGCAATACAGTCGAACTTATCAAAGTTGATGCCAGAACTAATAGTGCTGCTAAAGATCTCTTGCTCGTCTTCTGTGGGCGCAGGCGGGACATATGTGACTGGGGGCTTCTTGGGCTCCCCATCCTCGCCTAGTTCTTGTGGCGGGTCATCTCCACCAGCATCGCCCCCGTCCCTTCCGCCGCCTCCCCGCCCGCCGCGGCCTCCGCGACCGCGACCTCGGCCGCGTTCGCCACGATCTCGCCTATCTTCACCGTCGCCTAAGGAAACCGCGCATTACAACATTATACAAGCATTGCACATTACAGCATTACGTAATGTGTTATTTTCCAGTTGGACAGAATAGATGAAATCTTGACATTGCTGCTTAAAAATTAAAGTAACAAAATGCATGTGTCACGGGGATACAGACAGGACGGGAATCAGCAAATTTTTTTTTTTGCTTCTTTTTTTCCTTACAGTACTGAGGTAGTTTTCCAGTATGAATAGTGTGAAAGTGTAATATAAAGGTAAAGGGCATGAACACAATTGTGCAAAATGTTTATTGTTTTATGTGTACACCCCCTCACCCTCAAGAATCAGTTTTTCTAGAAACCATCAGTTTAATTCTTATTACATGTGTCAGTAACTTGCATGCTTTGTGTAAGGTAGGTATTATAGTTTGTACTATTGCAATAGTGTAAAGTGTGCTTTAGACAATTAAAACTTTTGAAACAGTTGCTAAGAAGTCTTGCTATTCAAATCACGAATTTGAAACAAACACCTACTGCAATGCGCGAATATTGGCGTGCTTTCAGTAAAAGTGCACAAATATAGAATGGATATTTCCGGTCGCATATGTGTAGTGACATGCAAGTAGTATTTTAATGAAATAGACAATGTCTATTACATTGCGCGTGCCCGTCATACAAGCTGAAAATCCCAGATTGCAATAAAATAAATAACACGAGCCCAAAAACTCGACTTACTGAGATTTTTATCTGTTGGGCGTGTATTAATTTTATTATCAAAGCACGCCTCTGATAAGACAGAATGCTTACCATTTTCATAATCCCGCGGTTCCCTGCCGGGCCCGCCGCCACGGCCTCCCCTGCCGCCGCGCCCGCGCCCCCCGCCTCGGCCGCCGCGCCCACGCCGCTCTCCAAACCCATTACTGCCCTTATCATCATCAATTTCTATAACACAAACACATGTGCCACTTAAAACACCTTTTTGCACA
This sequence comes from Athetis lepigone, assembly GCA_033675125.1. Taxonomy (NCBI): domain Eukaryota; kingdom Metazoa; phylum Arthropoda; class Insecta; order Lepidoptera; family Noctuidae; genus Athetis; species Athetis lepigone. The sequence continues at coordinate 8,949,361 of CM066230.1, read as the reverse complement.
TTATCAAGTGGTAACATAACACCAAGCTGATCAAGTATTCCACTCATAAGTAAGAAATTTATAAACATCAAGTGTTTTAAGCACTTATTTGAGCCTTTGAATTTCTTATTTGGGTTTTGAAGATAACAATGTTTTGAAATTAAAAAAAAACTTAGAGTAAAGTTTTAATTGCAGAATATAAACTAGATTTATGCATAATTATGCAGTTTATATACCTGCAATGAGTTATAATTTAACAAATCTAAAATTTATTATGCATCAAATTTGTGTACTAAGAAAATGTGAAAATGAACTTGATAAGCATCGTCATTATTCCTATTATAAATGGCAAGATTTTTTTTTAAATCAGTAGAGGGAGAGAAAAATCTTGTGTATAACAATGGGTTAGAAACACTATAGGACCAGACTAGTTGGGTTTCTGTGGGTATGACAGGATGTCTCAAATAGTTATAAAAAAACTAACATAATGCAGGTGAAATCGTGAGGAACAGCTAAATCATGATTAAGTGTGTTTGTTACATTTAAACACATACCTACTACACAGAACAATTTTCTATAAAAATTGGTTAAAAGTAAAGATATGACAGAATATGTACCCATATGGATGAAATGCGTATATATTCATGTGGACAAGGTTACATTTTTGTGAGGAAATAACTTTCTAAAGCAAGTGATCAAAAATAATAACTACCATTATCATTAAATGAAGGGAATCCTCTTCCTCGTGAGAGACTATGTCCTTCATCAATACTTGAATAGTTGTTTGATTGCACCCCCTGTAATGAACACAACAAACTTATGACCTTGAGATATGCATTGCACGGAGCCTGGTACAAGGCAATAGTCAGACTTGGGATAAGTAATCCAAACCATAGACTTGACAAGAGATAACAAGTAAAAGTGACTTACCGCATCAATTACACCATCATCCCACTCATCATCCATTTTTCTGGAACACAAAAGATAAGGTTTTTAAAGTTATAAATAATGATGAGCTTTTACATACACTGATAAAATTATATGTAAACTAATTCATGACAACCTTCTCAAAGGAACTCCTTGATGGCCTCTATGACTAAAACTAGTTTTAGAAGGTACATGAGTAAAGGTGTTGTAAGCAATTTTAATTTTCATGAAATTTGAAACTATCAATGAATACACAATGGTAAATGCTTACAATATAAACTTCCTGCTAACATTCCATTCATAAAGAAGTGATATCAAATCATAAAAGCACAGTAATTATTACTTTCCCATAGAAATAATCCTACCTACTGAAACGAATTCGTTTAAAAAAGGTAGGTAGGTACCTACTTTTTGAAATTACTTGAGTAGGTACTGAAACTTCAGATAATTCTAGGAAGTAGGAATCAATACGAAAATTCCAGGAAGATAATAAATTAACACAATATTACGCTGTTTGTTGTAAAAAATCTATTAATAATTCAATAAGAAAAAAATGCTACAACCGGCACCGGCTTTTGTCAACCAGTCGCACGTGCAAGTAACATTCAAATTACGAAAATTCTTATTAATGCAAAGTTCAAATAAATTCAATATCTTACCGATCAAAAGTTGATTTTAAGGCGCGTCTTGTTGTATTTGAAATTGAACAATATCAATTTTTACAATAGAACAAAGACAGCAGCCGCCAATAACGCCAAAATGCCAGCAATGGCGGAAAGACAAAGGGTTACCAATTTTCACAACGCGCCAGCAAATAAATTCAGTAAAAAAATAAAAACATTGTCAATGTTGGCAGAACTTAAAAACCAAGCAGTAGAAAAAAGCACCAAAAGCCTCTACTACACAGGTGCGTTATATCAGTCGATAATATCAAAATATTGAAAGCGTTATTCCTCGCATATTTTATTTCCTTAGAAGGTTTTTAACTTAACCGGATTCAGCTGGATGGGTATCAGTATTTTACGTGAAGCGACTGCCCATCAGTCCTTTAGATTTAGAAACCAGTAACTAGGCGATGCGACTGGTAACATTTTTGTACCGTTTCTGGTACATCATATATTTGGAAGGCTACGAAGTTACACAGACTGATTTAAAATATCGCTGTTTTGTACAAAGAATCAAGATGCAGTAAAGCATGCGGTATTATCGTCCAATAAAGTTTCATTATGGTGAACGCAAACTTGGCCACACCGCAGTCTCCACAGTCCCTGCAGTCATCGCTTTTTCTAAATGGCCTCGCACATCTCCGCACGCATTGCACTTGATTTCTTTCATTCAGATTGTAATACAAATTAAAACGGGCGTATATAACAGTATAGTTCTCAACGCACAATTTGTTATAATTTTTTTATTATTAGAGGAATAATACCAACAAATGTTAAAAAAATGGGGATTCGTTGGTGACGTCATCAGCTGCGACGGCGACGACGCGACGCGGGTGAGGTAGCATAAAACTTCATAAAAAGAATTCGAATGCGAAGACTGCGGCGCGTGTGCGTGTGGTGTGTCTACGTTCACCTTTAGATTTAAATGGGAATGACCTTCAAACTCGCCTAAATTTCATAGACGAGTAGTCATCTATGCTATGCAAGATGCTATGAGTTATGGCTGGCTGACTGGCTGTCAGATGTCAACTGTCTATTTCGCTGACTGACGCGTGTGACGGGAAAATATAACAGAAGTGACCGAAACGAAAAATATCAGAATATTCCGAAAAAAATACTGCGCCGAATGAAGAATTTTGCTATCGTTATAAATAAACATCTTTTCATTTATGAATTTGGCGTTTAATGGATGTTTTGCAAAACGTGGTAGTAATGGAAATAGGATATATCTCATAAAAAATAGTGATAATGTAACGATGCATTTATCAAAGTGGGTCTAAGTGTTATCTCAGTTGGCGTCCTCTTGTTTTTTATGGTTCAAGTTCACGATGGCAACAGTCGAAGAGACAGTTAAAGTGGCCGTGGTGACTGACCGAACACCAAATATTGTACGATGCTCTAGTACGATAACTGCGGAAGAGTTGTGCATTATTTTGTGTAAAAAGTATAAAATTCCTCCCCTTACTCGGACGCTGTTCGCGCTACGAGTCAAAGGCAGAGATTATTTTCTTAAAGATAACGCTAAAGTTTTATCCAGCACCAGGGATTATGAACTCAGGATACGATTCAAGGTACAACATAGATATTATATTATTGTAGAAAAAGTTTCTTAATTATATTTGCTTTGCTAAGAATCCTCAGTATCTGATAGATGTATGAATAATTAATGTGTAGTGAAATAGTGAAGAAAGGCCTTGGGGACCGCTTATATTGATATTGTAATGTGCCTATATTTTTTGTTAAATGCTGTTTTTTTTTATTGTTTAGTGGTCTGGGGTTATCAAATAAACTAAGCAATATTATCATACAAAAATATAAATAGGCATATTCATACTTTGATTTTAATGAAATACTGTTATTACTTTCTTGCTGAAATGCTTTATTATGTCCTTAATAATTTATGACAACAATGTATGTTTCTTATCAAAATGATAAGAGATGACCTTCTGACCAATCTTCCATTATTTAATGCATTTATTTATCATTGTGGTAGGGTTCCCCAAAGGTAGTAGTGAAAATCACTTGTTTACTCCTCCTGTATTGTTAATATAAATGAACTATTTGTATCATCCTTTGAAGTGTTGTTAAATGTGTATTACTATTGTTTTTTTTTATCTTATCATACCTATATAAATAAAGAGACAGGCTTTTTAGTGGTCACTCAGAGGGAAAGCATGAAGACAAGATAGTTTTATTGTAAGCAATTTCTGAAATTTCCACCCCTTGTGGGGTGAAATAAGGGATGAATTTTATTACAAAAACAGGTGGGCAAACTCACAGGAACTAGCTTGTTAATTATAATTTCAAAAATAAATTAAAGAGAGCAACAATTTAATATTATCTTTTTAATTAACCCTTTTCCTTGTTTGTCTTTGTAACTTGTGTCCTTTTGATTGTGTTGTGGCATTAAATGCCTACAGTTTTACCAACTGAGTAGTCAAAATAGTAAATAGTTAAGACACAATACTAAAACTATTGTTGTTGTTTGTTTATAGGGTTTAGTTCCCAATGGGAGCATATTTTTACTTATTTATAAACACTTCGAAAATTTGTCAAAAGCTTCATTGGTCTTAAGTATTTAACTTCCCTAAATAAAACTACTTTAATTTACCTAAGTAAAATTTAATCAACTATTACTTAGCTGTCTCAAATCTTAACTTTGTCTGACTTAACTTTGAGACACTCTCAAATCTGTTGCTGTCTTTGTCACTCTGAAGGGATAGAGTAAGGACAGCAATAGATCTGATACTGTCTCAAAGTTAAGTGGAGTTTGAGTATTTGGCCATCTGTCTGTTTGACTATCTGTCCGCCTATCTGTTAGTGGCCTGTATCTTAGAATAGTTGAAATAAAATAACTTTCAAATCTATTTCACAATTTTTTGTTTTTCTATCTATTAATATTATTTATTTTTGTTATGTTTTTCTTCAACAGGTGCCAAGATTAGAACTTTTAATAACTCTAGATGAAACTACTTATGACTACTACTTCCTTCAAGCGAGGAGTGATGTTTACGAGAACAGGATCCCTGAGATTAAGTACCCTGAACACAAGAAAGAGATGCTTGGTCTCGGGATTGCTGACATGTAAGTTTCATAACTATTTCAATATTAAATCCTGTACTTATTTGACATGCTAAAAGGATTATTATTAATATTAAAAAAATAATTGAAACTGGCAGCATCTTGCAGTTTCACTCCCATTTGATCATTACTTTGTTTTGTTGTATGTCTTTGATCACTATTTTGTACTTACCCCTGTGTTGCAACACTATTCTTTGTAGGTATACTATTCTTTGTACCTCTTTAAATAAAATAAAAAAATAAATATCTTGGGACGACTCACACAAGGCCAACTGATCCCAAGCTAAGCAGAGCTTGTGTTATGGTAACCAGACAACTGATAAACATGCTTATATAATTTTTAAATACATACATATTACAGATAAATCACACCCAGACACAGAACAAACATCCATGCTTTATTTTCTAAGTATTGATTAAAGAACCAACCAAACAGAATTTAAAAAAATATGTATCTGTAAAAACAGACTAAAAAAAAAATATTTTAGGTGAATGTTATGCAGATAAAAAAATTAACAAAAATCTTCAACTTTTCATTGTTTTTGTAGGTGTTTTTTTTCTCATACTTTTTTCTTGTCCTTATTAACCTTTCGACGACCAAGCGACAGCCGGCTGTCGGACTGCTATTGTCTTTCTTTTGTGTCTCGAATCACGTGTGTTCGAATAGAAGGTTTCAAGAAAGCTCCATGAAGAATAATATATTATTAATTTACTATTTAACATTACTTAGTTTAATCCAATAGAAAATAGGATCAAATTTATAATTATCCTATAAATTGCATAATTATAAAATAAGTCAATTTCTCACTAAATCCATCATACATAGTGCAATTATATAAGTAGTGATAATTATATACATTATGAGATAGCGACTGTAGATCATGGAGTGTCAGGTATGATTGTATCTTGCACTGGCAGAACAATGGACTATAAACATCTAATTACTCCCCAGTCCCAGCTACAAGACAATAGCCATCTGGTGTAACTGAATAACTGCACCACTGACAAGTGATCTCTTTAATTTACATAACTTAATGTTGTCTTATATCATTGACACATTTGGTAGATAGAATATAGGGTATACTAGCTTACGCTCGCGGCTTTGCTGGCGTGGATGTCGAACTTTTATCCACCTACAACTTACATCCCCAAAAGGATACATGGATACCCCTTTGAGGGGATTGAAGTTCCAAAAATTCTTTCTTAGGGCCTTATCATACTAGCGGATTGCGGGCGTTCTCAAAGCGGAGCGGACGCGCAAAGAATACGTTACGGATGCGCTACAAACTCGCAGCGCATACGTAGCGAATTCGTTGCGGCTGCCAACGCGATTGCTGTGAATAGCAGTGTAATTTCTTCGTTAACTTGATACAAACACGCGACGAAAACGTTGCGAATTCGCCACGCGACCGCGACGTTTTCGCTGTGCAGCCGCGGAATGTTCGCGGCGCAATCGTTTAGCTCCCGTCCCGTTCCGTAGACCCTTAGTGGATTATACTCTTCACAAAGAACACACCCTCCAAGATTCATGTCGGTTTGGGCTGTGCGTTGATATATTAACAGTCAGTCAATCAGTTACCAATATATATTTATAGATTCCCTGTTATAGGTTGCCAGTGGCAAATGTGGCAATAGAGAGTAAAATTCCCAAACACAGACAAATCGCTGCACAATACGGCGTGGATTGCGAAAGTCACCGTTGGCGGTCTGACTTTACCAATGTGATTATGTTAGTTAGTAAATAAGTACATTGTTAAGGATATACAAACAAAATTGTGAGGTGTAAAAGGAGGGGCAATAATCGCCACCCGAAACTCTCTTATCGCCACCTGAAAAAAATATTTCCGATTGCCTCTCAGTGGCAATCCATGAAAAGGAGGTGGGACTATACCAGCAAAAGCTAGAGCTTACGGCTTATAATGTCAATTCTCCCTTGAGGATAAAACTTATTTTTAAAAGTATGTACATCTTAAATATTGTGTAACCTGTGGTTGTACACCAAGATTCTGTGTAGCATGACGTAACTGAACGTCCAGACTGAGAACAAATATCTTCATTTATGTCATACAAATATTTATTGTTATGCGGCAATCGAACCCGCGACCATGACCGAAGAGAGCGATTTCTTCGCCGCAACACATTATTGAGCTCGTTCATCTTTGTCTAATAATAAAATGTACGGCCAGCAACGAAAGTCGTTCAGCACTTTAGATGTTTTAACCGTATTTTTTGAGTAAAGTATAAAAACAAAAAAAAAAATGGATCGAATGTTAAAACAAGATAATATAAATTCTTACGTATTATCTGAATAATAGAAACTATGAAAAAGTAATAATGTTAATTGACCTTTGTTGCTGACTGTACCTAAAATGGCAATTGGCCCATACCTCATCTTCCACACAAATCTAATAAACCTAAAAACAGGTACCCAGAGGTATCTACATCTTCATGACTACAATATTTTTCCTGTTTCTACATGAGCACGAATATACATTACCTACTCTCTTAGACGATCTAAGCAGTGTTGTTTTGATTATATACAGCCTTAACATAATTATATGAACTAGTAGCACATCAATGGTCGAAACTACCGAAATTCGTCACTTTTTTTGGCATTATTATACTTCTTTTCCAAATAAATTTTGACAGTATCAAAATCACGTGATAATATATAGGTCAGGGTTGTGAGGATCGTAGCTGTATGTCTGGGACCCAGGCACGGTCCCCAGACGCAGGTTTCCATTATAAACCAATTGTGCAGTCTATGAAAAGGGATGTGCTCACTTACGATTCAATTTGTTTCCTTCACATTAAATTAAAAGCAGATTCTGACTTGATAACAAGCCTTTTTTAGATGTTATTGCCTGCTAGGATGCAACACATATATTCACGTCTCGTATATCCAAAAATGGCGAGATTTTGCGTGACAAATTGCGAGTACATATTTTTTAATGCAGGACACGCGCTACGGCTGAGGAAAAATTGTCGGTAAATGATGTTGTGAGGGATTACAAAAAATATATTCCGAAAGTGATTGTTCGAAGACACGGTCACGTCGCGAAGAAGCATGCTCACGACCAACTGCCCAAACTGTGTTCTGTCGGCCACAACGTGAAGTAAGTATACCTATTGGAATACAATTTATTGCAAACTGCTGTCGCCATTATTTTTTTGTGATACGACTCATACGACTTTTTATGTTCCTGCTCCTACACAATGCAAACAAAAGCTGGTTTGATTGTATCACTGGTCAGATGTTTGTGTCCGTCTGCATTCAAGCGTCACCCTCCTTTTTTAGTAGATTCGCGTTATAATAAATAAACAAAGCCAAATAAGATTTGATTGGTATCGAAACTTTATTGATGGTTTCTTAGGCTAAAAAATGTGTGCTTGATAGTGTTACGAGCTGGGGTTCGGGATAAATTAAAATAACAGTTTTACTCGAAAAAAACACGATTAACTTTATTAAGAATTCACAAACACAAAAACACTTCACTAACACAGCACTACACAAAACACACCCTTTGTATCGCAGTCGTAGTTCCGCTTCGCGGCGATGTTCACTGTTTCGTTCCCAAAACTGAACTGAGTCCCGTGCCGACACGTCCGCTATTTATATCTCCGGTCACATTTTCTAGAAAGTTCGACAACCCGAGGTACCCAGGTGCATTCGAGAACATTCCAGTAACATCGCGAATGATCGACGATGATCTGGAAGTTTCTCGAATGACCCCTCGGAACTCCATCGAACGTTCTAGAACGTCGTGGAACTTTCCCGAATTTTCTAGTAAATGTGCCCGGAACAATCGACACTTACGTCACCTATACCTACCTACGTAACACTGCCCCCTCCTAAGACATGCTCGTCCCGAGCATCATTATTCCCGTAGTATCGTGCCAGCCGATCTACGTGAACAATTTTAGGCGCAGTTCTCGTACTCTTCCGTATCCGGTAGGTGACGTCGTTGATCTTGGTCACCACTCGGTATGGTCCATCCCATTTTGCCTGTAGTTTAGGCGACTTCCCTTTGCTACGCACTGGGTTATGCAACCACACCAGTGAACCTTCATCAAATCCGCTATTGTTCATCTTCCGGTCATAGCGAGTTTTCATCCTCTCAGACATCTGCTGGCCTGACTGTCTGACATGCTCGTATACGTTATTCATCTTGTTACGCAGGTCATTGGCATAATCTGTTATGCTGCTTGGTGAATCAGGTGGGATGCCAGTAATGAGATCAGCCGGTAACCTTAACTCTCTTCCAAAGTTTGCAAAGGCTGGTGTCACAGACGTGCTTTCGTGAACAGCACTTCTGTATGACAGAAGAAACGGCTGTATGTGCTTGTCCCAATCCCGTTGTCTGCTCGCTACAACTTTGGCCAGATATCTTTCCAGTGTCTGATTGAATCTTTCCACCATTCCATCAGATTGTGGATGATATGACGTGGTTCTAGTTTTATGAGTACCCATTACGCGACATGTTTCCTGGAAAACTTGAGACTCAAAATTTCTTCCTTGGTCGCTGTGGATTTCTAAGGGTACTCCGAACCGACAAAAGACTTCGTGGACTAATTTATCAGCAACTGTCGAAGCTTCTTGATTAGGAATGGCGAAAACTTCCGGCCATTTTGTGAAATAATCCATGACAACCAAGAAGAACTTGTTACCACATTCACTTTCAGGGAATGGGCCAGCGACGTCCAGCGCTATCCGTTCCCAGGGGGCTCCCACGTTGTACACTTTCAATGCACCCCTGCTGCGTGTTTGAGGTCCTTTTACCGCTGCACAACTGGTGCATTTACGACACCAATCTTCAACATCCTCTCGACAATGGATCCAATAAAACCGTTCTCGGATCTTCAACAGAGTCCTCTTAACCCCCATGTGACCTCCGGAACATCCATCGTGGTAGAGCTGAAGAATTTCTGGTACCTTCGATTTCGGCACGACCATTTGCAGATGGCACTTGTCTCCACGAGCATTTTCCCATTTACGGCACAAGACACCATCTTGGAGTACCAAGCTCTCCCACTGTGCCCAATAGCTCTTTGTGCTTGTACTCATTGCTGCAACATCGCACCATTTCGGTTTAGGAGCATTAGCTTTAATCCACTCGAGAATTGGTTTGATATCCGAGTCACTCTGCTGAGCATGTTGTAGAGTTTCCTTCCACTCATCACTTAGGTCTGTTCTTAGCATTCTGACAGGAACTGCTTCCTTAGCTTCTTGCCTGACACAATGCTTGCAATCTTCAGGACAAGGTCTTCGTGACAAAGCGTCTGCATTACCGTGGGACTTCCCACTGCGATGTTCTATTGAAAAGTGAAACTCTTGCAGCAATTCGATCCATCTTGCTACTTGCCCTTCCGGATTTTTAAACTGCAGCAACCACTTCAATGCAGCATGGTCAGTCCGAAGGTGGAATTTACGTCCCAGTAAATACTTGCTGAAATGTTGCAAAGTCTTTACAACGGCGAGGAGTTCACGTCTGGTTACACAATAGTTCCTTTCTGGTTTCGATAAAGACTTGCTGAAGTAAGCTATCACAACCTCATGATCTCCTTTTCGTTGAGACAACACACCACCAATTCCAGTATTACTTGCATCCGTGTCAATTACGAATTCATTTTCTGTATCAGGATAGCCCAAAATCGGAGTATTACACAACCGTTTCTTTAACTCCTCAAAAGCCATGTCACAGCTATCATCCCAACAGAAAGGTCTTTTCTCCTCGGTAAGCTTATGTAATGGTTTGGCGATGTCTGCAAAATTCTCGACAAACCTTCGGTAGTACGAGCACAAACCCAAAAATGCTCTGACCTGCGTCTTGTCTTTTGGAATTGGCCAATCCTTGACAGCGACGATCTTCTCTGGATCAGTTTGCACTCCTTCTTTAGACACAACGTGCCCCAAAAAACTAACCTGCTGTCTAAAGAAGGTGCACTTCTTTGGACTTAACTTAAGATTAGCTCCTCGGATCTTAGATAGTACACGTTCCAAATTTTGAAGGTGGTCTTCAAATGTGCGGCCCACTATGATGATGTCATCTAAATAGACTAAGCAGGCATCTCCAATTAATCCGGTGAGTACCTGCTCCATTAACCTTTCAAAAGTTGCAGGAGCGTTGCACAATCCGAATGGCATAACATTAAATTGCCAAAGTCCTTTTCCTGTAGAGAATGCGGTTTTCTCCTTATCTTTGGGGTTAATTTCCACTTGCCAGTAGCCACTTTTTAGGTCCAACGTGCTAAACCACTTCATTCCTGACAGCGTGTCAAGAGTGTCGTCGATCCTGGGTAATGGATAGCTGTCTTTCTTTGTGATGTCATTCAGCCGACGATAATCTACACAAAACCGCATGCTGCCGTCCTTCTTTTTCACTAGGACCACAGGAGAACACCAGGGACTAGATGAAGGCTCTATAACTCCATCCTTTACCATCCCTTCAATCATGGCGTCCACTTCCTTTTCTCTTGCCACTGGTAACCTCCTAGGTCGCTGACGAATAGGTAACTCATTTCCCGTGTTGATTCTGTGCTGAACTAATCCAGTCTTTCCTATGTCAGCGTCATGTGCAGAGAAAATATCGGCGTATTGAAGTAACATCTTCTTAGCCTTATCCATTTCTCTCGCAGATAAATCTGTGCGACAATCTTCCAGAAGATTCGAGATGTGAGAACTTGCATCTTGAGCGACGTTCCGAGAAGGCGGATGTTGGCAATTACGCATCCATGCTACTTCCTCACAAGTACCCATCAACGTACCCTTCTGGATAACTTGTGCTTGTTCACTTGGATTCAGGATGCGTACAGTTGCAACATCAACTGCTCGTACTAAGCTTCGCGCCATCTTCCATGGGAGGTCCTCGTCCAATCTTTCAACGAGAATGCATCGATTTTTCGGTCCAGTATTGCGTGGAAGGCTAACTGGAACTATCGATTCCGACCTGGGAGGAAGAACAGTCTTCTTCAAGCAGTGCACTTTCCCTGATGGTGCACCTTCCATGAAGACTTCTTCCGAACCACACTTCAGGACTCCCTGATCCACGTCGATCTTACAACAGTGCTGTCGCATGAAGTCTAATCCTAGGATGCACTCGTCTTCTATATCAGCCACGATGACTTTATGCCGATAAATTGCGCTACCCAGCTTCAACTTCACCTCCTTCTCGCCTCGGATGGGTATGTGCTGACCGGTAGCTGTTACCAAATTTATGTGGTCATACTTGCTGAAGAAGTCCCCAAGAAGACGATTTACTCGGGAACTGACGACTGTGCGAGAAGCTCCAGTGTCCAATGTTAACTTACAAGGTCTTTCATTCACTTCACCTTTGATAATCAGGCTGTTCCCATCATGGGCTTGTGAGATCGATATCCTTGGGGCTCCTTGACCACCAGCCAGCACCCGCCCCGCAGTTCTGGCTTTTACTCGTTTCCCTGCTGCTGAGCTGTGGCAGCAGCCGTACTTCTTTCCCGGGTCTGATCTTCGCTGGAATCTCTTCGCTTAGGGCAACTCGTTCGAATGTGACCTTTCTCCCCACAATTGTAGCATGTGGGGCTGTACTTTGAACGGTCACGTGAAGATGGCGCAATCTCCCTGATGCGATGGGCACGGTGGTCCTGCCTCACTGCCTCCACCTCCAGTGCATTGGCCAAGGCTGCCTTCAGAGTCTCATGGTGCCCAAGTCTCACAGCAGCTCTGACTTCAAAGTCCCGTATGCCATCGACGAACGCTTGAACCAAATTACCGTCGATGAGCGCAGGCGCTGACTGATACGCCTTTCGTACCAGTTTTTCTACTTCAAGAGCCCATTGCTGCAGGTTTTCACCGCTGCGCTGCACGCGATCCTTCAACTGAGCACGAAAGACGTGCTCCAGATGAGCGTCCCCGTACCGAGACTCTAAGGCTTCAATCAACTGCTCATACGAGACATTATTGCCGAGTGCCTCTAAAACTGTTAAAGCCTGGTCACGGAGGCCCAAAGTGAGTGCGGTCTTCGCTTGCGCATCTGTCCACCCATTTGCCTCCCTTACAGCTTCAAATTGAAGCTTGTACGCAGCCCACGAAGATGTTCCGTCGAAGGGTGGCGCTTTAAACCCACGCACCGATGGTGCAGCAACAACAGGAGCCGCAAATTCACCTCCAGACTTGAGACATCCCAAAGCTTTCTGGATGTCAGCAATCTTGGTTTCGGTCCCGTAGATACGATTCTCGGCGCAAGAGACTCGGCTTTCGGCTTCGGATATGCGGTTTTCGGCCTCGGAGATACGGTTCTCGTGCATTTCCACTTTCTCCTTTACGGCGCCAATATCCTTACCAACCGCCGCGTGCAACTCTTAAAAAAGCAGGATCTGTTCCTCTTGCTTGTGGGTCTGTTCCTCTTGTCGCCGGACCTGTTCTTCCCTGTCTCGCTGCAGATGTTCCTCCAGCCGACGGATCTGTTCTTCCTTGTCCCGCTGCAGCTGTTCTTCCAGACGGCGGGCCTGTTCTTCTTGTCGGCGGGCCTGTTCTTCTTGTCGGCGGACCTGCTCTTCTTTATCGCGCTGGAGCTGTTCCTCCAAGCGGCGGGCCTGTTCTTCTTGACGGCGGGCCTGTTATTGCATCATTGCCATCAGGGCAGAAAAGTCCATCGTCAGTGGTGCTGCAGAAACACCAGATATCTGAGCTGACGCTGGCTCCGTCGTCGGTTGTTCACCACCCGATGTCTGCAACGAAGAACCTTCGAAACGCCTCTGGTCCACGTCCTGCTGGCGTTGGCTCCTAGTACGAATTCCTTCCGTGTCGTCCTTCGGTAAAACCGGCATGATTTATCCCTCACTTCTGACACCAATTTGTTACGAGCTGGGGTTCGGGATAAATTAAAATAACAGTTTTACTCGAAAAAAACACGATTAACTTTATTAAGAATTCACAAACACAAAAACACTTCACTAACACAGCACTACACAAAACACACCTTTTGTATCGCAGTCGTAGTTCCGCTTCGCGGCGATGTTCACTGTTTCGTTCCCAAAACTGAACTGAGTCCCGTGCCGACACGTCCGCTATTTATATCTCCGGTCACATTTTCTAGAAAGTTCGACAACCCGAGGTACCCAGGTGCATTCGAGAACATTCCAGTAACATCGCGAATGATCGACGATGATCTGGAAGTTTCTCGAATGACCCCTCGGAACTCCATCGAACGTTCTAGAACGTCGTGGAACTTTCCCGAATTTTCTAGTAAATGTGCCCGGAACAATCGACACTTACGTCACCTATACCTACCTACGTAACAATAGTAAAACATGAATAACTTTGCAGCTACATAAAGAACCTATACCTCCAACAACTGTACATTATGGCGCCGAATTATTTGGCGGAGGAGTATGACAATGTTCTGTGGCAGAACGGCAGCGACGTGACGCCGGTGACCGTCGTGGTGGCACCCTTCCACCCGCACCAGGCTGGCATTAGAATCTATAATACTGTGAAACGAGAGGTAAATACTTACTTATCATTTCAAGTTGATCTCCGAACTATTTGCCTTGGTTTTAGTTTTTCGGTTTCAGATAAATATGCGTCAGAATTGAAAACCCCCTTAAACATTTCTGCCGGCAATCCTGATTTTTATAAGAGGTGGTGACTACTTAGCTGATGAGCTCTCGGTTTAATTACTATGCTATACCATAAAGAAATACTACTGAGCTTGAATTTTGTGAAAAGACCTTCCATAACTAGTTTTTTATTTAGGTACACTTTTATATAGGAAACCCTATAAGAACGGAACCTTTATGTCCGAGCCCGATTCGCACTGTCTTTTTTCCTGTTTTTAATGACTATTATGATATACTTTACATGGTTTTAATTTATTTCTGTAGGGAATTATAGTGTGGAAACCTTACGAAAAAGTTAGTTGACTCCTTGAACACCAAGCCCGAGTTTATTCAACTTAAGTGTAAATTAAAGTTTTAAAATCTCGATTCAGGGTAAAACCGAACAGGGAAATCGAGATTCGGGAGAAGTGTACATACTAATTGCGCTTTGACTTTGATTACGACCTCAGTGATAAATATTTACATAATTATTGCCTACTGGGTTTTTCTCTGGATTTTTATCTAACTGCTCGCGGCATTCTTAGATAATATGTAAATCACTTACTTATTTACAATTATAATTATGATGTCGCTATTTCAGTGGTCCCACGTTTGCAAAATAGAAGAATTAATTTATATAACAAGGAATGGAGAAAACTCCTTAGAAATATCAAGAAGAGGAACCCCGCTGTTCTTTAAGTTTAAATCAGAGGAGCATCTATCATCGTTTATATCACTCTGTGATGGATACTACAGGTTTGTAATGTTTTAATATTAGCGCGTAATAATTGACAAAAACTCCTGTAAGTTTAACAAACCTTTATTTAATTTAAAATTAGCTCAACATAAAAAGTGTTAATTTCAATTACAAAGAAACCTCGGAGTTCACCTTTTAAGCAAGAAAATGCTCGTGTTTGGTGACTTCCAATCTTCCATTCAGTATTGTACTAGTATAAACTAGTATTTATGCAATTCAAATCTAAAGTCTAAAAGAGAAAAATTTAAAATACAAAAAGGAACCCCATTTGCCTCGTAATCATTTACGTCAAATCATTTTATGATGCCTATTGCATGTATACAGTTATATGATTTTATAATATGTGTAACAGATTAATGGTTAAATGGACATTTAACCTGTCCAAAGACGACGAGACACCGTCGCTAAAGGAGCTACAAAGAATCAAATGTCACGGCCCCGTCGGGTAAGTGCGCTAGTAAACGAGGGTACATATTTAATGTACTACCGAGAATTATGTTTAAAAAAAACTTTTAACTTTGTAGGGGCGCATTTTCGTATAGAAAGTTGGAAGAAAAACGCGCTAAGAAACACGGTTGCTATATTTTAAGGCAATGCCAAGATGACTACAATGTTTACTATTTGGACGTGTGCACTAAGAACAGGTAATATTTCATTTTGTTGTTTCTTTTGTTTATTTATGCAGTTGTGGCGAAGTTAAAGGGTTGCATTGTACCTTCTGCTAACAAATATTGTTACAAACAATGTGCTATTTTGTTCACATTAAATTTCTATACCTACATTCTTATTATTAGCCTGTGTTGGACGTGAACCCCTGCAGGGCAAAGTCCTCCTTTTCTTTCTTTTAAGCCAACTTCTAAAATTGGTAGATTTAAAATTGTGATAAAGTAGGATTAAACAGATCTATCTAGAGGTGTTACATAGCTAACACCTTCATGTTAATTTGTTAAAAAAATATGTAATTTAACGATAAAGTTTACGCATTGGCTGAGCCATTAGCTGTTGCGTTGTGTTACGGGTTGGATTCCCGCATTGAGCAAATATTTGCATGGCCTACAGATATGTTTTCCGAGTTTGGTCGTTTGTGTATGAGAGGTTTATATGTTTTCAACGCACCCACGATTCAACAGACTTTGAATGTGTAGCAACTTTTTTTTATCTTAACTGACTGACTGACTGGGTATATTATATCAACGCATAAACTGCTGTTCCTAGAGACGTGAATTTTGAAGGGTGTATTTTTTGTGAAGAGTGAGTACCCACTAGAAAGATTTTTTGGGAACTTCACGCCTAAACAGTAAAACCGGTGATGGCAAAATTCATTTAAATAGTATTTACAGTAGAATGCAGTAAAATTGAGATTCAACTGTCCACAGACAAACTGTTCAAAACAGTTTTGTGGACACAGATATTTAGATTCAGTGTATACTGTACTGTGAATTAATAAAAAAATAATAATAAATGCTTATAATAATAAAATAATATTCTGCTAGAAGCTACTTGATCGTTTTAGCCGTAGTCTGCAGTATATTTCTATTCTTAGAATGCAGATAAAGCTTGAATTATTCTTCTTTAGTTGTTTAAAAATACGCACTATTTGAAAATAACTCATGCGTACGTGATAGGCATATCTTGCCAGTCAGCAGTTGCGGTCTAAGCGTCAATTCACACGTACCACAACCACACCACGTCGCAGCGACAAAATGTGGTCAAGATGTGGTTACGTGTGAATAGTGTCGCAGCGGCATTTTGCAGCTGCGTTGTGGTAGCCACAAAATGTCGATGTGGTTGCGTTGTCGCTGTCGTTGCGATGTGGTAACCACGTGGCCATGTGCAGTTATACTCTGGCTTTCGTAGAGGAAACACGGCTTGACTGAACGTAGTCATGGAGGAAAGATAGTTGTTGCTATCCTTGTTATGGCTAATAATACTACGCAAAATGAAAGAAGGCCGGGGGAGCGCAGGCGCCAGCTAGGCGCGCGTGGACGTCATGTCGTGGCGATGTGGCCGCGCTGACGCCGCGCTGCCGCCGCGTTGCCGTCGCGATGTGGTTGCGATGTAGTCGTATTACACAGGTGGTCGATAACAACCACAAAATGTGGTGCGTGTGAATTGTAATATTCGTTTTCAATACTAAATTTACGCCCGACCACATCGCGGCGTTGTGGTGTGGTTGTCGCTGTGGTGTGGTTGTGGTACGTGTGAATTGAGCCTAACCGTGGTTACGCACGAGAATTTGCTGAGCCTTAAGTAAAATGTTACATTTGTTTACAGTACAACAGAGACATATAGAATAGAGTTCAAGGGCCATTGTTACGTGGTCAATAATGAGGAGTATTACAGCATTGAGAGGCTAGTCGGATGTCATCAGAACCCAGAAGGCAGGATATTTCTCAACGAATGCATACCGCCTTCAGAATATGGTGAATATTGATGTTAAATTATTTTATTATTTATTGATTTAATTACTATTAAATTGTTTTAAGCTAGGAGGCAGACAAGAGATTATAATGATTTCAACTTGCAAGGAGCGCCAATCCGTTTGATCGCGATTCACAAGCTGTTTTAATAGACGTCTCCCTAGAATCAAATCATCAATCTCGATTCTAAACTGACAGATTTGATTCTAATCTGGACTCAAATAGTTTTAAATCGAGATTTATGACTGAGCATTGTTCTAGAATATAGGGGCATTTATGTGTGTATATGATGCTGGGCCGTCCTATAATCTTTGATGCTTACATAAATCTTATCCGTTTTTGAATTGAATTATCTTTAACGGAACTATTCACCCGTGACCGATCACTGGAGATTGCAAATTTCGAAAGCGTTCTGTATAAAATTAAAGCAATAATATTAATATTTCTGAGCTCTGCTGTGAACAGAAATGTGATTTGTCAGAGAGAATATTGAATTAGTGCGGTTTACTGCGGTTTACTTCTTATTTTTTTTTATTGTAACGAGTACAAATAACAAAATTTCCTAGAAAATAGCAAAAATTCTAATGCACCCGGGAACTTTCTTTAACGAAAACCCTCCATATTCGCGTAAAATGTAAAGTTAATAAGGTTTTTGAGTAGTTATTTATCATAATTTATTAGTATTCTCCTTATATGTACGTGTTACATTAATAATTATTGCATGGGACCATGATCTTATTGGTTAACGTTGAGATATTTTTGTAGACAAGTCCCAATTACTGTTGTGCGGCGAACCGGTGAAGAGAGGCGTTCGGATTGACCAGGCAGAACTGCAGGACATTCTAAAGGACAACAGGAGTCCACGGTGCCTGCCCAATAAGGACATTCTCCTATACACTGGTATGTTAATGTTCTACTGACTTCTACTTAACACCCTAGTACTTCATCATTACCACTGTTTTTTTATTGTCGTCTAATAAGTACTTATGTGGTAATTATGATAATGAGTGTTTACAAATATGGTCAATTCGTAGTATTTTATTGCATTTTGTGGGAATTTGAACTTAAAATATTTTTTTTACGTTTGTGATGTCAATAGATCATATTTGGGTTAAAGCGTAACACAGAAGAAATTATAGAAAAGTTTATTTTTATCTAAACCCTTTTAACCCCGTTTTAGGTTCTGAAAAAATCGGTTCAGAAAACATAACAGCGACATACAAAGCTCTGTGGAGGCTCGACGAAACTAAGAAGTTGTTGGTCGCCTTCAAGACGTTGCAGAGGGAAAAAGCCAATGATCATTTAAAGGTAAAACTACTATTAGTTTGAGCAATAAATAGATAGTTTGAGTAATAGTAAATAATAATTAAAAAACGCAAAATGAAAATTTATTACCAATAAAGTTATTTAAAGTATTTAAAAAATCAGTTAAAAATGACCTAACCACACGCAGTTCAAACGCTTGCCGACGCTTGCCGATGCTTGCAGATTTTAAATTAATAATTTGAAAAATAAAACTTTAATGTTTTTTATTTCACAAAATCTGTAATATAGTATTTTTAACTATGTACAGTTCGGATTTGACGCTTCTAATTAAATAGAAAATAATACTTGGAAAAGTTATATATTTTCATGAGGTCAATCATGTGTTTACGTATCGGTCACTAATTACCAGTCACCCTATTCAAGAGTATTTAAGACCATTTTACACAACGTTTTATTTAATATTTTTTTTATTAATTTAACTAGGAATTCGTGGAGTTGGCTAGCAAATGGGCGTGTGTACAGTCGAGTTCTATGGTCCGGCTGTACGGAGTGACGCTAAGCTCGCCCACCGCGCTCGTGCTAGAGTATCTGCCCTATGGACCCTTTGACGACTATCTCAGGTAACTTGGCCTAGTTTATAAAGTTTGAAGGAAGCTTGTAATAAAAAACTGTGCTACCTATATCCTTTCATGATCTTGTTTTAGCGAGAATTGATGCAGAAGTGGAAATTTAAAAATATCGAAAATTTTCTCATCATAGTACACAGAAATTTTTCATCAGCATGTCAATCTATCATGTAATAGGCAAGATGACAAAAAAAAAGTAATTAGTCCGTCAGTTAGATAATCAAAAAATTTGGGACACGTATTTTTTCTTTTTTTTCGTAAACAGAAAATGACGACAATACAGTGCGTTCAAGTTTCGTGAAACGTCACGCCTTAGTATAATTTTTACTGAGGAGTGACGTCACAAGCCCCCTCTCCGGAACTTTGATGCTCTTTATCTAAGTATTTTGTTATTAATTTGATCAAGCAAAAAATATGTGTCCAGTATTTTTGGACTGTCTAACAGACGGACTAAACAGAATGTCATTTTTTTGATGTAGTCAACATCCCTATTCATGTATACAATATGGTCGATTAACATAAAAAAAATGTTTTGTGTAATTTTCGTTGTTTGTTAGTATTTTAACCTGGGTAACCGTATAAGTTTTTGATCAGTCAAAGCAATTTTTTTTATTAATACTTTGGTTTTCATAGAGTGTTCTAACCATTTATATATGCACAACGTCTACCACGGAACCAACTCTGAAATCACTCAACAAAATCCGCAGATTTTGGTCGAGTAGAACTTTTGTAGGAAACTGCAATTTTTTTTTGTAGCTGGTCTAATATTAAATGGAGTTTGTTTGTGGATAGAATATCCTAGGAAAATTAGAGTAGTTATAAAAAAAAGGTATGGCTTTGTAAATAAAGATCTATAAATATCCTGGGACTACTCACATACGGCCATCTGTATATATTGTAACCAGATAACTGATACATATACTTATACAGTATGGGGATCACATATATGCAATAAATTATACGACATACTTGTTATCGCCTTTTCTGACGATATACAAAAAATTAACCAAATCGGTCCAGTAATTAGGTCAAAAAGAAGAGTTTAAATTTTGAACAAATTTAAACACTCTGTAGAATTTCATCACTAGGTCAAAGATTCAATGAACTTGAATCCTCTAAGGCTGAGCGCACATTATAGTCACGACAGTTTTACGAGACTTGACGCACTTAGACACGTCTGTCTTAAAACTAAAACGAAACTGTTTTTTGTCTACGGCAGAGAGCACATTGTACAGACGCCAGTACATCAAGCTACCCCAAACTGTCAAATTTTCTCAATCAACCTTGAACCTAATCCCTTTGCAATAAAGTTGAAAATCAATTAAAGAAATTTGATTTGGTAACTTGGTGTGCTGGCGTCTGTGCGTGCAGTTTTTGCAGGTATTAGACATTTTTGTCTATTAGACGTATTGTTTGAAGTGTGCGCGTCTTCATATTTTTTGTTAAGCAATAGTCAGTCTTAAAACTTTTTTGACTATAATGTGCGCTTAGCCTAACACTGGAAAGCGACGTTGCCACTCAGTGCAAAAGTACAAACTGTCACGACGCTGTTACGTACCTATTCTAGTTATTTGCCTAAATGTAAAATTGGTACACCTAAACGACAGGCTGGAATTTAATGTAACATTTTAATTCAATGTTTGAGTGCACAAACTAAGCGTGTAGGAGGCCGCGGCCGCGGCCGTGGACCGCGGCCTGCCTGACTCCCACATTCGTTTTCCTACTATACGGATTTTAAAACTAACGATACGGCACATTACCTCTTTCTCACAAACAGAAAACCAGTACAGACTGATTATTAAATTTAATGATAATGTTGTTTTTTTCTGTATACTAGTACTTGGAATTTCCTCTTGAACAACGTCCTTGATCTGCCACGGTCGAATCTTTGTTTTGCAATTTACACAAATACAATCTATCACTTAGTGATAGATTATGTCCACTAGTAGGACGCGCCTGCATTTCCAGTAGGTGTACGTCGGTCTTTTGGCGGCGGTTTTGCTAGACTTGCGGCTTTTTTCAAAGGGAATTGCGATCATTTCAAAGAAAAATTGCGGTCGGCGCGGCTCGTGGCAGGCCGGCGAGGTGGGGGAGGGAGCGCGCGGGCGCGGGGTGCGCTCGCGCCGCATAGGGAAGGGCACCTGTTATTGACTATTAACAATGATCGATAAACAAAAAAGCTTTAAGTATAGCTTTAAATACTTTAGGTGGTGTTTTTAGAATTATTGTGCCGTTATGATAATTTAAAAAATACTATGCCTTAATAAAGCTAAACGGCTTTTTCGTTTAAGTGAGTTCTTATTAAATTTTATTAAGTAGATTTAGAGATAAAATGAATAAAGTAAACAACAATAAATTAATTAATTGTTTTTGCATGTGACAGGAAGCAACCTAATAAAAAAATCGCACCTACGAGCTTATTATTAGTTACTGATAACAAATAAATTTCTATTCTTTCTTACCGATCGGCTCCCGGGCGATCGACAGACCCGTTTGATACTCAGTAACTAGGAAGACACTTACACAACGTTAGTTTATTTTTTTTTATTGTTTATCCAGTTAATAATTTGTTAATTATTAAAAAAAATACAAAACACACAGATCTTGCATTCTAATGCCTTGCTTAGTTAGTAGGTAAGTAAGTGTAAAAATTTATCGATAAGCGATTACGATAATTGCGTTGTTTGCCCTACATTACTTATAACTTTTATTTTTTTTCGCTATTCCGGATTTCGGAAGCTCCGTTCCGCTTTGTCAGTCACCGCTCGTCTTCCGGGACAGTCAGTGTGCCTTTCGCATAGAGATTTCGTACCTACTTGCGCGCATTGCATCAAAACGCGATTTTAGACAATTACGTACTACTTAGTTTAATATTTTTTTTACAGTGAAATGGACACTTATTAGTTTATTAGCTACTTGACTTTGTTTGTGTGTAAATTGTGTTTAAAGTTTTATAATAATAATAAATTGTGTGATTGTGTAATCGTGTTGTTGTGTGTTATTTTTTTTTTACGGTGAAATTGACACTTGTGTACGCGTGTATTTTTTTAAACAAAATGCCAAGACAACAGCATTTTTACAGTGCTGCTGAGTATACAGACATGGTATTGTTGTATGGTGAATGCAGGCAAAATGCAGCCTTAACTGTACGTACCTATCGTGAGAGATACGGCGCAAAATCGGCCCTGTTTTTATCAACGGAAATCTAAATACACAGAAGTTTCTAGATCTTCTTAACGGCCCAATAACCGAATATTTAGATGACTTATCTGTGGTAGCTTACACGCGGGTATGGTTCCAGTTAGACGGAGCTCCTCCACACTCCGTACTCCTCGCGAGAGAGCGGCTTAACACCATGTTCGGCGAGCAATGGATCGGGCGCTATGGCCCCCGCAGGTGGCCAGCTCGGTCACCGGACCTTACTCCTCTCGACTTCTTTTTATGGGGCTTTATTAAAAATGAAGTTTACTCGCGGGTCTCCGAAACCGAAGATGAACTGCGCAATCGTATTGTCGCCGCCTTTGACAAATTAAAAGCCATGGCTCTGGATCCTGAACGAAACATGATGAGCAGGCTTCGGGATAACATTGTGCGGCGATGTAACTTGTGCATTCGAAAACGTGGTGGACATTTTGAAAATTTGAAAATTTAAGTTTCTATTATTTTTGGAATTAATGTGCAATATTGAGTTTATTTTGTTCAGTTCAGTTATCGCGAAATAAACACGTGGTGGTAAAAATGAACTTAGTGATTTTTTTTTCGTAAATCTCAAATTGTCAAACGAATCAAAAAGCCGTGCCGACATGCGGCGTTGCCGTTCTTCGCTCCTGGGGTCAAGGTACGTTGTCAACAGAGTGTTTACTTTAACTGAATTTATTTTGATATTTATTTTGTTTGAAAATTATACTTTTTTAATTTTCGGTTTTCGATTTAAAATTTAATTAAGCTATACTTCTGTGGACTAGTATTACTTGAGGTTTCATTTATTGCCTATAAGTGAGTTCCATACTGTATATTATATAAACACATATATTGTAGATGAATCACACCCAGACACAGAACAAACAATCACGCTCACAACACAAAGTTTGTGATGGATGGGAATCGAACCCACTACGACCAGCTTAGCAGTCAGGGTGACTGTTAAGCTGGTCGAATAGACCCGTCGGCTAAGCTAGACGAAGAGGACTAGACCAAGTCCAGTATATTCAACATCCTGTATATCTTTTTTTTTTGGGATTGAGAAATCATCAAATGACTTCCCCCGTCCTGGGCGGGGGAAGTTCAGAATTTTACTGACTAAAACCCACTCATGTTCCTTCGGTTGCCCTTTATGTTCCGGGATTACGGTAAGGAGGGTTTTAGTCTTATGCCGACGGCATGCGCACCGACAGCGCTGATGGCCGAGATATATGAACTTCTAGGAAGCATTTTTGAATGATGTGTAGCTATTAGCGCGCACACGCTGAGTCTCGGCGCTGACAAACTACGCGCTGAGCTATCAGCGGTGACGGTGAGCGTGAGACTAAAATCAGCCTTACTATTATAAACATTCCGCAACCTGCCCCCTTACCATGACATTTAAAGTAAGATTGTTTTAGTCCTGTTGCAGGAGTGTGCAAGTGACAGCGTTAGACACATTGTCTAGCGCCGTCTCTTTCCCACTGAAAGTAATATCAAAGTAATACTGCTATAAGGGCTTGTGGTACGCCCCCTGTATATCTTTATCTAAACACAATCTCCACAGAGAGAACGAGGAGCGCATAAAGCCTCTCCACCTAAAGAAGGTAGCGGCCGGTCTCGCCCGTGCACTGTGGGACCTGTCGGAGGCCGGCATCGTGCACGGGTACGTGCGCTGTCGTCGACTGCTGCTGGCTGCACACGACGGAGACCGCATGCTTGTCAAGCTGTCTGGGCCTACGCTGCGGCATTATACGCATCTTGAGTGAGTTACAACAACAATACTCCTACACGTAATAAGTGACTCGGAAAATTTTAAAATTTATAAGTTGCACGGACTTTGTATAGTCTTATTTTTGTTTACCACAGACTTTATAGTACTCATAACAAGTAACTCGGAAATTATATTGATTAAAACTTATCGAATAACCACAATTTTTTTTAGAATTGTCAATATATGAATCAAATGGTTTTTTTACGCTTTATCAAGGCCTCATATAAAAAAGTGGTACCTCGAAAGCCTCAGCCTAAAGATTATTGTGTACTTTTTCGAAGGCTGGCACATCTCTATATGTTCTTGTATTCGGTACGATTTCAAATCAAATCAAATTAAATTTATTTCAGGCTGCATAGGCCCATATATAAATACCTTAATTTAACATACATACAATTACTTATAATAAATTTGATAAAAAATAAAACTTAAATCTATGTTAGTGACACTTCCCTACGTTACACTTAAGTCTTTGTGCATTCCGGTGGCACTTGTCCGCGGAAGCGGCGGAACACCACGTTCTGTGGCCAATAGCTTTCATTTAACACCGATGGCAGTAAAAATGTTGGTACGCGCACCACAAACGCCTTAAAATAAACGTTGCGGCGCAACTCCAGCAGCTGCACTCTCAAAGTGTACTTCAGCTTTTGGCGCAAGTACTCCACGATGTCCTCTGCCTCTGTCGATGACGATGTCGGTGACGATGTGTCTGATTTACTCAAGCACTTTTTATTTCTTATTATGCAGGTATCACCAAGTAAAATATCTCTCTACCCACAATTGCTTTCACAGAAGACTTCATCACCCACTAAAGACTTAGTACAGATTTGCTTTTGATCGACACGTCAAAACGTCGTGCCATCAGCGCCAAGCCTTAAAAAAGTATAGAAATATGCCACGAGACCAAGGCGTGCTGGACACATTTTGGTTTGTCGTCTATACATGACCATTGTGGACAAAAGTTTGAAATGTATTGCAGCGTCCACTGGATGCCCGTGGAGTTCTTCTCCGACATGAGCCTGGCGAAGCGCTCGGTGATGGGCGACATCTGGGCGTTTGCCACCACGCTGTGGGAAGTGTTCTCCTATGGACAGTCGCCCACTGAGACCAACCCGGTTCTCACTGCTAGGGTGAGTTGTACTGAGTTCTTTGAGATGAACGTGGTCAAGAGGTATTGAGGGACCGTCTGTTTATCCACAGCGGCGAGGGGTGATTAAATTTACGATAAAATTGAAATAAATAAATAAAATCTTATTCAAATAACAGTGATCACAAAATTGTACATGTACAGCCAACAGCAACAAGATTTTCCATAAAATTAAAGTTACTAAAAATTAACTAAAACTAAGATATTATTAACGGCGAAATAGTGGTAGTCTGGAATTACAATATTTGATAGCGACCGAGTTAATATTTGATCTAGGTTAGCTTAAACCTGTAAAATATCTGTCTTGATCTGTCAATAAAGTCAGTCCTTTGAACTAATTTTTATGTCAGAATCAACATTGACTGTCGCTGAGACGTGTTTGACTAGATTTTGAATGTGTCCTAAAGCCAAAAGAGCGATTTTCGTTTTTTTTTTACAATGAGTCTCAAGCTAGGGCCGCTGTGACTGGTAATGGGAAATGTGTAATGCTAATGTTAGATTTAGACTTCCGCGTGTCAATATATATTTTTTTTCAGTCAAACCGCCTAGACTGTTTCAGGAGACACTTTTACAATTCTGTAGTGTTTAATTCCTATGACTAATAAATAAATAATAATAATAATAATCTATTTCGCTATGCATTTTTGTCATCATGTGCTACAATATAATATCACCTGGTCCTCGCAGAGCTACGAGATGGGTGACCGGTTGCTCCGTCCCGCGCGCTGCCCGGCCGAGGTGTGGGCGCTCATGCGGCAGTGCTGGCAGCCCGACCCGCTCCGGCCGCAGGAGATCATGCGGGACATGAACCACATGCTGCACAGAGGTATGTCTATACGAGGTGTGGGCGCTCATGCGGCAGTGCTGGCAGCCCGACCCGCTCCGGCCGCAGGAGATCATGCGGGACATGAACCACATGCTGCACAGAGGTATGTCTATACGAGGTGTGGGCGCTCATGCGGCAGTGCTGGCAGCCCGACCCGCTCCGGCCGCAGGAGATCATGCGGGACATGAACCACATGCTGCACAGAGGTATGTCTATACGAGGTGTGGGCGCTCATGCGGCAGTGCTGGCAGCCCGACCCGCTCCGGCCGCAGGAGATCATGCGGGACATGAACCACATGCTGCACAGAGGTATGTCTATACGAGGTGTGGGCGCTCATGCGGCAGTGCTGGCAGCCCGACCCGCTCCGGCCGCAGGAGATCATGCGGGACATGAACCACATGCTGCACAGAGGTATGTCTATACGAGGTCACACTACATGTGGACACAAACTAAGTGACGCTTGTAAGCCGCTCCCCACGGTTTTCGAGGGTACTTCCATATAAATCTATCCATTAAAATACTCCGCTCCTCGGGCTCCACTGCTCTTCACCCGATGACTTCGTGTCTGCAACCTAAGATACTACAACATTCAGAGCATAAACACCAATTCAATGAAATCATTTACCCTGTCTAACAGGGGAGTTCAGTAGGATTGTTTTGTTTTAAAGAAATCAATAAAAGGTATTTTAAAACCAGTTAACACAAGATTATTATTGTATACCTTATTGTTTACAGAATACGTTCCGATCCACGAATACGAAGAGCCAAAGATATCTCTCGAACACATGGAACACGCAGAGACTGTATCGAGTAAGTTTAATAAAAAAATATTTAATGTTGCCAGGTGTACAAATATGTCACTTATTTATATCATAATATTCATAGTAATAACAAAAAATATGAAGAATTAACATATTTTTTTTAAATACTGGGATTGCTGATGTACATAGATACAGTAGCTGGCGCCAGCATCACTAGATTCCGGCGTTGGATTAGCAGTCTATCAATGTAAACACGTTTTAATACGCTGGATACTAGATGCTGGGCTGGTTTGAAACATGTTTACATTGAAAGCCAGCTACTGAATTAATGTAAATCAACCTTTCTTTGAGTTATCTAATAGCTGTAAGGATTTTTACCTCAATGTTGATACTCACAAACTGAAGTGAAAAACTAATAATGCTAATGTAATGGACCAGTGAGTCTGTTATATGGCACTTTGTTTGTCTCTATCTATTGACTTCACAATGTTGTTGTTCTGTGTCAGGTGACCGGTTTATTCCGAGTGAGCTAAGCGACGCCGGCAGCAATAAATCGTTAATATCTGACAGCAGCGTGCTGTCTATGAATGGAACAATGTCTGATCAATATGATAACCCAGTAAGTATTACGTGTTTTTTTTAAATAAGCCTAGAAGTCACTGGTGCTTATTCTCTTGTTCACAAACTTAACTAAATTTAAGTTAAATGCATCTTTCTTTTTCTATTTCTTAAAGAAGAGGACAGAAGATACATTTTAGTTTAATCCTGTCAAATTAGACAGCGCCTGAAGAAAATTGACGTATATTTAGACGCCATGTTTTTAAATCGCGTCTAAATTATCTATGGAGTGTCTAAATTTGACAGGACTTAACTAATATTTTATCTTCTGTCCTTTTCTTAATTAAATGGAAAGAGAGAGATGCACTTAACTTAAATTTACGTTAGTTTGTGACTAAGAGAATCGGCACCATTTTCAATTATTATTATTTTTCTCACATCGCGATCTTAACCTTCAAATATCTCGAGAACGTGACACTTTAGGACGCCATACTTAAAGTCATTTTTTGCTTGTACTTACTTATAACAGCTTGGTCTTGTACCACGATAAAAAAAATAGCACATGTCGCTATGCCTGCTATTATACAAAAATGTACGAAGTTCATCATACTGAATAATCGATTTGAACAAAGTAATTAATAATTTGTATCTTGACTGTGCATAGACTAAAAATACATTTGCTATATTGTATATTGGCCAACCCTTTTTAACTCTACAATAACTACAACACAACTGGGACCCTAGTCTGCTATGACAATCGTGTCTCAATGACCAGTCATCGGCCGGATATTTGACAACTTTGACAGTTTTTGTATGGGATATGAGTCAAAAGTTTGACGTTACACGTCAAAAATCGATCATTGAGACACGATTATAATAGCAGACTAGGGCCCCTGTTTCACGACCTCGCAATACACGCTATTTTCCAGACATTAATTCAAAATAGAAAAGTATTTCTATCTAATTATATTACATTTATTTTGACCAGAACTTATTAGAAGTATGTAAAACAGGTCCTAAACATATTCCCTCAGTTCGCAGACAACAAAAGCTCGAACTCTCTAGAGAGCATGAACGGTCTCCCGTACGCGTTACAACGCGAGCTCCGTTCGCGCAACAGCAGCAGTATGGGCGGCGCCGCGCGCGCCTTCGAAGACGAGCTCGACGACGACGCCGCGCCCGCGCCCAGGCTCATGGAGTCCATCGTGTCGCAGGGGAAGACTTACCTCGTCACGCTCACTAAGAAGATCGGCAGTGTAAGTAACTTACAGACATTCCCCAAAGCTCTTTAGGATAACCGGCATCCCACCATATGTAGTAAGCGTTCAAGTAATAGCAGTAGTAAGGGCGGAACGACGACGAAACCGAATCCTCTGAAGACGCTCATTAAGAAGATCGGCAGTGTAAGTGACAGCAAACATTCCTCAAAGCTTTAACTCCTGAGTTTAACTCGTATCCCACCATACGTGTTTTGCGTTTGAGAATAGCATAGTAAGGGGGGAGCGACGACGAAGACGAATCCCATGGAGTCCATGGTGTCGCAGGGGAAGACCTACCTCGTCACGCTCACTAAGAAGATCGGCAGTGTACGTTGTGCTATAAAATATTTCCTTTGGCCCCAGTATGCTGAAAAAATACTGCCTGTTTTCCTGATACAAATCGTAAAGATGGCTTGGGGTTTAACAATGTGAAAGCGAAACTAAGAATCAGGCATATTAAAAATATAAAATCATTCTTATTGACTGTTTCGTGTAACAAAAACATTCAGATCACTTTGACACCCTGCTGTCTGGTAGAACCACCAGAACCCGACACTGGTCGTACTCATTTACAACCAATAAAAGTAATTTACCTAGTTGTAAAGGTCTCGTCAATTAGAACAATATTTATAAGGGAATAGTCCCAGTTCGTTGGTCGTTCAGAGATAGACAACCTTCCTTTTCCCCCTTAAATTAAGAAATATATTCCTAACAGGGCAACTACGGACACGTGTTCAAAGGCTGGATGGAGCGCGACAACCAAGAATCTCAGCGAAGAGAAGTTGCCGTGAAGAAACTAACGAGACAGGCCTCCGAGAGGAACGGCACGCTCTACGAAGACTTCAAGAATGAGCTGGAGATTATGAAGGTTCGTTAAATAAAATAAAAAGGTTTTCTATAGGAATGTCAGTAATGCAATTAAAAAAAAAAGAAACGAGCATTAGTTTAAAATAAAGCGGGACTGATTTTTATTCATCGTCGCGTTGTTAGCATAGACAGACACATGGCATTCGGTACAATGTGTTTGTTTATTATAATGCACGTATAATTCCGTTAATAAAATAAATTACAACTAAATATATAAATTACATAAAATTAACATAGATTCAAGCAATTTTAATTGACACAAGTTGACAATGAAAAATTAATTTTATGACTGCTATTTTGTACCAAACACTGTACTTCCCTTCCAGTCGCTACAACACATCAACATAGTAGAGATCCTGGGCTACTCGTGGGACCACAACTCGGACGTGCTCATAGTGATGGAGTACCTCGAGGAAGGCTCTCTCAACTACTACCTCAAGTTCCAGGGCGACAAGCTCAGGATCTCACACCTGCTCAAGTACGCGAGGGATATCGCTACGGTATGTTTACGACGACTTTTGTTTATCCGACACTAATATGGTTGTTATTTTTTTTAATTATCTGCTAATAGGAAGCTGCATGTTCATATATTACCAACGTAGTAGGACCTTTTACGCTCTTATGAAACTACTGTGCTATTCGTGATACCTTTGCGTGGCTACCTTTGCGGGAGAATCTAAAACATCGTTTCAAATTATTACCCACTACACTAACTTTTAAACTTTCGCGTTTCATTATAACATAATATAATATTAACTCGGGTATTAACGCGAATAATATTTATTTAAATACCTTGGAAGGCTTGACGTTTCGACCTGGTTGCACAGGTCACGGGTGGGAGTCTGCTTGCGACCACGACCTGTGCAACCAGGTCGAAACGTCAAGCCTTCCAAGGTATTTAAATAAATATTATTCGCGTTAATACCCGAGTTAATATTATATTACCCACTAGCTTTTGCCCGCGGCTTCGCTCGCGTTAAAAAGAGACAAAAAGTAGCCTATGTTACTCTCCATCCCTTCAACTATCTCCACTTAAAAATCACGTCAATTCGTCGCTCCGTTTTGCCGTGAAAGAAAGACAAACATACAGACAGACAGACAGACAGACACACTTTCCCATTTATAATATTAGTATGGATAAGCAATTTCGACTATAGGGCTTTTATTTAACAAAAGACACTGGTGATTCATACGAACTTGAGGTCAAGATAAATAAACTTTAATTAGCACGTAATTTGATCTGGCAACTGTTTTTATCTTGCGAATTTTGATAGTTGTGTAAAGGTATAGCAATATTGCTCAGCCGAAATACTTGCTAAACAACTTCTATATGTTTCGGCTCTAAACTTCAGAATATTTGCGTGTTATTCAATGATTTCAGCGCATATTTGGTTATAATATAAATAAATTTCATATAATATTCACAGGGTATGGACCACGTGTCAGCGAAGAACGTGGTCCACCGCGACCTGGCCACCAGGAATATTCTAGTCGTGAATAAGTACCACGTGAAGATATCAGACTTCGGCCTCGCCAGAATTATCCCCAAAGAGGAAAACGCGTACAGACTTAAGACTGAACGGCTGTTGCCCATAAACTGGTGAGTATTGTAGGCGTAGATTTATCAGTATTTTTGTAGTGTGTATTTTCTATTGAATATTATCCAGCGTTGAATATGCCACATCACTTTCCGATTCTATGGTTGCATTACATTGATTACTTTTGAAGGATGTGCAATTTATACCTTATATCAATAACATAAGAGTCATAAGATGCGTTTATATGAATTGCCAGCACTTTTTGTCAAGATCCTTAGTTGCATTGCGGAAAATGCTAGAGATATTTTCTGCAACAGAACTAATAGCATTTAGAAATGTTTGTGACATTTACGCCATCATTGTTGATAAAAAAAAATGTTGCAATTAAGCCGGCACTTACGCATCACTAAATCATAAGTTTTTTCAAATTGTCAACATTATTTAATTTTAGTATAATTATAGTATAATTATCTAATTTAATTTTATACTGTGAATGCTGTGGTCTCCTATAAGTGAAGGAGTACACCTACATTTAAATTTATGCATTTTTTGGGCAGTGTTTTGTGTATTACCTTCTTTGGCGATCCTCAAATAAATAAATAAGTTCACCTTGATTGCCCTCTGTAGTATTCCAACAGTTCAATTCAGTTCTTTTAGTTGATTAACAAGTGATAACACCATAGGTACGCCCCTGAGTCGGCGGTGGAGCCGTGGCACTTCTCCACGAAGAGCGACGTGTGGTCGTACGGCGTCACGGCGTGGGAGATCTTCACGCGCGCGCGACAAGAGGTACCCAAGTTCAACCCTGAACGGCCGAGGGAGCGCGCCTCCTGGTAAGGACTTGATTAGTTTTTTATAGTTTATACAGTTTTTTTCTCGTAGTTTAATTTTTTTTCTAAAGGAATATCTAAGTTTCTCTTTATAGTATCAGTTTGCTGTCAGTAAAAACCTCGATAAAATCGGACCAGACGTTTCGGAGATTAACTGGAATCAGTAACCAGTCTGATTTACAAAAAATAATGTCATATTAATTTTGTAAGGGGCTTGTATGCAGTCACCTCCGTTCCACCTTGAAATGGATTTGGTTTTATGTTTATTGGGTTCGTTATTGACGTTGTTGTAGGAATATGACGCTGTTATAATTCGAGTTGTCCCACATTTTGGCATCTGAATTATTTATCGGACGTATACAACACTCCAAGTCTTCAGCGCCTTATTTTTACATTCTAGCATGGATGTTTGACCAGAGCCTGGAATTAAATGAACCATTTCTATTATAGCTTTCAAATACCGGAAGGCTGTCCCTCGGAGATATTCAGACACCTCATGAAAGACTGCTGGAACCTCGATCCGAACCTGCGACCAAAGTTCATTGACCTCGTGCATATGTGCAAACGATTCATGGACGAGTATAAATAGAGCATTTTATTATTGTTTCTTGAATGTTGTCAATGTGAAGTTTCAATTTATATAAAAGAGATTTGTATATTGAAGGCAAAGCAGATAGGTAATATCTATCGCATTGCTAAATTCATGTTGTTATTTATTCGCTTATGACGACAATTTGTGATTTATTAAAAAGAAGATGACAAATGTCAAAATGTTACGAGAAACAAATATTAACTTTTACGTATAATTAGGAATGTAAAGTAGTCATGTTTTGTGTGTACCTCTCTGGTACATTTTCTCATCGAATCAACAGTTTTGGATGTCTATATCTTTGTATAGTTAGAGGCCATATTTCACGCATTATGTTTGATAGAATCGCGCTAAAGTGCACAAACGGTACTAGCTAATCACTCTTTTAACATAATTTATAAGTGTTTTTGTGGTTCCTCGAAGCATTTGCCTTAATTCTGTATAGTTTAGAGTTAATTGTAAATAATATATATACACGTTATATCAGTTTATACACTATCTGTATCTCAATCATGTGGAATCTATTAATTTGTGTTTTACAGTGCAATCATAATGAATTTACAATTTTTGTCTGTCAATATGTTTTCTTTTTTTTTATTATTGTTTTTGTCCCAGTGTTTGTATATTTCATTTAACCTGACTATGTATTTGTAAACTTGAATTTTGACGTAATGAATACTTGCCGTGTTTGATTGTGACTAATTATTGAGTCAATTTTAGTGTAAGCAAAGTTATATCGTGTAAGCAATCAGTGTATAAGTTTCGCTAGTCTTACCATTCTAGAACTGCTGCTGGCACAATGTGGCTGCCTAGATTGTGGAATTGTTAATGTTGAAACGAATTGTTAGTAAGCATTTAGCTGAATAAGCAACTAATGGAGACAACGAGAGATTACTTTAAGACAGGACATACGCACACGATATGTAGGACGGTCGCTAAGACCGATTCACTATAAAACCAAAGATGATATTAAAATATGAACATAAAATCTAGAGATCAATTTATTTTTAAGAATTATTGTGTACATTTTATTAATTTTACGCTTTACTGTAAGTTTTGCAATTCACTGTTGTGACAAATAAACTTAGTTATAATTTTAGTTAGGTACAAAAAATATAATCGGGTAACGAAAACAACTTACATTATAATTATTTTAGAAATTTATCATTGTTTAGATATGATTGGGAAATATTTTATAAAATTGTTTTTAATTATTATTTTTGGCAACATCGCGCGGCGATGTGATGTGGGATTGGATTGTGATTACATAGACTGACAAAAGGAGTATCGGTGCTAAAGGATGAATTTAGGCCTTATATTTTCTATCGAGTTCGTTGTAGAGAGATGGAAAAGATCTAGACGTCGATAGTTGTAAAAAACCTAGTTCCTGCAGAACTATTATAGAGTTTAGTACGAGCGAGAAGCGAGGTTCTTGTATACTTAGTTTTGAAATCAAAAACAAGCCTAAAGTTATTTTAATGGTTATTTTTACTATATATTTTACATTAGCTCAACTTTCATGAGTGTTATTCAAGTCATGGTAAGCAATCGCCGTCCAGGAAAATAAAAAAGCAGCCTTGCTGAACCTGTAATAGTTCGAACGTTAAATACACTGTATAAGGTGAGACGAGGGACATATTCAAGGCGGATATTCAGTTTTCGATTCACATTCCCAATATGTATAAAAATAATACTTTAACTTTTTACAAAATGACTCTTAAAACTAATAAACTGTTGACACGCGCCCTAGACATCCATAGAAAGGCGAACGTATCATACCTACTTCTCTCTCTTATTTTTAAGCGCGAGCGATAGGGTATCATTTTTTAAAACTTTGAGAGCCTTTGCGATAATTCAACTACGATTTTTTTACGATTTTATATCGTTATATTATTATATACTTTTTTATTAGTAATATGTGAGCATAAATCGCGTCCTTAAATATGTCCTTACATGACCTTATCGACTTATCTAACACTGTGTATAATACGACGTCATTTATTGCAGAGGTAGGAAATTACATCCATACCTTAAATATTGTCTCCACGTAACGGTGCTTTAGCTTTGCACATTAAATTGCCGACCTCGTATAATTTTAGAGTAATTTAAATAAATATTAATCAAGTATCGTGTAATGTTTTATTGTAATTATAATTGGGATGCTTTGAATTTAAGTCGCGTTGTTTTTAATCTGCTGAAATCAATATAGGTCAGCAAATGTTTTTATAGAAATTATTCCTATTATTATCCACATAGCTGCCTACACTATAATAATATTGGTTTGATGTGGATTGAACTAAGAAATCGACGGTGCAAAAATTTGTTTAACATTTTATCGAGTTAAAATACACATACACTTGTTTATGGAATAATCATTACGTCCATGGGGCCTACATATTATATCGAAGTGACGTTCATCTCCTTTGCCATTGATCTACTTATTATAAATGTGTTTATTTAAGTCATAAAAGCATTAAGAGAATCCAATTAAATAAGTCAATTTCGGTTCAATAGTATAAAAGTAAAACAGTAGCAATAATTTGGGTACCTATGCTAACACAAAATTTTTTGTTCGAATTAAAGATACACATAGTGTCAATTATAAAGTCCGTGTTTGTGAATATTTTAATAACTGTAAGAGTAAGATAAAATATACGTTACTTGATACTTACTTTGAGCCATGTTCCGTCTTTGGCTTGCAATCGTAGTTTGACTGTGTACGACAGTGAAATGCAAATGCCGGTAATACAAACTGTTCCTTAAATTTATTGTGATAAGGTTTTTATTGCGTTGCCTCGAATGTTTAGTACGTGAAGTTGAACCAACAGGAATATTATTACTTGGTCAAAGTAAGTACTGAGTAACGTTTATTCGTCTCGGCCTAAGTGCTAAGTTTTAGTAGTTTCGATGTATAGCAGATTGGTCCATGTTCGGGATATTTGTATAGAGCAAAAATAATAATCGTAAATAACAATACTATTGTTCTCCAAACCTTTGAATGGTGCGTCGTCGACGTCCAAAGTTTAGCGCGAAACTTGTACAAGTAATTACAAGTTTTCAAACAATCGCCAGGTCCTATTAGTAAGTTTTGTAATCGATAAAGTTATTATTATACTTGTAAAATAATGTAAGCGGTCCATTTTCATCTTCAGTTATTTTCTCATTTACGAAATAATTTTCCATTCTCAGTTTATTGTCGTCGCCTCTTCATTCAAGGGTCAACAACACAAATAACACGAATATCATGCTTAGATTGTTGCTGTAAATATTAGTTACATTTCATAATTTAAGCAAAATTTGTTTTATTATAATTTAAGACTTTGCTGTGTTGCTGTTTTGTAGAATTACAATATTTAAAAAAAAACTGATAAATAATAAATCTATCCGATGTTAGTTTGTTTAGATTGACTGGATGGGACAACACCCAATGATTTATTACAATTTAATGGGATTATCTTGCCATTTGTCCTACTAATAAAACACTTCCTGCGTGACCATGCATAGTAACAATGACAATATAATAAGGAGTTATTTTACGGTGAATCAATCTGAATCAGGTCGACGAAACTGATATGTAAGAATGCAACAATACGCATTCGATGCAAAGTTGTTGAACTTATTCGAAAATTCGAATATTCAAAGGTGTCTGCCGTCATAAAGGGCTCGTTCACTGCATTTCTTGATGACATTTTGATTGTTTTCGTTTCGTAAACGCGAAATCTTGATAGTATGCTGAAAACAAACTCGACCTCTGGATCAAAGTACGCGGTATCAGTTCATGGTCACCTTATTTTATTATACATTTTCCTGATTTGTTATTCAGTTTAATTAATCTTTTTTTTTTCAATACCTGTAAATAGATGATATAAAAATTGGGAATTGTGCGGAACAGCAAGACGTCAATGTTATTTTTGCCATGAAAATTAATAAAAATTATTGGTACGTGATACTGCATTTTATTTTCCTCCTAAAACAAGGCCTTCGAAAGAAATACACTGCGGATAGTTATACATAATGTCACAATAGATCTTTTCATTTGTGTTAGGGATTGCCATCCGTGTATGGAAAATCCATAGTCCTGCCTTGGGGGTAGGCAGGATCTGTCTGATTCTGAGTAGTGACAAAACTCCACCTTGGTGATGTATCGTGCACGACTTCTGCAATCTTCGACTGGAGCTTGGATCTTCAGGTCTCCTCAGATCAGAGGACTATGGCCGACTGCATCAACTTGCAAGTTGCTCGTTTATCCCCCTTAATAATACCTACCTTTCCAAAAGTACTCTGCCGAATCAAACGTAGCTATTTGACGTACCAAGTATGACGCAACAGCGGTCGATTACCTTTGCGGATGAGTAAATTGATTCAAGAAGGTATGAGTCATACCAATCCTTATAGTTATACAACCTGGAATGTTTTCGGCCCTAATGGAACTTTCTACTACTATACTAGGTGTATTTTTGGTCTTGCACAACCCGCTACTAGGAGATGATTCTACTCAAAACAAACAACCTTTATTATGTAACCAACTCTGTAAACTCGAAAAAAGTAACAGTTGTTTCATACATTGTGGTCGAGGGGCCATTGAAGCTTTGTTCGAAACTGATATTTTTTTCACGATACCAGAGTTGGTTGGGGAATGGGTAGAATCATTATCCTATCGGCACTGGGATTACGTATCTTACAGAAGCCGAGCGATCGCAATAATTTCGCAATATAAACGTCAATATGCGATAATTTAGCAATATAAACGTCAATTCAAAATACGTCATGTCAAATAGCAATCTAGCGATTGTGCTGCCTCTGTGGAGCAATCAGTTAACTAAAATATGCATTTTTCGTTTGGTGGTTTCGTATTTACTATGGTTTTTAAGAGCAAAGTTAACTTTTTTTTGTTAAAGGTGATATTTAATTAGTTCCAGCGATTGCTTCTTAACGTCATCGTAGCAATAAGTGCATTAGAACAATCGGCGAGCGATTAGCAATCGGCGGGGTTATTACCTATGCGACAGCAATCAGCAATATTTGCGCAGTGATCGCGCTGTCACCGCGCGATTAATCGCTTAACGTCAAAAAAATCGTATTATGTATGAACCGATTGCTAATCGCTCGCTGATTGTTCTAATGCACTTATTGCTACGATGACGATAAAGTAGCAATCGCTGGAAGTAATTAAATATCACCTTTAACAAAAAAAAACTTAACTTTGCTCTTAAAAACCATACTAAATACGAAACCACCAAACAAAAAATGCATGTTTTAGTTAACTGATTGCTCCACAGAGGCAGCACTATCGCTAGATTGCTATTTGACATGACGTATTTTGAATTGACGTTTATATTGCTAAATTATCGCGAATTGACGTTTATATTGCTAAATTATCGCGATCGCTCGGCTTCTGCAAGATACGTAATCCCAGTGCCGTTCATACATAATACGACTTTTTGACGTTAGGCGATTAATCGCGCGGTGACCGCGCGATCACTGCGCAAATATTGCTGATTGCTGTTTCATAGGTAAAAACCCCGCCGGTTGTGAAAGACCAAACATACACCGAGTATATATTTTTAAAAAATAAGTACCTAAGCAATGAGTTTATAGTTAAACCATAATCCAGCTTTATTATTTCCTATATTGTAGTTAAATTACGATGCAAGTCTTGTACCTACGTTTTTGCTTAATTGAGTGTAAACGGAACGGAGGAGACGATTTAAAAAAAGCACCGTTACTGCGAAGTGAATCTCTATTTAATCAAGAGAAGCATCTTTTATTTTCGTTACGTTCTTCCATTTTAAAAGTAAGGTAGGTACCGGTATCTAGTTAGAATTTTATTGGACATTCGCTTAAAGTTTTTGCAGTTAAACATTGTAAACGTTAACGCATTCTGAAAAATAAACTAAGCATTGCACGGACAGAAATTTAATCAAAGTGTGTTTTCTTAGGGTTTATTAAGTGATATTTTCAGCTATATTTTCCTAATGGAGAGTGTCGAGAATGGACTCGACAATAAAAAAAAATGAAACGCAAGTTTTTTTTAAATAAATACCTATTGCCTTATTGAAACTTCTACTTCTTTTAAGCCTTGTCGCCTATTGGTCGAATGGCCTTACAAATGCCCTGGCTGCGCTCGGGTGTCTAAAGAAATACCTTGGGAATTGATTCTTTCGACCCTCAGTCAACAATCTACTAATCTTCATTTCCCGGGTCTCAGGTTACCTTCAACTAAAACTCGTCATTCTCCTGTCAGCTAAGTTAACCTTTCAACGACTAACCGGCCTGTCGGGATGCTATTGTCTTTCTATTGTGTCTCAAATCACGTGTGTTCGCAGGATTAATAATTTAAACCTGATAGCCAAAAACCTAATTTTAAACTTTGAACATGGGCCATGCATGCGAGTCTGACTATAATAATACTAAATCAAACGGTCTAATTTATTTACATTATTTTCCTATTATTTATCGTCTGAACTAAACTCGCTCCTTGGTGAAAGATGATACAGTAAAGTTTAAGCAATTTATGCAAATTAACACCCCACGCTAAAAGGTTACTGGCTTTTAGATAAACCTACCTAATGGCTAATGGATTGAAGGATTAAAATATTTATAAGGAGGTAATCCCTTACAACCATTACATCATTTCCCTGGTCTTTTGCTAACTATGTTGGGGTTGGGGTCGGCTTCCAGCCTAACCGGATTCGGTGGGATACCAGTGTTTTACGTGAAGTGACTGCCTATCAGAGCTCCACAACCCAGTAACTGGGCGACACGATACGTACCTGACCTTTGGTTAGACTGGTCAGACTTTCTGGAATAGTCTGACTACTCGTAACGGCTGTCAAAGTTCTACAAATGACAAACGGGACCAACGGCTTTACGTGCTTTCACGAGACACGATGTGTGTGATGTCCCTTACAATCATTACGTGGTACTGAAATAAACTTAATTACTTTTAAAGTGGGATGTTAAGATGTTACAGGCGGAAATAGATTTAACGGTTTAAAAAAATATAGAAGCTTTTAATAATAGCGTTTGTGTTGTTAAATCTCTATAGAAAGCTGAAAACTTTTAATTGATTTAATCAAGTGCGGTTCCAGAGGTGTTTGTTTATAGTTCTCGAGTTTATTGCAATTTAGATTGAGTGCAAAATGCGTTGTTGAACATTTAATAAAAACTGAAATACCTAGCTATAGAATGATCGTGTCCCGAATGAAATTTTCAGTAGGCATAAATGGTGTACGTACTTAAAGAAATTTTTTTAAGTTACGTGTGACCCCCAGGTACATTTTTAGCTGCGAGGGCTAGCTCGTATTGCTTCTCTTTATTCAAGACGGTTTTAGGTACAATCATTAGGTATTCTTGACATTTGATGATGCAAATCTGATGCACTTAGTCCTTTTCTTCATAACTTAATTACTTAAATAGGATCCATCTCTTGATAGGTAGGTAATCTTAAGAAATCTCAGTTTCCAGAGCTTACTTAGCATTAGTTTAAAATCAGTGCTTTCATAGACATCCTATGTAAATTGAAGCGAAAAACCAGAAAAGATCTGAAAACAAACCAAGACCACACTAATATAGCCTCTGATGAGGCGCATACTAAAGTCTGTAGCAGCAACAAAAACTGTTCACATAGCAACATAAACCAACGACAAAAATAAACGCGCTCTTTCAATCATCGAGGGGCACAAATTCGAATGTTTAAATAACCATCACTCATCCTACTCATCCGCGCTTATGATCGATCAACCGCCTCAGCTGTCATTTTGCCACGAATGAGTAGGCAAGTTCCTCGATAGCAATAATATTGACAAAGCTTCAGTCTCAGTAACATACAGAGGTATTAGCGATGTTTCGTAGACGTGTTTGACGTGATACATGGCAAGCGCAACATGGCCTGACGTCCCGCATCGGAGTCACGTTGCATCGTCATCAATGCAAGTTCACACGGTACACCGAGCCACCGACGGCAATTGATTGATGGAGCGGGACTGGCCGCGCGGTGTCCGCTTCGGAACTATTAATCCTGTCGTTTACTGTTAAAGATTTTCTAACATATTGGCACATTGTAGACACATGTTGGCTAGGCTAGAGAATATGGACTGTTTCCACGTGCGATAGACAGGTGAGTCATTTTTTTAGTTACTTTAGTTAACGTGACGTTTTAGTTTTAGTTAGGTACCATTGTGTAACTAGAAAGGTCAAACGATCTGACGAGATGTAATCTTAAGTTCAGAATGCACCATTTCCTGAAATGAGATTGAATTCATAACTGTCATAGTATGTTCATGAACGTATGGGAAATAATATGAACTTCTCGGGCTAAGACCTAGCCATTTACGTATACCTAAGTTGTCAAATGTTTACTAAGTACTTTTCTCATTTTCTTCAATACTGCGAGCGAACTCTGCTAACAATAGTTGAGACCCGAGATGATATAAGTTTGTGGACACAGTTTTATGCCCAGAATTACGGTGCCACTTAACGTAGGAAGTAATTTTTTATTCTTCACGTAATAGGACAGACAGAAGTAGGTTTCCCTCGTGGTCCTACTAATAGGACAAATAAGTAGGACCATGAAAAAACGGCGGTAA
Source organism: Athetis lepigone (assembly GCA_033675125.1). Lineage (NCBI taxonomy): Eukaryota > Metazoa > Arthropoda > Insecta > Lepidoptera > Noctuidae > Athetis > Athetis lepigone. The sequence continues at coordinate 8,908,146 of CM066230.1, read as the reverse complement.
TTTTTACGAATTTTATAAAAACATCTCATTTAATAAAATCCAATGGCCTTGCAGACATATCTGCTAACAGCAGTTAGCTGGCACTTCACTACCGGTGACCTAATTTTTCCGTTCTACCTGGATGTTAATTAACACGATTGCTGGCTATGTTGACAAAACGAGAAACTTCAGGAATTTAACAAGTGCTTTTCTGCCTAAGAAATTGTTGTCCCGAATTCCTGGGACGACCTTCATTTTCTCCTGGTAACGTGTCTAGGTACTTTTTTGCTAAGTGAGAAAAAATGAGTAAGCTTTCAAAAAATTAATTAAACACTTCGCTTTTAATTTATAGAATGACTAGCTGTTCCCGCGGTTTTACTCGTTTAACACACGTGATTCGAGGCACAGACGTAGACATTTAGAAAGAAAATAGCAGCGCGACAGCCGGCTGTCGCGTGGTTACGTAGATATACAAATACAAAATACAAAAATGTTTTATTTGTTCTCTCACACAGATATACATAGTAAAAAGAAATATGGTTCACATAATGTCACATAAATTTATTCTAAAAACCTATTCTATTCTAATGATATAAGTTACCGACATTGACTAAGAAAAAGAACGCGATATCTTTTCAGAAATTTTCAACTTATTTCTTTTGTTTCTTTTCCAACTCAACTCAATCCATCAATTTAATTACCTAGGATGGATACATCTACGTACTTACCTACCTTTTCGTGAATAAATTTCAATTATCAGGTAGGTAGTCAGGAGTGGGCAGGTAATATGAACAACTGAAGTAACTCAATGTAATATAAATTGAATAATGCATGTGACAGGCTACGAAAGCCAAAACGTGGTCTGGTTTTCGTTGTTACTTTGCTACTTTAATAATGTTTATTATAACTTGATTAATTTACTTACCAAAATGATCCAGGTCTAGGTTTTGTGATTAAGAGTACCTCGTTTAATTAGGTACTTTCGTTGCTAACGTTCTTCTGGTAGCTGTTTTTAAGTAGATCCAAGAATGCATTAAATATAAGTGCCTGCTTAGGTTTTTTATTGGGAAAAGTTCTGAGGCAAAGGCTAAACTCAGTTTTGTTGTTATTTCAGATGTCAAGCTTTTCATGTTGCTCAAAATTTAATACCATTATGCAGCAGGTTCAATTGAAGAGATCTAGTCTTAGGTAATATAAACTGGACATTAACACTGAATTAAATAACTAAAAAATATATTAATTTAAATATATAAAGAATTAGGTAATGTTTTAGTTTTAGGATTTCTTATTAATTTGTTTTGTTTTGACGGGTGTAGTGGTTAGTAGCTCTGACTGCTAAGCCGGAGGTCGTGGTTTCGATTCCCACCCAGAACAAACTTTGTGTGATGAGCATGATTGTTGGTTCTGTGTCTGGGTGTAATTTATCTATAATATGTATGTATTTATAAAATTATATAAGTATGTATATCAGTTGTCTGGTTACCATAACACAAGCTCTAAGCAGAGCTTAACTTGGGATCAGATGACCGTGTGTGAGTTGTCCCAGTATATTTATTTATTTGTTTGTTATAATAGACGATCACACCAAAACCTAATATAATATACCGATTACCGATGGTCAAATGTAACAAACTTAATTTAAAAGGGTGTGATATGCCTAGCGAGATAAATATCTAATGTACGTTACTTAGCACGTACTTTGGTTTAGCTATTCTCCATCTCTATCTTATCGCTACATTTTGACTACTGTGAGACAGTGACAGATATTGCTAAGCTGAAGCATTTGTTAAAAGGCGTTTATTTCTCTTTTGGACACTCAAAAAATTTACTGAAGAATATTTTACACTGGTTGTATCCGCAAGTAATACGAGGAAAATTAAGATTTTTTTGTTTTGATGGAAAATAATAATAAAAATCCATATAACAAACAATGAAGTGGTAAAAGTTAAAGCCTTAGGTATAATATTTATACAGTATTCATAAGTCGTTAGTTGTTTTCGAGACATTATTTTCATTGTGAACTTTTACTATATATTTTATTTATGTCATGTGAAACCTAACTAGGTACATTGTACAGCCTCATCTGTATTTAACTTTTATTTTTTCTTGGTGGGAAAAGAGAGATTTTTTGTTTTTCGGAAAAAATACCGCCTGTTTCCCGTTGCACGCATATAATATTTAATATTGTAATTGAAACACATTTTCCTCGGCCTCGTTATAGAAACTTGTGAAATATAACAGACTCCTAACATAAACATAGTCATAAATATATATCGATGCCTTAGTTCACAATTGCACTAACTACAAAATTAAGAATTTTGAGGAGAGAGCTTTAAAGTTCTTTAAAGTTTAGACAGGAGCAGGTTGAAAACAAAGTAAAATAATGAAACAGATATGCATCTATTAATAAGACTAGTCCTTTAAGTCCATCATATTTCAATTTTGTAATATTAATATATCCGTAACCTTGTCAAAATCTCAAAATAAATATATAAATACTAGCTTTTGCCCGCGACTTCGTCCGCGTGGAATAATAGTTCCCGTTTCCGGGGGATTTCCGGGATGAAAACTATATCCTATGTCCTTTCTCGGGTCCCAGACTATGTCTGTACCAAATTTCATTCAAAATTGGTTTAGTAGTTTAGGCGTGAAGAAGAGACAGACAGACTGGCAGAGTTACTTTCGCATTTATAATATTAGCACGGATTAACTGTGAAACTATCTTGAGCGTACACAAAAAGATTATTGGGGTTGTATAAGCGTGAAAGAGCTACATTGACCATGGTAAAAGCATCCAAAACATATCCAATGGCGTTTTTTTTTGATGGATAGGAAATCATCAAATGACTTCTCCTGCCCCTGAAGAGGGAAGGTGGGTCAGACTTTTACTGACTAAAATCCAATAATATCCCTTCGGTTACCATATATTCCGGGGCCGCGGTAACTATTAGAAGCATCGACACGCCGTCGACACGGGTCTGGTCCTAGTCGGGCGGCGAGCTACCTACCGCTCGCCTTCCGCAGGCCCACGCCTCCAGTGGCCATCATCTTGTGACTCTCGACAACTAAGCCTGGGTCTCTGTCCGGGGCTTGAAGCTTGACGCTACCTCACGCACCCCACCACTATCGTCTTCAGCGTGTCTGCTTCGCAGGAGGCGACGGCTTCCTATTCAGTCTCGCCCCGAAGCATGGCCTGAACCAGCGCCGATCGCCTCTGCAACGACACGGTGGTGGTTCGCCCAAGCGGGGCCTACCTCCACCGTATGCTACACCGTGTCACGCAGGCGTCACTTCCGCCCGAACCCGACATAGGAACCTCCCGAAATGTCTGTGTGCGGTGAGGAGGATCATCATCTCCCTAGCCTTTTCCCAACTATGTTGGGATCGGCTTACAGCCGAACCGGATTCAGCTGGATACCAGTGTTTTACGTGAAGCGTCCTGAAAGACCTCCACAACCCAGTAACTGGGCGACGATACCCTTTGGTTCGACTGCTCAGACTTTCTGGCTTCTGAATACCCCTAGCGTCAAAGTTCTACGAATGACAACCGGGGCTTAACATGCTTTCCGAGGCACGGGACGTCAGTGATGTCCAAGATAAACTATAGAAAGTACATAATAATATGAATTGAAAAATTCACATTGGTACTTGCCCGGATTCGAACCCGTAACCTCTTACACGCGCCTTTATGACGACCCAGATGTGTTATTCTGATGTATAAGCTACGAATATCTAGCAAAGCCATCGGCCAATATTCTTTATTGTACACCAATAGGACAAAAACAGTAAAGGACAATACAAACAAATATGCAAAAGTAAAGCAAAGCAGTTTCTATTACATACTATCATTTATATTGCTTGCTGCGGAGTAATTTTAAAACTGTGAATATCTTCAAAGGTATTTTTTGAAATTATAAATGACTTCCGCACAATGAAAATTACGCTAGGGGCATTTTGCGTTTTAGTAATTTTATATTATCTCCGGAACTATATGACCAATTGACATACTGTAAATGGCAAATCTTATCTGTATGATGTCCTTGTGATACTTAAATAATTTATTGTCTTATGAATTAATATTTTGTTGCTCAAATAATCAACCAAACGTAAGTATGCCGAAAAATCATTTTTTTAATGCAATAAAAGAAGTATAAAAGATAAAATATAAAAGATAGAGATATAGGCCAGTCATCTAAGACATAAAAATCGCGTTAGGTCGCAATAAATTGCAAGGTTCTGATTTTTTGTGATGTTGTTAGGATAGATACCAATGGTGTAAATCTAGATTTGCAACCTCGAAAGACCTGTGCTAACTTCGTAGTGCTCGAAAAATCACGAAATTTTCGAACTTTTTTCAGTTTTTGGCTTACAACTTCTAAAATATGCATTTTGCAGCAAAGTCATTTATGAAACTTTTAAATAAGACAAAATAAGCAACAAAATGAGTGTAACCCCAGCTCTGTATGTTTAATAGATCTCAAGATATGACATTTCGAAAATGGGCAATTTTTCCCAAATTTTATCAAATTTGTAGTTGGCTAGACTTTAGATCGAAATACTGTCTAAAATACTCATTCTACAAGGAAAGTCAATAAAAGTTAAGTTGTAGAACAGTTATTTAGCTTTAATTTAAGTGTAACAGGAACTGTTCAGGACCAAAAGTTCTCATATTATGAGGTAAATAAGGAAATCAGATTTTTTTCGAAATTTCTCTAGTAATATAAATATTACTTTAAAATAAAATAAAACAGACAATTCAGTAAAAACTGTTTATTGAATAAAATAAAATTTAAAACTATGTATAAATATAAATTATATATATATAGAATAATAATTATTCGTCGTTGATTCTTTAATTTTAAGTATAAAACCATAACTTCAACTTTAGTTAATTGTTAATTTGTTATGTATCTGTGGAGGCCTGTCATTAGCAACATCATTATATATTTTTGTTACCTATTATTATATTATTAGTCTGTAAGCCTTCTTAAAACTAATAAAATAAAAAGGAAATCGAATTTCGGAAGAAATAGTTATTTTTTCTTATTCATTGTTGAATGGAATTTACAATACTAGCAGTCCTCCCCGGCTTCATCCGTGGTACATACATAGCCTATGTTACTCACGGATAACATACCTATACAAAGAGGAAAGAATTTTTGAAATCGGCCTTTAGTTTTTGAGTTTATCCATTACAAAACAAACAAAAAAATAAACAAATCTTTTCTCTTTGTATTAAGTATAAGTAAGTATGATTGATGGCGTCATAAGTTCTGTCAAAACCTTGTTATTTTAACTTTCGAGTACGGGCCAGATATACTTTGACTAATTTTAAAAATAGAATATTTGTACTTGCCGAAAATAAAAAAGAAATGATTTTTTATTCATTTTTAAATATAGAGTGGTCGAAGAAGGAAGATAGAGTCGCAGTTATCGCGTTGCACTGCTATGGTTACGCACCAATAGAGATTTTTAAAATTCCGCAAAAGTTGAAAATAACACTACGGTTTGTTTATGGCACTATCAAACGATACATTGCAGATTCAAGCTTCAAAGATCGTGAGAGAAGCGGCCGACCTCGAACAGTTAGGACACCAGCGGTCATCAAAGCAGTGAAGGCGCGAATTCAACGAAATCCCTCGCGTAAACAAAAAATCTTAGCTCTTGAGATGGGGCTAAGCAGAACCACGGTTAGAAGAGTGTTAAACGAAGACCTGGGACTACGAGCTTATCGTAAAAAGCTGGTCATTTTTTGAACGAGCGTTTGAAAAAAATTAGGCTGGAAAGATCCCGCGCTTTGTTACGGCGGTACGCTGGAATAAACATGGCGAAATTTTATTTTCAGATGAAAAAAAAATTGCCGTTGAAGAAAGTTATAACAAACAAAATGATTAGGTGTATGCCCACAGCAGAGAAGAAGCGAGCGCGCGTATTCCGAGGGTCTAGCGTGGGCATTATCCTTCCTCACTCATGGTTTGGCTTGGAGTCTCATATTCAGGCTTAACTGAGGTGCTTTTCTGTGAAAAAGGTGTGAAAACCAGTGCCGTTGTGTACAAAAATACCGTCCTATCGAATATAGTCGAACCTCTTTCTCAAGCAATGTTCAAAAACAGACATTGGATATTCCGACAAGATTCTGCACCAGCTCATAGGGCACGAAGCACGCAAAACTGGTTGACCGCCCATGGAATTGACTTCATCGGGCATGAAGACTGGCCCTCTTCTAGTCCAGATTTAAACCCCCTGGACTACAAGATATGGCAATATTTGGAGGAGAAAGTCTGCGCTAAACCTCATAGGAATTTGGAGTCTCTCTGAGTATCTCTGGTTAAAGCAGCGGCAGAAATAGATATGAATGTGGTGCGTGCTGCGATCGATGACTGGCCGCGTCGATTAAGGGCATGTATTAAAAATGGAGGGAGGCATTTCGAATAATGTAAATAAATTTGTATTGTACATTTAATTATCTTTCATTTCATATATAATTTTCAATTAATTATCAAAAATTATATCGTTAATTACATTAAAAGTTTTTGACAAAATTTATGACTTGACTAGGTATATATATATATTATTTTATCTTATTTATTTTTTAATTTATTAGTTTTAAGAAGGCTTACAGACTAATAATATAATAATATGTAACAAAAATGTATAATGATGTTGCTAATGACAAGCCTCCACAGATACATAACAAATTAACAATTAACTAAAGTTGAAGTAATGGTTTTTATACTTAAAATAAAAGAATCAATGAATATTAATTATTATTCTATATACAGGGTTATTTGTAAAACACCGACATCCTCTGAGGACTATGTTACTAACATCATAATTAACCACTTTTGTTCTACGACATTTTAAAAATTATCATATTTTAGTTCATTACATTTTCATACAAAATTAAAAATATTTAAATTGGACAGTCTAAATGTGACGAAGTCTGCGTAGCATACGAGGACAGTGCGCGGCAAGCGTAGGTATGTTGTTACGGCACAATACAGAGTTGAAATGTGTTAGATAGGACAACGAAATCTTAAAGATTTGTTTTTGGTAAATGTATAACATTTTGTAAATAATCATAGAACAAAAGTTGTTGTTTATGATGATAGTAACATAGTCCTGAGAGGATGTCGGTGTTTTACCAATAACCCTGTATATATAATTTATACATATACTTATATATAGTTTTAAATTTTATTTTATTCAATAAACAGTTTTTACTGAATTGTCTGTTTTATTTTATTTTTAAAGTAATATTTAAAAATTTTGAAAAAAAACTGATTTCCTTATTTACCTCATAATATGAAAACTATTGGTCCTGAACAGTTCCTTTTACACTTAAATTAAAGCTAAATAACTGCTCTACAACTTAACTTGTATTGACTTTCCTTGTAGGATGAGTATTTTAGACAGTATTTCGATCTAAAGTCTAGCCAACTACAAATTTGATAAAAGGACATGGCCAGCCCCAATATGGGCGATTGCATAGTTATCGAATTCAATTTACACCAATGATTTTTGGTGTTTTATTTCGTTAATATTGGTAAGTTAAATTGCAATAAATAAAACACATAAAGAACTTGTCATTACAACAGACTAGACGTAAACAGTTTCACTAAACCTTTAGTCATATTGCTGGCATTAAGTGCATAGAATAGGATTTGCTATTCGAAACCATAAGGCGCTCTAATAAATTATTTATTAAAACCTGACAATAATACCATATGCAACCAACCAGTGGCGACATAAGGCTCTGAAACGTTGTTTTTATCTGCTGGCCTTTTAGAGTGACGACTATGGACCGGAAGACGCAACGTAGGCAGGCCTCCCACTAGGTGGACCGACACGTCAACGTTCTACGTTGCGGTCTAAGGAGGAGGCCTAAGTTCAGCGGTAAACTCCGGCTGATAATAATAATAAGCAAAACACAAAATAAGGCAAAACAGTATAAATGAATATTTAATTTTTACAGAAAACAAATAAAAATGGTTTGATACATTATTACTTTAACCAGATAACTTAATACATTATTACATTACAGCGTTGAGTTATTGTTGAACGAGTAATAGGTCTACCAAACTGTCTTTATTTTATTCCTACACTATCAACAATCAGGTTATTTTTTAGTTCACCAACGCGAAAGTCTTGTGTAATCTGTTTGTCTTTGTAGCCTTTGTGTGGTTATTCCTCAGTTGATGCACCTCATAGCAATCCACAAATCAAATCAGTCAGTATCAGTCCGTAAGGATAAGCGGCGGGGGTCAAAAATATCTGAAAATAATGGCAAAACCCAAGAACAATAGGACGTTGAATTTGAAATGACAGATTGTCTGCAATATTGACGTAATTGACATTTGTCATAAAAAACACACACATTGTGTCAAACCAGTACCGTTCCGTTTCAAAACTTTGTTTGGGTGAATTAGACAAAAACTTATTAAAATGTATTATTATGTTATGAGCATTTTATAAAAATCGACAACTACGACATTTTATTAATAAAATGTCGCTAATATAATGCAATGGTCGACCATATCACACATTTTCTACAAGTAGTACACGTGGTTTGGAACGTTCTTTACCATATTTATCTTTCTCTATGGTGAATTATGGCGGAACTTGACAGACGATATTTTGAATTCGTCTTCCGTTACTTATTATTTTGAAATAAAAGCTGATAAGTCCAGAGAGGCTAAAAAGTACGTAGTAATTCATTTTTCTATTTTTATTTTACAATGTATTTACTATGTTTGTGTACATGGAATGCCATTTTTGTCCATGTCATTTGGGAAAAATTGCCCATTTTCGAAATGTCATATCTTGAGATTTATTAAACATACAGAGCTGGGGTTACACTCATTTTGTTGATTATTTTGTCTTATTTAAAAGTTTTATAAATGACTTTGCTGCAAAATGCATATTTTAGAAGTTGTAAGCCAAAAACTGAAAAAAGTTCGAAAATTTTGAGGTTTTTCGAGCACCACGAAGTTAGCACAGGTCTTTCGAGGTTGCAAATCTAGATTTATACCATTGGTATCTATCCTAACAACATCACAAAAAATCAGGACCTTGCAATTTATTGCGACCTAACATGTCTTAAATGACTGGCCTAATATGGTATTGCGGACTTTTTTGTAGAAATAATTAAGACAAACCAAGTTGCCATACATTGTTTTTAATTTTAAGCAACTGTTTAGGCAGCGTACGCAAATAATTCTGTTTTAAGAGGTAATTTTTTCCGACTTGCTAGACAAAAATTGCGATAGCTCGGTTAATATACATGTTATAAAAATAATTTATAGCCTATAGCACTCAGGAATAATGTAGCTTTCTGCCAGTGAAAAAATTTTTGGAATTGGTTCATTAGTTCCAGAGATTACCCCAAACATACAAACTTACTAACATACAAACTAACAAACTTACAAATTTTACCTCTTTATAATATTAGTATAGAAGTATAGATTGCCCGCGACTTCGTCCGCGTGGGATAATAGTTTCCGTTCCCGCGAAATTTTCGGGATGAAAACTATCCTATGTCCTTTCTTGGGTCCCAGACTATATCTGTATCAAATTTAATTCAATTCGGTTCAGTGGTTTAGGCGTAATGAAGAGACAGACAGACAGACAGACAGAGAAACTTTCGCATTTATAATATTATGTACGGATATTCGTGACATTTCAAATATTACGTAGGTGTGAGTAGGTAGGGTACCAAAAGGGTAGTGTTGAACTTAGCTGACCTTTATCTTCAAGATTTGATTAAAAGTTATGGTGCCGGTAATTATTATGTCACTTGGCGTGTTTGGCAAATAGACACGTTGAGGCTCATATTGCGTTGCATCTAATACGCAGATTTTGCTAAATAGAGTGAAAGGGACCCCATTAATGGCCCATTAATGGGACATGGCCAAGCCCTTGTGAATCATTATATTAGTATATCATAATATTTGAGTATCATATATCTCATTCATTCATCATTTGGTATCACATACTAAGTATTATAGCTTTTGTCCGCGATCCGTTTAAAGGTGAACGCAGACTTGGCCGCACCGCACGCGCCGCAGTCCCCGCAGTCATCGCATTTTCTTTGTTGTCGTTTCATTCAGGGTCTGCGGCAACTGCGACGCGGGTAGGTGTGCGAGGTGGCATAGAACTTCATATAAAGAATTCGAATGCGAAGACTGCGGCGCGTGCGGTGCGGCCAAGTCTGCGTTCACCTTTAAACTGACGTCTGCAGTACAAACTTCCAAATAAATTAAAATTTACATGCATTTTCTCGTTAAAAAAACAAATACAATATTATCGTAGATATAATTATCGGGTTTATTATAATATACTTACAAACATCGGGATGCATATCCTTTTGATGGAAATAACTCAATGCCGAGAACTTTCCGAAGTAAAGTTGTTTACCTACCCCGTCCCGTCCCTCTAATGGCCTTGCCTTGTTAGTATGCTGGACTCATTTTCTGCATAAAGTTTGATAATTTAATTGCTTCTCAAGGTAAAAAGAGTCACTTACTATTAAAATGGAAATATCAGATTTAATTTTTAAGGTTTCGTACCCAAAGGGTAAAACGGGACCCTATTACTATGCCTCCGCTGTCTGTCTGTCTGACTCCAGGCTGTATCTCATAAACCGTGATAGCTAGAAAGCTGAAGTTTTTACAAATGATGTATTTCCGTTGCCGCTATAACAACAAATACTAAAAATTAACAAAAATAAAATATTAAGGAGGTCCCCATACTATAAACGTGTTTTTTTTCGTATTTTTTTGCTCAATATTAAAAACGGTAACAGGTAGACGCTTCAAATTTTCGCAGAATATTTACTTGTATATTTCCTTTTAAAATAAATAATTATGTAACAATAAAGTGAATATAATAGGGGGGCTCCCATACAACAAACCTAATTTATATTTTTATAAGCAATTTTTACTCGATCTTAATAAAAAGGTAGAAACTCGTCTATTATGGATGATAGTACGGAACCCTTCGTGCGCGAGTTGGACTCGCACTTGGCCGGTTTTTTTAGAACACCGCTTCTGTGCATTCTGGAAAGCGAAAATGGAAATTATATTTTCTAGTCATTTAAATACTTGTTTGTATAAAAGAAAATTTGAATCTGTCTGGTTCATAACAACCAAAATGAATACGAATATTTAGTGTAAGCAGAATTAAGCTGAATAGATTATTAAGGGGGATAAACGAGCAACTTGCAAGTTGATGCAGTCGGCCATACTACAAATGGTCCTCTAATCTGAGGAGACCTGAAGATCCAAGCTCCAGTCGAAGATTGCAGAAGTCGTGCACGATACATCACCAAGGTGGTGTTTTGTTACCACTCAGATTCAGACAGATCCCGCCCACCCCCAAGGCAGGACGATGGATTTTCCATACACGGATGGCAATCCATAAATAACACAAATGAAAAGATCTATTATGACATTATGTATAACGACGGGCCTGTTGGTCTAGTGGTTAGTGACCCTGACTGCTAAGCCGCAGGTCGTGGGTTCGATTCCCACCCAGGACAAACTTTGTGTGATGAGCATGAATGTTTGTTCTGTGTCTGGGTGTGATTTATCTATATTATGTATGTATTTAAAAATATATAAGTATGTTTATCAATTGTCTGGTTACCATAGTACAAGCTCTGCTTAGTTTGGGATCAGATGACCGTGTGTGAGTTGTCCGAGGATATTTATTTATTATTTTATTTATTAATTGTAAAATGTATCTATTTTGTTTGGTGTCTAACAAATGTTGAAATTGGTTCGTAACCGGTCTAGACGCAAAAGCTGAAATTGCAAATCGATTACATGATTTTCTTTATTTCAGTATTGCCCTATCATTTAGCATATAGGACTAACCGTAGGTACAGAAACACTTAACCTATAGGGAACTAGTTGACCTAACAATGTAATACAATACTAGAGCAATGGGGTCTAATCCAAGATACGATTCGCCCTGAAGCGCAGTAATTGTGACAACGCGTTCGAAGCAATCCCGTGGTAATTCAATTGTGTGCTGAACCGCTGAGCTTCCCAGGAGTCTCGCCCCAGATGAACCCACAATAGATTTAGCAGGCGATTAATTCTATATTTAGTAACAGTCCTGTGTATAGCCAAGCCTTTTTTAGCACAATTCTATCGTAAGTTTGCAGAAATTGCTAAAACATTTATATGATTTAAAAATATATTTTTAATTAAAGTATCAAAATAATTCTAAAACAATTAATTGGGAAATTCGTTTAAAATGGAATTTGTTAATTAAATTATTCTCTCAAGAGTTAAATCTTTTACATCAAAAAGAGAGTAAGTTCAATTTAAATACTGGGGGTGCACTCGAACAGATGAAATAATAACTGAACGTAGTTTTAAAAATAATCATCCAAGTACTAGTTGGACTCGCACACCGAGGGTTCCGTACATAATTACTGTAAAAAATACTTGTTACAGTAATTCTTTATTTTTTTTTTATAGATCCATCGACTTTACGGTTTTCTGATGTTTTCGTTTACTGGTGTTATATGACATAGCTATGTGCCAAATTTTATAGTTCTAGATCAACGGCAAGTGTGAGTTTTGATTCCTTTGAGAGTGTCGAAACATGCGATTTTTGCGACATAAACGGCCGTAACTTTTTTCCTGAACTTAGAAGTTTGATTTTTTCCCAGCTGCAAGGGACCACAGACCAGATTAATATACTCGTAGTTATCAGTTTCTTTTTCAAATCGATACCTCTATGCGTAATTGAGTTAACCTTTCAACGACCAAACGACCGCCGGCGGCCACGCTGCTATTGTCTTTCGAATCACGTGTGTTCGAAGGTTTAAAGAGTCTTAACAGACAGACAACATAGGTGATCCTATACGGGTTCCGTTTTTGCCTCTCGACGTACAGATATACGGAACCCTAAAAAAGGAAAAAAGCTTAAGCGATCTCAACTAGAACTTTTGAAAAATAAAATTGTGTTTAACTCTGTCAGAACAAACCGTCCTACGTCAAAATTCCTTTTAATAATTTTGGACTTTTGAAAACTCGAAGTCACTGTCAAAGATCTGGGAATGACAGCCAGGTCAACGTGCTTTCCGGGGCACGAGATATCAGTGGGGGTGTAAGTAGCCCTATCATCACCTCCAGGGTCAAAGCCAACCTCACCTGCACGTGGTTAACCCTGTTGATGCACTGACGAGGCTCTGACGGACCCGGTCTCTTCACAAAGAGGAGACCATCGCAGTCATATTGCATTACATTTTTGTTATAAATGTTTCTTCGTTTGAGATATTGCAAAATAAACATGGTCGTGGCAGAATTGTGGTGTGTTTTCCACAAATGCCAAAAGAGTTGAAGTTGAGATATCAGTGATGTTCTTGATAAACTAAGAAACTACAAATGAATTGGAAAAAATGACCTTTTTCCCAACTATGTTGGGGTCGGCTTCCAGCCTAACCGAATTTACGTGAAGCGACTGCCTTATTAGACCTCCACCACCAAGTTATTGGGCGACACGATATGCTTCGGTTAGACTTGGATGTTGGCACATTTTACTGAGAGTAATTAATTTAAATATTGATTCATTGTGTATTGGGTTAAACGGAACCAACTGAAAGGGAGAACTGGAATTTCGGAGCAATGGAATGTCTGAGTTCAATAACCAAGACTGTCAAAACAATGTAGAAATTCCAAGGAAACTGTTTTATTAGTTATCACGTTGAATTGTAAAGCCGTGTTCTATATTCGAGTCACGTGCGTGGTACAATCGCTCACTGTGGATCACTATCTCAGGGAGATTTCCCTGTGACGTGTAGATTACACGGGCTCCTATAAATAGACTTATTGATTAAGTAAAACTTGGTACGAACGTCTAGACCAGTTTAGAGCTTAGCACTATACGACGCTTGAGATCTAGATGCATTTAGGTAATCTCGCCTTAAGTTCTAGGCGCTATTAAAAGAATAATGGTGCTGATTCTCTTGTTCACAAACTTACTAAGTTTAAGTTAAATGCATCTTTCTCTTTCCATTTTCTAAAGAAAAGGACAGAAGATACATTTTAGTTTAATCCTGTCTAAATTATCTATGGAGTGTCTAAATTTGACAGGTCTTAACTAATACTTTATCTTCTGTCCTTTTCTTAATTAAATAGAAGGAGAAAGATGCACTTAACTTAAATTTACGTTAGATTGTGAATAAAAGAATCGGCACCATTATCTAAGCCCTGCGAATTTAATAGAACGTTTCCTAACAATGGATATGAAGCAATATAATTAAATATTTTATTACAATAGCATTGTATTTTTTTACTATTATTGGTTCTATTGTTAAGAAACCAAAGAATTTATAAATACCTTACTGTTTTCCCCTAAGAGCTATGTTTATTGTAATCTTATATTATTAAAGCGAAAGGTTACGTTGGTAAATAATTAAACAGGAAATGTCATCCATTGAAGCTGAAATTTAGGAAGTCTGAGCAGAACGGTTTTGCATAGAATCTAATTAAGGGGTCTTTTGCCCGAATACTGAAACACTACTCAAATATTTAAGAGCTGCTTAAACGATTGAGCAGCTCTTAAACTTTGATTTCATATTCACAAAACTTACTTTTGAGTGTCTGTTAAAATTAAGAGCTTCTTAAATTAAGTTGTGTAAAAACGCCACTCAGTACAAAATTCGTATACAGAAACGCTACTCAACGATATCTAGCTGTCAAATCAACTGTCAATCTGATTTGAGCAGCCCCTAAATTTGAGACTGGTCCCGAGGACTCTTAAATGTAGCGAAATCAATTGAAACTACACAAGAAGTGCTGAAAATGTCTCTATCGCCCTTGTTTTTTCTTTCGAATCACGAAATATCACATATCAGGCGCAGAAAAGAAAGTTGACGCCTTTGAAAAGATAAATAAGTTTAAAGTACAGTGTTTCATGGTTTATGTAGGTACTCAGTACTTTTTTCTTTATCCGTTCAAGGAGCATATCTTTCAAAGATCATCCACGTTTCTGCTTCTTCTCTATTGTAACTAAATTAATAAGAAATTTAGGTAATAGAATGTAAACTTGAATCCTTACTTTGCTCTACGACTTAAGGCTAAGCGTGCACTACGATTTAATATCGTTGCGAAAAAAATATCGCAAGTCTGTGAACAATAGAAAAACACAACATATTCACAAAATATGATTTATTTTCGCAGAGCGCGGATTGTAATACATTTCTGTTATTCACAGATTGACGAATTCTTTTACAATAAAATATTGTTGCGAAAGAATATCGTAAGTCTGTGAACTGTAAAAATACACTACATAATCGTAAACGATTTATTTTCGCAGTTAGCGGATTGTGGTACATTTCATTGACGAATTTTCTTCACAACGATTCATTTTCGTAGTGTGCGCATACCCTAAATAATCGTACGTAAGATGTCAATCAAGCAAGTGTAACGTTCCAATCTACGATATTTCTATCTTTAGAAAAAATATTTTCAATAGATGTTTTTTTTTAATTTTCTTTTGGAATTAATATAATTTTTATGTAAATAAATACATAATTTTAACCTTAATTCAAAGCAGACTTACGTAATGCCAATACATTTCAAATAATTAATATTTCTAGAAAATATTTGTACAGAGAAGTCCGCGTGAAACGAAAACGAGGCGTAAACTAAATAGATTTGTAACTGAGAACGTGCTGGTAAAAAGTTGAGGACTGCTTGGCTAATCATGGTTCCGAATTACTTGAGTGGTCTTTCTGTATACCATTTAAATTTGAGGGATGCTTATATTTAAGTAGCACTTGGATGATTATGAGATTTGAGTGACGTTTCAGTATTCCAGCATTTGACTTCTTAAGCGAAGTCGCGAAGACCAAGTACATCGACGCTTTGTATACAGGAGAGTAGCTCTATCGTAAATGAAGTGGTAGATACAGTTCCACCCATTCGTAAATTTAATTTGAATATGGTTACAGGAAAAGCCGTGGGGTACCGTTTTACTTTAAGCTTATTTACGTAATATGACGAACCTTTGTATAGTCTAACAAAAATCATCAAATCTTTAGTATAGTGAACTAGCGAACAAAACTCAGTGTTTAGTTCGGTAAAAAAGTACAAAATGTCGAGACTGGATTTAGATTTAGAGAAGGAGACTACCTATTTATTTAAAGTTGTGCCACGACTTGTGTAGAGACGTCTAAGGCCCGGCGCCCACTATCGGCATCGGCACGACTGAGGATTTTAGGTAATAAAAAGCATTATACTTTAACTTCATGGCAATAAAGTAGAAATTGCCGATGCAGTAGCCTCAAGTATACCGAAGCGGTATTTTTGTTTCTACAATAATATATCATAGAAATTTCTACTTTATTGCCATTAGGGTAATGTCTATAATGCTTTTTGTCAACTAAAATCCTCAGCCGTCCCGATGCCGATAGTGGGCGCCGGGCCTAAAAAGGCAGCGGTACTGCATTTTTTATGTGTACTCTCTTCTCGAATAGCCTCTTGTGTACCTTTATCTTGTTGCGTTGCCTTGTTAAATAACTTCGAGAACATTTCTATTCAACAGCCTGTGCTTCAATTCAGGTAAGTAAAGATGCTTAGATGCATTTGCGGTAGAGCGTAGGACTTACCTCTAAGATGTTAAGGTAAACTCAGCTTTAGCTAGCGGCCAAAATTTATACATGTACTCACCGTTTGTTTTACTTATAACGTCATTGGACGTAAACAACATTAATATTTGTATCAATTTGCCAAATTATAATCCTTCAAATCAACAAAATTATTCGCTCTCTCTACGTTATTATTTAATGGCTTCCAAATTCCAACGTGTTATTTCATTGAAATTGGTGATTCTAACTTATACATAATTTTACCTATTACAAAGATTTAGTTGTGAACTAAACAACTAAATCTTAAAATAAGTATATATTGGGTAGTCTATATGTTATTATAGTCGTACTAAGCAGAGATACAAATTGCAGAAAATCGAGTCACGCTTCACCGCAACCACACTGCAATTGAGCGTATTCAGTCACGTGAATCGGGACGCTGAGCATTCAGTTTTAATGTTGAGTAGAAAATTACATAAATACTTGTCATTGAGAAGAAAGACGTTTTGAAAAGTAAAAGTTTTGTATTCCTTGTTCGTTTCTACTTATTCTTTTAGTTTTAAAGTTGAAAATTACTCGTGACTAGTGAGGGTCCTTATATTTTCGAAGTCGCAAGCGAAATGCTTGCGACTTCGAAAATATAAGGACCCTCTTTTATAAATTCAACATCCTGAACAGGGAAGGGATATAGTTTCAGAAAGCTATTAACGTCAAACTTTATTATTTTTTTAGGTTTGTAGTCGTGCTGAGTTTCAAGTTGATTATTCTCCGAAATAATTTCAATATCAAATTCCCTCTTTTCACCTTTTTTGTTTGGGTGGTTAAATTCACGCATTTATAAGGAAAAAAAGAAAGGAAGCCATGTGCAAAATTTTACAATTGTGGATCGAGTAGTTTTGGTAGTGCGCTGAAACGTCGGAGGATAATCCTCTTACACATACACGTCAGGCAGTTTTCTTTCCATTTTAATACCCCAAGAGAATATTTACAATAATGTCGCCTCTTTGCGAAGGAAGATTTCTAAAATAATGGCCTTTCCTACCTGAGTGGTGAACGTCTTCAAAGTTAGATTTTTAAACAGGCTGATTTGTTATTACAAAGATTTCTTTAGGAGGATGAATCTAGGTCTATGATGGAGCATTCTAGCACCCAAAATACAGGGTTCGAAATTGAGACTTTTTGAAATAAAACTGTTTTGAAAATTTGAGGGAGGAAAATGAAATCTTCTAACACATAGCAGAATAACCACAATATGTAACACCGTTTTTTGAAAAAAAAAAAAGGTTACCGTTATAAACGAAAAATTGTTGAAAACAAGCCCGTAGCATAATATTGTAAAAACTATTTAAACAGTTTTATTTCAAAAAAATACATTTTTGACTATCGTATGCCTGAGGTTAAAATAATCCATTAATAGCAAATTCAACTCCAGTAAGGAATATATACAGGGTGGAAAGTTTAAATGGGCCCTGGAAGAAAACTACCTTAAATCTCTGAGATAGATTATTTTACTTAAAGGAAACATTCCTTTATTTTTTAAAAGAAACAAAACTGGATACAAAGATGTTCAAAAATTCGCTTGTCACACTCTGGAATCGAACCTGCTAATATCCAAAAAAATAACACTTTGTATTTTTATAGCATCAAACGTTAGGGCTATTCATAAAGACTAAATTTCTCTAACAAACATGATTAACTAAACTAAAGGAAAACCATTAATTTTAAGAATTTAATTTAAAAATAATCTATCTCAACGATTTAATGTAGTTTTCTTCCAAGGCCCATTAAAACTTTCCATCCTGTATATCTTGGGACAACTCACACACGGTCATCTGATCCCAAACTAAGCAGAGCTTGTACTATGGTAACCAGACAACTGATAAACATACTTAAATAATTTATAAATAAATACATATTACAGATAAATTACACCCAGACACAGTACAAACAATCATGCTCATCACACAAAGTTTGTCCTGGGTGGAAATATGATAAATATGTGTACGTGGGACACTCAGAAAGTTTTGAGAAACTAAAAAACTAAGTTCCATAGATAAAATATTTTGACTGAATATTTTCAAAGGACTCTCCACTAGCTTCTATACAAAGTTTCATGCGTCTGAACCAATTTTCAAAATATTTTTTCCAGTCCGCCGCAGACACCTCTTTTACGGCTTTCACGAAGGCTGCTAGCGCGTCTTCCGGCGATGAAAATTGTATTTCTTTAAGCAGATATTTTATTTTAGATAATAAATAATGAGTCACACGGTGCCAGATAAGGACTGTAAAGAGGTTGCCCCAAGACTCCAACCTCTGTGGTGTCCAGGAAGTCCCTCGTTTTGATCGCTGAGTGCGCGGGCGCGTAGTCACGGTGAAACAGAATCCCGCGGAGTCCGGTGTTTGGTCGCTTATTGCTCATTGCAGACAAAAGTTCTGGCAGGCATTTTGTGGTACATCAATCATCTTTGATGCTGCTTTAGTCTCATAATAAAATTGCAATCAGATACCCCATCAAAGTGAAGAAACTAGCAATCAAAATGTTTCCTGAGCTTCTTGATCACTTCATTTTCGTAGGCGAAGGTTCATTTTGAAACAGCCTAACTGTCGACTGACCCTTTGTTTCTGGATTGTATTAATAGATCCAGAATTCTTCATCTGTCACAATGTCGTAAACGCGCCGAGACGAGCCTGCTACAAATTTTTGGATCATATCACGGCACGCCTCCACACGGGCCTTCTTCTGAGTTTGGGTGAGATTTTGTGGCACCCATCTGCACACTATCCTCCACACCGTAAGATGCTCGTGTAGAATCTTGTTAAGGCTTCCCGATCCAATCTGCGGTGTATGCTGAACCTCATCGTATGCATTTCGCTTGTTTTCTTGAATTATTTTTTTTACTGCCATCACACTTTCTTCCGTGACTGCCGTTTAGGACGGCCACTTCTTTGTTAATCCTCAAAATAAAGCGAACGCACTTGAACTTGCTAATACAATGGTAAATGGTTGCTTTTGAAGGTCCTCCATCCATAAAAGCAATTTGAAGTCGGTCGAATGGCTCATAATTTTGTAAGCCACATTTAAAGTCGCAGAAAATTATCGAACGAAAGTGTTCTTGATGCAGATTCATTTTTTCAAGAGACACGATAATTTGATTTGGCTCTCAAAAAAATGTGGAGGGAAATTCAAAATTCGAACGATGGTATTTTTACTTTTAAATAACCAAAGTTTTCAAAATAATTACAAATGGCCAGTGCCTAATACATAAAAATGATTTTTCTCAAAACTTTCTGAGTGACCTGGTATGTAAAAGAAAAATAAACTTAAAAGGATTTTAATATTTACTACTGTTTTACTCACTAGCTGACACAACAGCCTTGTCCAAATTCCTTAGTTTATACAAACATACCTCAGAAAAAAACTTTTTACGAATTTAATATTTTTCTGGGTAACTTTCCGTTTTTCCCTCTACATAAGAACATTCCTCAAATATCAACGAATATTAAGAAAAACTCGCGAGCCTATAGTAAGCAAGCGAATTTTGATTAAAGATTTCAGTGCTGGTTTCAAGAGTATTACTCCCTTTAAGTGTGTTAACAATCCTACCCAATCATATTGTATAAACACAGAAGATAACAGAAATGTTTGCTTGTAGTTGAACTCTATAATAATATTAGTTAAAACGGAGTTTCACGTTCGCAGAATACCCAAAAAGAACTAAAAAAAATATTTTCTGCAAACATAAATCTGCCAATTTGAAATAAAAAGCTTCTATTATTCAGAGTAAAGTTTACTATAATAATATTATTTAGCACATGAAGCTGGATTGCGGGTTCTTTGATCGCTGTGTTGGTGCGGGCTTCGTTGCCGTATAAAAACTAATTAAACTTAGTTTGACGGTTCATATTTAAGTTATCCCCTATTATCTCTTCGCTTGGAAACAGGACTATTCAGAGAATATAGTTAGGCAATTAATATTTTGTAAAACTTTTACCTTAGACCTCTTGCATTTTGTATATTTCATTTTATACCTCTTAAGAAGACTTACAGGTTAATAGAGCACTAACATATACTAGGTGTATATTTGGTCCTGCACAACCCGCTAGGAGATGATTCTACCCATGAAAACAAACAACTTTTATTTAAATACAAACTCTGAAATCTCGAAAAAAATATCAGCTGTGTCTAACAAAAGTTCAATGCCCTCCCGACCATAATGTATGAAACAGCTGAGAGAATTACTTATCATTATTTAATTAAATTGAAATGATAATAAACTTAGCAGTTCGGATTACAGTTCATTTACAAATCGCGCGACAAGTTTTTATCCATACTAATATTATGAATGCGAAAGTAACTCTGTCTGTCTTCTGTCTGTCTCTTCTTCACGCCTAAGCCACTAAACTGATTAGAATAAAATTTGGTCTGGGAGTCGAAAAAGGACATAGGATAGTTTTCATCCCAGAAATCACCCAGGAACGGAAACTATTTTCCAGAGAAAAAAAAAACAATTTTAGAGACCGTACGATCGTTCTACGTTTCTACCTTATTGCATTAGGCCTTCCTTTAGGTCTAATGCAATTTTACAGGAGCTTGAGCTTGCGTACTTATAGATAGGTCGACAACTTTAATTACTGCACGTGTGCAAACTGGATTAATCTGATAACAGATAATAGTGTAAGAAAAATGCGTAAATAGACCTACATACATACCGACAAACACACACCTATTTTATATAAAGTCGGTAAAAAGAAACCTTTATTTAAATGTACTCTTAATTTACACGAATACTGAAATTAACGTGTCGAAATGTACATAAACGAACACACGTTTTCAATAAATAAATGTTACCTGACAATTACCTACTATAGGTACGTTAGGTACACAATTACATAATGTAGGTAGGCTTGAACCAATACGCCTGCTGTTTGATTCCTTTGTGTCTCTTCATTTGATTTGGTCTAGATATAACGAAATATTTTTTTCTCATAAATTACGACAAGGGCTTTGATACAAAAGGTATAATTTCCTTTGTATGTAACCAAATCAGTGATATCTTGTTACTGTGAGGCCTTATGAGAAACTAGATATGATGTTGCTAAAATCCACAAAGAAACTAGGTTGTTACTCTGTCTATTTTCTGTGAAAACCTATTTATTTTGAAAAAAAGAACAGACGTTAGAGATAACTTTATCTGGCTGGCTAATCTATCGCACTCTAACAACAGTCTGGGTAACTCGATAGGCCGTACTCCCGTACCTAAGGTTTTCCAGTAATCTTTAAGTGAAGAACTATTTATGGTATTTTGTTCAAAGTCACACAAGTCATTTTATATGAAATGAGTTTTTTCGGATTCTAACGTATCGGCCTCAAATAATATGCCTGGATATATCCATATTAATAAATAGTTAATACGAACCTTTCTTATCGATTCAAAGCATGGGAGATATTATCAAAGGGCTACCTCACCCTGAACTATTGGTATAAGTAACAGTTGTTGATTATGCAAAATATTAATTAGAGGGCATTCAACTTAAACAATAGGGTACGAGAAACGAGGGAAAACAGTGCTTTGTTTTGTAAATTTCGCTAGAAGTGTCTTTAGAGCTGGCATGACTATTAAGATTCTAAAGGGTTTCATACACGTCATTTCATTATTATGTTTAATATCGTATACTTGCTTGTTGGGATGGCTAATTCGTTTATTTCGGACGCCTTAGGCATGCGTTGGCTTTAAACACTTTGGCAAAAAACTGTTCTATCCGATCTTATTGATTGAGTTGTTATCTATACTATCTATACTAATATTATAAAGAGGTAAAATTTGTAAGCTTGTAAGTTTGTAGCTTTGTAAGTTTGTAAGTTTGTATGTAGGGGGTAATCTCTGGAACTACTGGTCCGATTTGAAAAATTCTTTCAGTGTTTGATAGTCCTTTTATCGAGGAATGCTATAGGCTATATACCATCACGCTACGACCCACGGGAGCGGAGCAGTAACGAAAAATGCGGGTGAAACCGCAGGAGACAGCTAGTTTAACAATAAAATGAGAATTCAGATAACGTGATGATATTCGCCCTATGTTCACCATTACCCCTATAGCCTATTCCATCATACTTCGTATACCCTTAATATAATCTTTACAAAACTGAGTAATTATTGATCCACAAATAAGGCCCTAATGTTTCTTGCTAAGACTTTACGTAGGCAAATTATGGCGTCATAAACTGCGAATGAAACATAGACACTGCCTCAGAATTGATCAAATATTTGATCAGGCGGTAAACACAAACATTTTGTTGACTCTACCAGTGGTTTGTATTGCTAACCGCGAATTTCGTAAGTCAATCTCTTTCTGCCAACAAATTGTAATTCCATTCTGCGAAAACAAAAAACGACATCAATCCATTTATTCTCAATGAATAAACTTCTCAGCACCAGGTTTGCACATGTTTTTTTTCATATTATTATGATGGATCGAATAAGAATGTTTACAGGCTTTAACCCGAAAAGCCTAGAGTGCTTGACCTGATCTAAATGTGACGACAATTTATTTTGCGTTTTATTCGATTTACCTACATATAATAGTGAGGTAGTTTTGTCAAAATAAAAACAACAGTACGTTTCGCTTGCTCTAAAACACTGACCATCGAGCAATCCTGACTTTATTACAACTTCAGAATATTTTTATTTACACACTAGCTTATGCCCGCGGCTTCGCCCGCGTGAATGTGAACTTTCATCCCCCATTTTATCCCCTTAGGGGTGGAATTTGTCCTTTCTTAGCGGATGCCTACTTTATAACATCTACTAGCTGCTGCCCGCGACGTCGTCTGCGTGAAGGCTTCAGCTCCACCCCCGTAGGTGATAGCGTGATAATTATGTTGACCTGACCTCTTAGTAATATTCATGCAAAATTTTAAGTAAATCCATGCAGTCCTTTTAGAGATTAGCCCGGACATACATACAGACAAACAACAATAAAAGATATTAAACGTTCAAGCGTTTTTTATGTCAAAATAGTCTCCCCTCTCTTTTAAATTTAAACGGCTGGTTCGAAAAAAAAATCATGACGGTCGTCCTTGGATTGTACCTTAAAAGAAAGCTATAACGGCTCAGATGTAATCGTTGTTAAATTGTTAATGCGACGTGTTTCGTTATTGAACCCTATTCTATGCGTGGCCTGACACGCACTTGATCATTTTTTTTCTAAATTCCACGACATAAAAAAACAATAACGATTGTGAATTGTTACAAAACTTCTCTGTAAATTACGTTTGTAGTTTTGCTCTCAGCAGCCAAAATATACAGAGAATCAGGACTCGTGACACGGGAGCAAGCGACGTACAGCTGTCCGTGTGAGAAGCAGCTCGTCCTGAGGTCGACACCCGCAGCCTTCAGCGTCTGGCGACTTGTTGATAGTCATGGCGAGGCACACACTCACTGGGAACCGCACGCGCTTGAATTGGAAGGGGTAGTTGTGCGGTATGAGAGGAATACGTGGTATAAACACTGCATCGCCGACGCCACAACCCGTCAGCATTTCCGCTTCAATTATATTCCTTTGCAGTGAGATGACTTCGAGCCGGGTCCCGTTACACAGCTTCGGAGGGGACAGGTTCCGAAGAAGCATAATCGGGACGCCGACCTTCAGCTTGATGGTGTGTGCTGGAAGTCCACTTGTTGTAAGGGAGTTTAGGAATTCTACGGGATAATGTGTGGCGTCATCTTGATCGACTACAGTGTTTATATATGGACGTACATATAAACTACTTCGCTTCCCTCAATTTTCGAGAGAATGCTTTCGTTGATGGCTGCAGCTTGATCATTTTTGGGTGTTAAAATGGCTCGCTGGCACACCCAAGAATTCTGTTGGTTTGGTATTCAAAACAACAAATGAGTTCTTCTAAGGAGGCCACCACTCTACCGAGAGACTCTGGGAGCACTACCTGTTTACCTCTTTCCTCTGGTAGAGTGCTTTCGCCGAGACTTAGAAGGACATCTGAGAATTCTTGGGCAAGTGGATTGCCACCGAGCTGAGCTCGCATATTGATGGTCAAGCGCAGCCTATGAATTAGTGACCACAACGAAGATCGTTTCAACGAAGCATTCCCCTCGTCATCCCTAGACCCCCGTGTCACCACAGGGAGTGTTTGCCGGAAATCGCCGCTGAACAGAACTGTAACACCACCCATCAAGTGTTCATTCCTGCGGTTGTCCTGCAGGGTTCTGCTCACGGCCTTCACTGCTTTCCTATTAGCCATCGTGCACTCATACCATACGATCAGAGAGCAATCCCTGAGCACATGTCCCTTGTCAGTGTTACGGGTTACAAACAGGCATTTCGGCGCTTTCTATACCAGTGATTATGAATGTTTTCCCTGTTCCACCAGGAGCATCCAGAGAAAAAAATTTACCCAGGTTGAGCCTAATGCTTTCCAGAACAGTGTCATATATTTGTTTTTGCTCTGAAGTGAACCTAGTGACGTGGTCATTTCGGATAGTGGTCATTAAACCCGAATCGTAATTGGTTTCGGCGGTGCACTCCCGATTTCCACGGTCTTGATGCGGTAATGATCTGGGAGCTGGCAACCCGTACTCTACCAGTGGTTTACCGCCGATTGAAATGACCACATCTTGAAGTAAACTGAGACAGGTGTTCAGCACGCGTTCATCAGTTGCTTCGATTTCACCTTCAGAAGCACGCCTCAAAGCTCGTAAAACGTCCTCGGACAGACGACGGCGGTACTTCTCCCACAAAGCTACCGGGTTCGCGACTCCTCAAAACACCAAAATGACGGCAAACAGATAACATGCGACTTGGACTGTCATCATCATCATTAGGTATACAACGGCATAAACATTTATATTACTTACAAAGCAATAATCACACAGATAAATACCGAACGAAAGTATTAACAGTCAATGTTTATTCAGTACTAAAAACATGAAATTGATGAAGAAATGATCATCATCATTGAACCGACTTCAAAAAAATAGGTTCTCTGTTCGACCTGTTTGTATGGGTATTTGGCTGAGCCGATTTTGATGCGGTTTTCAGTAAAGTGTTCGTTACATTCTGGGGAATATAACACTAATGGATTTAACCGACTTCAAAAAAAGTAGGTTCTCTGTTCGACCTGTTTGTATGCATGTTTCTCCGCCTTCATCGTGTGGAGGTACTACCGGCTTGAGTTATTTTATACATTGAAGTCAGTGATAGCTTTGATTGCCTCATCAGATGTTTCAAATCTTCGATCTTATAAACCAGAAAATGCCTATCAGACCGAACAACTTTTGCTAAGACTTCATTTTTTTTTAATGTGTTATGGTGTGGTTGGGTGCTTGGAGTTCCACATTAGGTGTTCCAGATCTTCAATTTTTATACGTCAATAGAGGGTGCTCATCAAGCTGAACAACTCCTGCTAAGACGTCATACTTATATATGTTATAGTTTAGCTGGGCTCATGGAGTTCCACCTCAGGTGTTCCAGATCTTCAAATTTATTCTTTCAACAGAAATTGCTTATCACGTGAAGCAATTTTTGCTATGATACCATTTTTATATCTCTTATAGTTTAGCTGGTCTGTTGCGGTCCTGCACCAGTGGTTCAAATTTCCAGGATAAGTTATAGCCTATATGTCGCCCAGACTTAATACTTATACAACAAAAAAAAAATCATTGAAATCGGTTGAGTACTTCCGAAGATAGCTGCTGCCCGTGATGTCGTCAGTGTGAAGGCTCCAGCTTCTTCCCCTGTAGGTGATAGCGTGATAATTTGTAGCCTATGTTATGACTCGACCTCTTAGTAATATCCCTGCAAAATTTGAACTTAATCCATGCAGTACTTTTTGAGTTTATCCCGGACAAACATACAGACAAACAAACAAACAGACAAAAATTCTAAAAACTATATTTTTGGCTTCGGTATCAATTGTAGATCACGCCCCAATTATTCTTTTAAAAAAATATTCAATGTACAGTTTTGACTTTTCTACGATTTTATTATATGTATAGAAGATTGACATTAAGCTCTAGCTCAGGCCAACTTGCACTTCTTACTTAACCTTTCGTGTGTCTAGGACGTTGATCCACGCGAGACACAATGCTTTTTTAATTGTGTCTGTAATTAAAGCATTCAATGGGTTAACGCAGAGTCAGCTAAATTACAAACTATGGATGACATTAAAATGTAATTTAATCTAGGTTAGCAACTAAGCCTGAGTAAGGGATTTAGAGTGCTAAGTAAAATTAGGTACTTTACTATTTTAAAGGCTTACTCGTGCCTTACGTACATACTTATAGCATTTAGGTGTGCTCCATGTTTTAACATTAAAAGCTTTGGCTTTTAGCCGGTCGCGGTCAAGTGGTAGGTAAACAATGCCTCCCTGTGAAATTGTTAGCCTCCGGCGGTTTATACCACATCAATGGTTAGAGGAAACTAGACAAATGCTCAACCTATATTAAACACTACACGACAAGGTAAACATTCCATCGGAAAATACCTACAACATTCACGTTCAAATGATTGCAAATACTGTGTATTGAATCTAGGAATTGGCAAGTCAAACGATTTACTTCTTAAGCAAAACCCTGTCGTCTTCGCAAAAAACACACTTTTCGTAATTTAGAGGTTTAGAATGAGAGCAAAAAGCTAGTAATTTTGGACACATAATTAAAAGCAGTCTAGTTTCTATTGGGTACTCACAAAATTCATTTCCGCTGCTGGTTGAATACTTTTTTTTCTAAAGTTCTTAATGAGTTGCAAGCAAAATCGATATAATCCGGCTTTAACTAGTATTTTATAAGCTGGTTTCAACAGAAGTTTATCGCTTGGTAACGTAGCGTATTGTTTTTGTATCGGTTTATAGTATACTCTGACCCGTGCCCACTTTGTTGGGCGGTAAACATCCGCCTGGCTAGACAAAAACTGAGATAGTTCGATTAATATACATAATGTCTTTATCCATACTAATATTATAAATGGGAAAGTGTGTCTGTCTGTCTGTCTGTCTGTTTGTCTTTCTTTCACGGCAAAACGGAGCGACGAATTGACGTGATTTTTTAAGTGGAGATAGTTGAAGGGATGGAGAGTAACATGTCTCTTTCTAACGCGAGCGAAGCCGCGGGCAGAAGCTAGTAATTTATACTACCTATAGCACTCACGAATAATGTAACTTTCTACCAGTGAAACAATTAAATACTTCCGGAGATTACCCTGGGTTATACAAAAAAATTAACCTTTTTATAATATTAGTATAGACTATATAATTTTTAAGCCTACATTGATCTCATCTAAAATATTAGTCAATATTTTGATAAACATAAACTAGCTCATGTAGCCAAGGGCAGACTAGTAGTAATAAGGTAATATACATAATATGTACATTACCGTATTACTACTACTAGCTGACATATTATGTCAAAGGGCTTTTGTTGCGGTTTACCAATGTGTAGTTCAATTTCGCAGTTTTACCTGCATTTAGTTACATCTTTATATTTCTTTTGCCTTGGAGCACAACTTAAATTTATAAATATCTATTTTATTTTCTTCGATAAACTGGGTATAACGCTAAAATATTTGTTGTTATTAACTAGCAACTACGATCAGCTCATTCAAACAAGCAAGCAAAATATCCAGATATACAGGGTCGAAAGTTATAATAGGCTTTAGAAGAAAACTACTTTAAACCGTTAAATACATTATTTTACTTAAAGGAAACGTTCATTTACTTTTAAACAGAAATAAAACTGCATTCGAAATGGCTTATAAAGAAGAAAACAACACCTGTACTTATATGACATCAATCGATAAGGCCATTCATTCATAAGGATATAATCTCTTAAACAAACATAGTCAATTAAATTAGAGAAAAACCATGAAATTTTAATTTTTCAATTTACAGTGCGAATTTAACCTTCGATAAAATTAAAAATTCAAAGCATTTATTTCACTTAGACCATTTACATGCACTTATGAAATGTCAAAGCGTCAGTCGGTTCGTCAGAAAGGTAAAGCTAGTAGCTTGTTCCAAAAGGGTGGTATTTAAACGCAAATCAAAAAAATATCCTTTTTCTAGGCAATAAGATTCCGAATTCCCATCAAAATTACTGATTGCACAGCAAAATATTCAACTCAAAATATCACTAAACACACTACAATTTATTTTCGCAGCGTACAGCGATTTTTCCTAAAGCAAAAGCTTTTTAATCAATGCATAGCTAATAATCTTAATGCACATTATACATGTTAACTCTTTTTCTTTTAAATATAGCTTCTATTTTTATATTATTTACAGTATATTTTCTAAATAAAACAGCATTTTATTAGTCACAGTCGTCTTATTATTTATTAATTACCACATAATGAGATCAGCAAAAAAAATATAAAATTTGATACAAAATTGTAATTTATTGAATTATTAAAGCAGGTCTTGCTTTCGCGGGGCGTCCACACGCTTCCTTTTTTGCCCAATAGGCACATTTTTAGCTTCTGCAGGTGGCGCCACGAACTTAAAATTCCACAATAAATCACTTAAAATCATGGAGATATAGGTACCCTACCTATATCTCCATGATTTTAAGTGATTACCAAATAAATGTTTTTGTATGTACTATAATAGGTTTTTCATAATAAGTATTTAAGCAAACTAATTAAAATAGATCACCAATTATTCTAAAACAGAGAAAATGTTTGCTTGGCAAAAGAGGATATCCGTTGTGTGGTCACAGTTCTAACCTAACCTAACCAACCATTTCTATCTCTATCTTACTCGCTCGCGCGACGCAGTGACGAAAAAGCGCGCGAAGCCGCGTACCTTTTTCAGTTAATTTGTTCTGTTTTTAAATTAATGCAATGTGACAGGATTTTTTTGTTATAATAATTATAAAATTTGCTGAGCATAGCTTCTTGAAAATTAAGACAAATATGATGAACAGGTTTGGTTGTACTTACTAGTTAATATGCGACTGGGATAGTTATTTTGCTATGAAATATGGAAATTTTGCTGTGCAGTCAGTATTTATGCTATGTATGTAGTATTTTTGTACAAAAATAAATTTAACTGTATTGCATTATGAGAAAAAAAGTAATGTCATATTTTTTTTTTTTTTTTTTTTTTTTGGTGAGTGGGAAATCATCCAATGACTGCTCCCGTCCTGGGTGCGGCGGGAGGGTGTGTCAGACTCTTACTGACTAAAACCCACTCATGTTCCTTCGATTGCCTTTTATGTTCCAGGGTCACGGTAACAGTTATAAACATAACATTCCGCAACCCCGGCAGGCGTTGGCCCTGTTGGGCCCCTTCCTGTGCTGACTCCTTCTCTTTGAGGCGCGCGTGGAACAAAACGCGCCGTCTACGCGGTCCTGGTCCTAGCCGGGCGGCGAGCTACCCATCGCTCGCCATCCGCAGAACCGCGCCTACGGTGGCCGGTAGTCGTCTTGCGACTCTCGACGTCTTCGCCTGGGTCTTTGTCCGGGGCGAGAGGCTCGTCGTTGCCTCTCGCGCGCCGCCGCTTCCTTCACTAGCATAACTGCTTCGCAGAAGGAGGCGACGGCATCCCATTCCGTCTCGCCCCGCAGCATGGCCTGAACCAGCGCTGGGCGCGAGAGGTCACCGCCGCCGATCGCCTCTACGAGGACACGTCTATGGTCCGCCCATGCGCGGCACACCTCCACCGTGTGCTCGACCGTGTCCTCCAGGCGACCGTTGCTGCAGTGGTGACACCCAGGCGTCGCTTCCGCCTGAATCCGACACAGGAACCTCCCGAACTGACCATGTCCGGTGAGGACCTGTGTCAGGCGAAACGTGAGAGCGCCGTGGCGCCTCTCCAGCCACTCCTCAAAGAGGGGTCTTACCGCCGCTATCACGGCGTGCCCAGCACTAGGTTGCGACAGTCGCAACATATTGATGTATAATTTCGAATTATCTGCAGTTTGAGTTTTGTTAAACATTTAGTTTATTTGTAGTGAAGTAAGTTATTTGATGTAAAAAAGAATATAAATGATGAGTATTTATTGATAGGTGATTATTTATTTGATATGCAATTTATAATATCCCGTTCCAAAACATACATAGAATTCTCGTTTAGTTGAAATAATATTCTTTAGGTCTACGGCCTGTGTTTGTTAGCGGGATTTGGTCCATATGACTGGCCCTAACGACTTAGGGAATAAGGTGTGATGCGTTGGGATTTTAGCCGGATCGATTACTGAGTGTGATACGTAAAAATTTAATGCCAATTTGTTTATTTTTAAACCTTCAAACCCACGTGATTTGAGACACAATAGAGAGACAATAGCATCTCGACAGCCGGCTGTCGATTGGTCGTTGAAAGGTTGAATGAATGTTTCTGTTATAGAGTGCGGAGTTTTAATGGAATAAAAGATTAAAATATAATAACATGGGAAACGTTTATTCCACACACGGCAGACATTTGTAGCAGACTTGTGTCATTTATAAAAAGAATAACCACGTCCAATTTCAAATTACGTACAATTTATAAACTAAATAGTTTCTATTTAACACACCTCCTTAAATTGTACTCCAGAAGCTTTACTAACTAAACCTATTATAAAACTAAAATGTAAGATAAAGTAAAAATAACCACTAAAAAACATGACTAAAAAAATAAGCACATCAAATATCCTAACCTATTCCTAAACCACTTACACATAAATAGTATTTTTGTTTTGGCAGTGGTTTCGTTAAAATATCGGCTAGCATCACATCAGTTGAAAGGTACTTTAATATGATACTTTTATTATTCCTCAAAGTATCTCTCAAGAAATGATGCTTTATATGAATGTGCTTACTGCGGGCATGAAAAACTGGATCTTTTGTTAAATAGAAACTATTTAGTTGATAAATTGTACTACGTAATTTGAAATTGGACGTTGTTATTCTTTTTATAAATGACACAAGTCTGCTACAAATGTCTGCCGTGTGTAGAATAAACGTTTCCCATGTTATGATATTTTAATCTTTTATTCCATTAAAACTCCGCACTCTATAACAGTTTCCTTTAAGTAAAATAATTTATCAACGATTTAAAGTAGTTTTCCTTTGGAGCCCATTGAAACTTTCCGTCCTGTATAGACAAACAAATATAAAAAAAAATGCGGTCACACATAAATTTTCCTATCAGGTATATGCCTACCATTCAATTACGTTTGTGTATACCTCGGTAATAATGTAGTCACTATAACAATATTGTTTTTGCCTCGCGGTTAAATACAGGGTTTTACAAAATATGTGGTCAGTAATTGCGGTGTAGCTCAAAGCGAGTAGTGTAATTATTATTTTCTTCTTAATTGTTGACTCACACTAGGATTTCGTCCAGTCTCGTAGTGTGTTAACAAACACTTACAAATCGTTTTAAATCAAACACCTATAGGTTTATTTTTGGGGAGTGGGAAATCATCAAATGACTTCTCCGGAGGGCGTGTCAGACTTTTACTGACTAAAACCCACTCTTGTTCCTTCGGTTGCCCTTTATGTTCCGGGGTCACGGTAACTAGTGTAAACATTCCGCAACCCCGGACCTATAGGTTATACATATACAGTATTTTATCCTCAGCGATAATCGATACTACGACGCAAAGAGCAACAGACTAGCCCTTAATAAAGTCATCACGTCTCCAACCAGGTCTATCACTGTATCTTAACTCAAAGTGTTATTTATAGACACATCTTTACACTTCATGCTTACCACAAAAAGATTTGTTCTGGGTGGGAATCGAACAATTTTATTTAACCAACAATTTTCTCATTACAACATTTTAGTAGCCGGGCATTCTACGTCAAACAGGTGTATGTTTACAAGCTAATCTCCGTAACGTAAGTGGGGATATAGATATACATAGATAATATGTAATGTTGGGTTAGTAATCGCCTCTATTGAAAATTGCCATACGTAAATTCAGTTGGGTCGTTATGGTGGAGGTTACCTAATAGAATTATCATCGTAACATAAATTAGAATTGCCTTGTTTATAAATCTATCTACTGTAATGTTATTGACCAGCAATTCAAACTATATAGAGTTTATATTAAACTATAGAGTTTAAATTATCTCATGTCTACACATAGTAATAATAATGTATAAATCATCCTTATAAAAATCTCTCATTAGTCTGTCTTAATCCGATAAAAAAAATCCTGGGTTTCAGAATAGTTCTAATAGTTACTTCGGCCCGGGAATATAAACGGCTACTGGAGCATCAAGACTTTTAGTCAGTAAAAGACTGCCACTCCCTTCCACCCCGCCCAGAGCGGGAGAAGTCATTTGATGATTTCCCAACCAATAAAAAAACCCGATATCAGAAGAGACCGATCGCTATGTTCCTTTAAAATCTCGGATATAAAATAAATATAATAAAGCTTTATCTTGAAACACTATATTTAGTGATGAAAACCCGCATTAAAATCTGTTTCGTAGTTTAAAACATCTAAGCGTACAACAGACAGAAAACTCATTCTGAACTACCTAATTATCGTTACTTTCAGTCAGTCATATTTACTGTTTTACTTTTACAGGATTGTTGTTATTACTCTACAGAAAAATATTATTTAACTGCTTTGTATTGTTAGAAAACCCACACGTAGTTCTTACGTCAGTGTCTTCACATTAAATTCTAAGAACTCTGTACAGTTTCGAGAACGGGAGACTTGAGGTGTCATGTGATGAAGTATTACAGTAAATTGCATTTAAAAACGTGTAAATAGTACATTTCTAGAGGTACACTTAATTGCTTTACATGTAAAAATTGTTATACCTTGTTTGCAGCAAAAATGAGATACATTTCCGTGAATTTTTACCTATTTTATTTATCGCTTGCTTGAAAACGTAAAATACGGATCTGAAATTTCCAGGTAACCAAGTTCTTTTATAGGACCTGAATAATACCCGGTTTCCATTTGATCATTGATAGTGTAGAGCTGTAGACTATTCAGTTCGTTCAAAAATGAAGAGGGAAAACAAAAAAAAAATGCATTTCGTTTGAAGCGCTTTCGATATTTATTTCCTCGTCTATGTTCGGCAAAAACGGTTTAATCGAAAGCGTTGTATATTCCTAAACTGATATGACATGTTGTGCTCATATAACCCGACTGGTATGTTGATATAAATTGTGCGCGACGGCATTACCATATGGTTCGGGAACAACGATAACCTCTCAATATATAAGTGTATTGTGGGAGTTGAATCTGCCTCTTAGAATACATTGAACAACGTACACGTGCAGCTCAAATCACAAGCTTCCTCTTTATTACAATAAATCGAGTGAAAACTATATTTGAATTTCACGATTTATTTTTCAGTTCTACATAGTATGAATTTACAGCAATATAGCTGTGCCCTGTTTCGCCCTCATTATCAAAGAAACTTTTATTCCCTTCTTACCCCTTAACAGGTGCACTTAACATGAAAAGTAACTTATAAGTATGCAAATATCATATTTCTAACCTTAATAGCTTCGTCTGTGAATTGATTATTAATAAGTCTATTGATCGTTAGCGCTCCTGCACACGATGCCGCCACCGCGCCGTCGCCGCGCCGACGCCGTACAATTACACTGTACATACGAGTCGCGCGAAGACCGCCACCGCGCCGCCGCCGCGCCGTCACCGCGCGCGGTCCTCGTCTCGCCACCGCACATCTATTTGATTCATTCCATTACCGGCCGCATGTTCATACGCGGCCGGCAATGGAATGAATCAGGATAATGAAATAACTGGGAACGCGCGCGGTGGCGGCGCGGCGGCGGCGCGGTGGCGGTCTTCGCGCGACTCGTAGTGTAGTTGTGCGGCGTCGGCGCGGCGACGGCGCGGTGGCGGCATCGTGTGCAGGAGCGCTTAAGATTTTTATAACGTCTGTTGAACGAAGCCTGTGCTTTGATGTTTTTCACTGACCAATTAGGCAGAGCATCTACGTAGTCTTATGTAGTAGTTATCGCCACACCGCCAGAGGTATAGTGGTAACACTTAATAATTATACAGAGGTGGGCAGTTCACATCACTCTCACACTGAAATAATTACACACATTACTCGTAACGGTCTTATAAGAATCATGTTTATAACACTTACACCCACTTTGGTAGCTAAAATTGTAAGTAACGCGTAGTTGTTGACGTCACAGTAGAAAACAGAGGGTCTTGTTATCTAAGATGAGCATTCTGTCGTTTGTTCTGATTCCACTTTCGCCACTAAGAGATTTGCTCCCAAACTATTATCAGACCCGAGTCGAGATCACTCTAGAGCAAATAAGAAAGTTGTTCAAGGAAAACTTGAAACGTCGTACACAAAGATGCTTTTATAAATTGACCTCTAGGAATCAGCGGAAAACTCAAGGAAATTGAATGAAAGGTAACTGTTTCATATATGTATACAAGTACTACATTTATTTTTAATACGCGACACACGTTTGAACGCTATAATTATTGTTATCTATGCTAATATTATAATTAGGAAAGTGTGTGTGTGTCTGTCTGTTTGTCCGTCTTTCACGGCAAAACGGAGCGACGAATTGACGTGATCGTGAGCGACGAATTGACGTGATCGTTATATCACTAATATAGAGTCCAATTCTATTCACATGCCAGGCGATAAAAGGGCACACTTTTTTTTTATCAACCCACGACCATACATTATCTTCTACTTAGTGAGAGCGCCTTAATCTGCTACTTTTTACTACTAGGTCATTTTTTACCAATTCTAGTGAACTTCAATAGGGAAAATATAAGTTTTATATTAAGCCGTAAAGTCTAGCCCAAGGCCTCAGAAGCAGTTTTTTCCGGAACCTATAACCTGTTTACTGCCGTAATATCACTTTTAGTTTATGACGCAAAGATTAAAAACATCACTTTAAGTAGTTTGCACAAGCTTTTTACTATACTGTTATAAACTATAGCTTATTGATACGGCTTCAACTTAAGTTTCTGAGATGATTTATTGATACTGATGAACTAATCCACTTAATGTTTTTACAAGCAATTGTGTTCTTATTTTGTATAATATATTATGTTGCTTAATAATAACACACCATTCTGATATTTATATAAAATTGTCAACTACCAAGTCTTTAAGTCTCCCCGGCGGTTTCACCTGAATCTTCCATCGGCTTGCACCAGGGGATCGACTCTCAGCCCTTACTT
The DNA here is from genome assembly GCA_033675125.1 of Athetis lepigone. Lineage (NCBI taxonomy): Eukaryota > Metazoa > Arthropoda > Insecta > Lepidoptera > Noctuidae > Athetis > Athetis lepigone. Next base: position 8,872,412 of record CM066230.1, on the reverse strand, counting down.
CTTCTTGATCAAGATCCCACCCTGGTGTATGCTTGCCGGGGTTGCGGAATGTTTATCATAGTTACCGTGACCCTGGAACACAAAGGGCAATCGAAGGAACATGAGTGGGTTTTAGTCAGTAAAAGTCTGACACGCCCTCCCGCCGCACCCAGGACGGGAGCAGTCATTGGATGATTTCCCACTTACCAAAAAAAAATCCCTGGTGTATGCTGTTAGCCGACGATATGGCATTGGTTGCTAAAACTTTAAACCGTCTAAAATTACAAAACCACATTAAATAAAAACTCTTTAAGTGCAACTCGGACTCGTGTACCGAGGCTCCCGTGCAAATTTGTAGGTTTTCAGATTGTATTTTTTTACTGGTGCCTTATGACATTGCTTTATGCCATATTTTATGATTCTAAGTCAACGAGAACTACCAAATAAAAACCTTTTTAACTCAAAACTTAGAAAATTAGTAAACGGTTCGAAAACCCGTTCCTGAGAAAATCGGTGGTGACACGCGGACAGACCGACGGACAAGAGAGTGACCATATAAGGGTTCGTTTTTTATCTTTTGAGGTACAGAACCCTAAAAACTAACCAAAAAATTCTGCTAAAATTGGGACAAGAGACCTGCAGAAGAGCCTAAAACTTCGCAGTAATTAGTAAGAAATATGAGCGGTAATTACTAAACTTTGTTATTAGACACTAGTGACCAGCCCCAACTTCGCACAGGTATGTTATAAATCTTTCCATTTCTCGGCATTTCTCTATTATAATATGCAAGTATTGCCATAAACTATTCTCATGGGTCACTGTCTGTTGGTGGAAACGGCATGACATACTATCTTGTTCAGTAGTTTTTGAACGTATCGCTAGCAGACTGGTCGGGGGACTTTTCTTATACTATGTATGGATAAAATAACCGTGAGCCGAGTTGGCTGGCTGGTATCTTGGCAGGAGGGTAAGCATTGTTAACCAACGTGGCAATACTCCAAGCTTTTGGGCACTTTATCAGTTGATTACTATGTAGAGGAGTTTTCTGATACCCTTTAATTTCAATTAGATTCTTATACGATGTATGTATGTGTGTATAATAGATGTAATATAACATGAAGTAGAAGCATTGTAACGTAGGCGTATTTCCCAAGTTCACCGGGAGTTATGCCCTCTGTTTCAGCACGCCACGTTAGGTACGCTTACCTAACATAATAATATTATTGTTTTGGTTTCCCTATATTACAAACCACAGTTTATGAATTAAGTTTTGGAACAGGGAAAATATTGTCAGAAGTGACTGTAATTTTTTAATTGCATTTAATCATAATTTTCCTTCCTGTCTGTTGTATATAAGTGCGGCTTTAATAAAAATATCTGAATAAAAAACATACTACGAAACTACGTAGAAAAAGAAATGCCTATAAAAATGGAAGAGACTTCAAAACGGTGAAATTCTGTATCTTTACTATCTTGTAATTATAAACTCAGAACGTTTTTAATATACCTAAAGACCAATTTTCGTTATTAAAAACTTTCTCGCAATTAAAATCCTGTCGAAATTTCATCTCAACGACAATCAATTTAAAAAGTATGGTTAAATCAATAGAGACATTTTTAATATGTTCAGACCAAGATAAAAATACGTTAACTATTTTCCTTTTATCGTAGTTTGACAGTTCGAGATTGACAGAAATTCTGCTCAGCATAAGCACAATTATTTTAAAAGAGTAAGTTTGTAGTTTCTTTCGTTCTTCTCCATACAAAACAAAATTTTGAAAAAGACAACTATATTCATGTTTTTGTTCTTTTAAATGTCATTCTAAAGTGCCTTTTAAATGGTAATTAGTTATATGGTTTAACTTTGACTTTCACTTGATAAGCACGAGCTCTCTCTGCAGAGATTGGAATTCTAACATCCCTAAAAGTTTTAAAAACTGCCTAAAATAATAGAACACTAATAGACAATCATCACGATCGTTTTGTACCCACGCGACGGTTCGCCAAACACAGTATCCATCGCTTTCAATTAGGACAGCGCCGTAGATTGTAATTCATTAAATTCATCGCTCAATTTTTCAATGTTATCAGCTTATACCTTCCTAACTTCGAAAGCTCGTCAAATACTTTTAGTTTCACGAACCAATCATAAGAACTCGAGAGTAAAATAAATGCTTTATTTTAAGATGGCTGCAACTGCAAGAGCCATTAGCAGCACCGTAAGCTGCTTCAGTAACTGTTATTTGTATTGTGTTATGGATCCTTTTATAGCGTGACAGCAGTTCGACAATACATTAAATCGTGATTTATCGTGAAGGTGAGGTGAGGGTCCGAACTCAAAACTGCTTTTCGGCGAGGATGGCGGAAAAATGTGCAATGTTTAAGTAAAGCTTGATAAGGTAAGGTGCTACGGAAAAACTAGGAGAGGTGCGGTATAAGGCCGTATACAGAAAGAAAGCTGGAAACTTATAAGCTCTTACCGACACTTGTCAGCGCTGGTCCGTTCTACACAAAGGGAGCAGGTTGAAGCAGACTAAGCAAAATGTAGAAATGATTTGCTTGCAGTTGTTATGGCAACGCCCAGCGCTGACTAGCGCGTGTTGAAGTGTTCATATATTTTCCTGCGTGGATTACCAGCGCTGACAAGCGCCGGCAAGCGCTTATAAGTTTCCAGCTTTATTTCTGTATACGGCCTTACACAACACTATGTGGTGTGCTTCTATAGGATGGGTTTATTTCCGTACGGAGATGCGATTCTGTGATATAGGTTATCAGAAGTAAGTTCACGGATTTTTGCGATGAGATCTCGCATTGCAGTGTTGTGTTTGAACCTAAGCCACAATGACCTGTGATCGGGTTCCCGTCTTTCGTCAAGAAGATCTTAGTTTTACGGACAGTTAAGCAAGAAGTTAAAAAAGGACTGTAGTGTCGTTAGATTTAGTCGTCGCCTCGTCGGTAAAAGATCTTATAAAACAGGATTATAGCTTGCACAAACGCAAATACAATAAAAAATATACTGCTTAATTTAAAGTTATTTAAACGTTGTTTGATAAATAATTGGTAGGCTTTAATAAAATATTCACCACTCGCGAAGTTAGAATTATTTGGTGGATAATTAATTTTAACTTCGGCAATTCGCACTGGTATCTGTCTATAATTAGCTTAGTATTAAGTATTTTCTTCTTAGAAAGTTTAACTTTTGGTATGATGTAAGACGTTAAGTTGCTTAAGGAAGTATTTTACTACACTTTATGTTTACAGTTTCTCCATGTTTAAACTGTCGAATATTTTATTCCACCATACAAGTGAGTTAAGTTTGTCTCTACGTTTGAAGCTAAATTGCAGCGCAAGCCTAAGGAGAGGTTGTATTGGAGCCCTGAACGACCATACGACAACATAGCGGCCATTAACACATTTTTGAAAATTATAATAAAATTAAATGTACTTTACTATTGTAGACAACATTTTGTGAAAATATAGTATAGAATTTCTAACTTAAACTTTGAACTCTGGGCTACTCAACTCAGGAGCTACTTTATAAGCATTTATATTTTCGTTAACATGTTTTTTCAACATACCTACATAGAACATCAGATGAAAGAATAGAAATTGCCTCCCAGGACCTTCTTGCGCTAAAAACTTCACCAAAAGTTAGTAACAAATGTCATAGATGAAATTGGCATGTAAGAGCCACTAATTTGGAGTTAAAAGAAAACTCTTTTAACTCCAAATTACTTAGGTATGTGTGTAGGTGTCTTTACGTACACCTCTTTCTAACCCTTCTTTGAAAACAAGGGCGATATTATATTGTTTTTAGTGCGTAGTGTGTGTCTGAAACTTTTTACTCATATTAGACTAATAAAAACGTATATTGGAACGTCATGTACAAGTACAAAGAAAGGAATCTAGTCGTCTATTCCAAAGCTGTTTCGTACGGAGAAGTAGAAAAATACATAGTTTTATAATTAAGTCGTTTTAACGTTATGTGACGGACCCTTAAGTCTCCAAGAAAAACAGATTTGTTGGGGTATATTATGTAACTAGCTTTTGTGTGCGTGAATGTCGCTAATTCCATCCCATATTTCCCCTTAGTGTTGGAATTTCCAAAAATCCATTCTTATGTGGTTACCTACTCTTTACTAAGAACACACCCTGAAAATGTCATGTCTCTACTCTCTACGACCTAGGCTGTGCGTTAATAAATCTACAGTTAGTTCATATGTATGTAATTAGAGATATATGACAGTTGAAATTAAAAACGCGTGTGGTCATTGCCAGGGGCGTCTGTGTGATAACACTTAATCAGTGTGCATCTCTTGATCGGAAGAAACAAATCATCATCATCATCATCAGCAGCCCATAAGCGTCCACTGCTGGACATAGACCTCACCTAATTTTTTCTGCGCATTCGGTTCTGTGCCTATGTGTGTAGGTGTCTTTACGTACACCTCTTTCTAACCCTTCTTTGAAAACAAGGGCGATATTATATTGTTTTTAGTGCGTAGTGTGTGTCTGAAACTTTTTACTCATATTAGACTAATAAAAACCGGCCAAGAGCGTGTCGGGCCACGCTCAATGTAGGGTTCCGTAGTTTCCCGTCCGTCACAATAAGTGTATCTACTTATAAGTTTAAAAAAAGGCTATTTGTTACGTTGACATACTAAGTACGCAAAAATTATTTTGTGCAACCTTTTTGTCTTTTTTGTACAAAAACTGTTCTTCCTATCAAGTTCAAAATAATTTTCCTAGAAAGTTCTTATAAAGTTCTACTTTCCAGATTTTTTCCATATTTTTTAAACCTACGGGTCAAAAGTTAGAGGGGGGGGGGGGACGCTTTGATTTTTCCTTTTGGAGCGATTATTTCCGAAATTATTGACATTATCAAAAAATGATCTTAGTAAACCCCTATTCATTTTTAAATACCTATCCAACAATATATCACACGTCAGGGTTGTAATTAAAAAAAAAACCACTTCCCTATTTACATATAGGGGGGCTACCCTAATAAAACGTTTTTTTCCAATTTTTATTTTTGCACTTTGTCAGCGTGGTTGATATACATATTGGCACCAAATTTCAGCTTTCTAGTGCTAACGGTTACAGAGATTAAGCGAGGACGGACGGACAGACATGGCGAAACTATAAGGGTTCCTAGTTGACTACGGAACCCTAAAAACGTATATTGGAACGTCATGTACAAGTACAAAGAAAGGAATCTAGTCGTCTATTCCAAAGCTGTTTCGTACGGAGAAGTAGAAAAATACATAGTTTTATAATTAAGTCGTTTTAACGTTATGTGACGGACCCTTAAGTCTCCAAGAAAAACAGATTTGTTGGGGTATATTATGTAACTAGCTTTTGTGTGCGTGAATGTCGCTAATTCCATCCCATATTTCCCCTTAGTGTTGGAATTTCCAAAAATCCATTCTTATGTGGTTACCTACTCTTTACTAAGAACACACCCTGAAAATGTCATGTCTCTTCTCTCTAGGACCACCGGGCTGTGCGTTAACAAATCTACAGTTAGTTTATATGTATGTATGGAACTAGATTGTTTTAGAAAGAACGATATAATCTATAAGGTGGCATAAATTCAATCGACGGGCCATCAGAAAATTGACTACGAGTTAGGGAGGTTACGGGCTGGAAATAAGTGCAGTATGTGAAAGAAAAAAATACTTGACGTAAGTAGACGGCCCTCCTGGAAATTGTACCTTTGTAAATAATTGTCTTGAATTTTTTTACCATTACATTTGAAAATATTATTAAATTAAGTACACACTTAGATATGAACAACATTTGGCTGTAATTTTTTTTTCTTTAAACCCGTGAATCTTTGAAAATACACTGGTCCGATGAACGATTAAATATTTCTTGATTGAAAGAAACAAAAATACATAAATAGCTACCATTGAGTCTCAATGCTGGAGATTATCATGGGTAAGGAAATATTAGTAAGTATTATTAGATTCGGGAGAAATGATGACGGCAGAAATTATGACGTTAGTGGTAATGGTCATCGCCAGGGTGGCTGGACCTGCCTGTGTGACAACAGTTATTCTATGTGCGCTTTTCCTTCTATATGGTATCACTCGATTAGAGATATACGACAGTTGGAAATAAAAACGCGTGTGGTCATTGCCAGGGGCGTCTGTGTGATAACACTTAATCAGTGTGCATGTCTTGATCGAAAGAAACAAATCATCATCATCATCATCATCAGCAGCCCATAAGCGTCCACTGCTGGACATAGACCTCACCTAATTTTTTCAGCGCATTCGGTTCTGTGCCGTCTGTATTCAACGGTTCCCTGTGACCTTAACAAGGTCATCCCTCCATCTGGCAGGAGGCCGTCCCAAGCTGCACTCGGCGGTACAGGGCTGGGGGCCCTGTATTGGCAAGTGTGACTTGAGAAACTTTTCTAAAACATAATAAATAAAACTATTAACCACGTAATACAAGGATGTCTCTCAACGCGGGAATTTGTCATTAGTAAGTATTTGTCATTTAAGTACACCAATAAGTCTATTCCTAAATGACGAATGATGACGTTTGTGGTGATGGCCATTGCTAGGGTGATTGGGCCGGTGGCAACACGTAGTCAGTGAGCCCCTATGTCTTGGTTCACGGGCCGTCGTCGCGTTAGCGTTTTCAGTTGCGTTCGTATCCGCGTCGGAGCGAGTCGCCCTTACTTCGGGCACTGAATACTTCGATACGTTGACACTTTCACATCTCATAACTTTCAATGCTAACTTACTTCTTTTTTTCCTTTAAGAACTTGGTATTAAGTGTGTAATGGTGTGTAAACAATTAATTGGATCGTTTGGTTGGAGTTTTTGAACTTTTTTCGGTTATATTCTCGTTTTTAGTTTATGCTGCTGGTAAGTGTTTTATACTTTTTTTCAAATTTGTTAACTTAATGCTCTATATAAATTATTTCTAGTACTGTATTTGAGTGATAGTGAGACTTTATTGGCCTTTTGCTTTGGATTTCTAACAGTAATGTATTCATTTATTAATCATTGATAATTAATTTCAGAAGCAAAACTAAGTTTCATGATTTAACTGATAAGTTTTTTTTATCTAGTATTTTTTCTAGCACTTCATTACATTTTCTTTAAGAATACTTGGAGGGCTTATAATTAAATGTAAATTGTATTTGTGATACACCAAGGACAAACAAAGTTGTTTCCCACAATTTCCTGTCCATTTGATACAAGAAACATGTCTATATGGGCAACTAGATTAACTTTTCTTTGTTTTTGACGTTCTAAAGTGCCTTTTAAACGGTCTTTTAAAAATAAATGATTTGAATTGGAGTTTTGAGTTTTGAGTTTGAGTTTATATCCTGGCGATATCTACTGTTAAACAAAATTAATATAAATAACATTTTTAATAAATACTTTCTCGGAGAAAAAAAATACTAGAAAGTCTTTGAAGATATAAAAGTTCCAGTTTTTTTAATAGACATAAATAAATGTATTTCTGTAGACGTAATGTTCTATGGAAATGCTACATCACTAATTGATGACCTTTTCTCTGTGTTAAAAGAAAATTCAATTATCTACATACGAATTCGTAAAGTTTAAAATTGCAAATCTGCTCTATTTATTACGATTTTCTTAATGAATAAAATAAAAGTAGTAAATTGAATAAAAACGGAATTTTATTAGGGTCATGTGTGTTAGTGCCTGTCTGTCACAGCCAATTTGCTGCGTATCTACAAAACTGATTATATTATACTTTGGTACACACGAGTTTGGACGTGAAAAATAAATAATTGAATTTTGTATATGTGGGTCATTTGGGAAACATAGTTGTGAGGGTATGTACTTACTTTTTATTTTGACCATTCTTCTATTTCATTTTCAAAAATACTGAGCCTAAAATCTTGAAAAAAAAAAATACCAATTGATAAACCAATAAAAAGTATGCATAGTGAATCTTGTAAAATTTTAATCACAATCTTACATATGCGGCCCAATAACATTTTTTTCTAGGTACTGGTATTGTATGAGAAAGTATGCTATTGAAATGTAAATGTTTGTTTGGAATGTTTAATATTGAGCAATATGGTCTTAAAATCAAAATCAAAAGCACTAATTTGCTATATTCATATATTTTTTTAAAATGAATTACCTCAGATTTCCGTTACATAATTTCCGAATCGACGTGTTTAGTGATTTTTTTCTTTCTAACCGTACCTGTAAAAATATACAATAATAAAAATATACCTGGAAAAAGGCGAAGTATATAAATAAATATTTGACAAATAATAATAGCACCTGTTTTCTAGTACACGGCTGTATATTGTGAAGGGGAAGTAAATAAAGGCTCGAAAAGGGAAATTCAATTCTAAGCTTACTCAGATTATTAAATTATTAATTTCCGGTTAGTAACACAATCCAAAGATATTATAATCATAAATAATTCAAAAGGATATTGTTTTAGGTTTAATATTCCCGAAATAAATACGATTATGGAAACCAAGCTTCTTATCAACCCGTGTTGAGATTAGCCAGAAGATAAACCTTACTATATTTTTTTTAGATATTACTCTGACGGGCCGGTTGGTGTAGTGGTTAGTAGCCCTGACTGCTAAGCCGGAGGTCGTGGGTTCGATTCCCACCCAGAACAACCTTTGTGTGATGAGCATGATAGTTTGTTCTGTGTCTGGGTGTAATTTATCTATAATATGTATGTATTTATAAATTATATCAGTTGTCTTGTTACCATAACACAAGCTCTAAGCATAACTTGGGATCAGATGACAGTGGGTGTAAAAAAAAAAAACTAGCTGCCGCCTGCGACGTTGCCCGCCTTCATCATTGTTTTTTTTATCCTACAAAGGTGATAGCGTGTTAATATAGCCTGCTGACCCGACTTTTTATTAATATTCTTATAAAATTTTGAATTAAATCTATGCAGCACTTTTTGAGTTTATCCCGGACGAACATGCAGACAAACAGACAGAAAATTCTAAAAACCATTTTTAGCTTTTGCAACGGTTGTAGAAAATGTATCCAGCTAACGATAACAAAAATGTATCAAGTTACGATTTTATTATATTATTATTTTAAATTAATTTCATAATCATAAACTTTATTTATCTCAAAATCATGGGTAAATTATTCATATTTCAGAAATTTAAAAGGATATTGTATTAGGTTTAGTATCCCCGGAATAAACACGATTACCTGGGAACTAAGCTAGTTAACAAAGCGGTAACCCTTGTTGAGATTAGCCAGAGGATAAACCCGAACATATTTTTATGCTCTTGAGGCCAGTATTATCTGACTAAAGCCAATATTTGATAGGGTTGATGAAAGTGTCACATTCTAGGTCAGCGGTGAATTTGAAGGACCATCGTTACGTTTTATATTCTGTTAACATATATAAAAGTTATGTACGACACTGGGAATACTAAACAATAATAATATGCTTACACAACACTATACTACCTATTGCAAAGCAGCGATGTTGAGTTTCGCTTTGAAGTGTATGAATGGTGGTGTATTACAGACATATTAATAATCTTTGTATCCGAAATGTCTATGTATCTCCGAAGCTTCTAGTATGGCAGATGTCTATAGGTGGTGGTGACAACTTAACATCTCTTGCCTGATTTACGTAATGAAAACCGTATCCATATCGCAGCGATTTAGTCGTTTAGACTATTATCATACTCACACCCGCCAATCGAGATTGAACGACAACAATTTTAAAGCTATTCAGTCGAAGTGTCGTTGACGCGTATTTAGCTAAGTAAATCGTCATTCAATCGTTCAATCAGAAAGAGACAAAAATCTGATTATCTAAAACTAATTATCCTGATATAATACCTAGTGTAATATACCTGGAAAAAAGTGATTAACAGATCGTTTAGTATTGAGCCTATTGAATTGTCGATCGATCCCGTTCGAATCCTGTTTAAGGATTTTAGGAAGCGCTTCGATCGAACGACTATCAAACTTCTACGATATATGGCTCTTTCGATTTTACTTGAATCAGGCTGCTAATGGGCCTTCAGCTTCTTTGCCATCTAACGGAGTTCAGTTGAATATGAATATTTTTCAGGAAGCGATTGCCAATCAGACGTCTACAACCCAGTTACTGGACAACACTCTACCCTTGGTTATACTGATTGTAAGGCACTCTGCCATCAGTCTGTCAAACATCTACTGTCAACCGGTACCAACCCATGGGCTTTACGTACTTTTCAAGGCACGGGATGTCTGTGATATCCAAAATAAACCCCTTAGACTTTCACTCATGTATAGCGGGTTCGAAACTGAGCAAATAAGAATGTCACTTTTTGAAATCATACATACTTCCTAAATGGCTCATCACGACATCATGTTGCTGCTGAGTGCAATGTTATTCACCTTTTGCATGTAATACTTCTTTTACCAACTTCAGAGCGGAAAATTTCTTATAGAATTACAACAAGAGCTACTCCCAAAACCGCAATTACTAAACAAGTGAACAAATTAATGTTCGCAGAGGAACCTAGTTGTTGAATGTTCGTCGTTTGCTATCATATCATAAAACATTATACAAATATACCTTTGTATTTTATAAGTTATGCAGACAAGAAGGCCTTAGTGAGATCGGTCTAATGGAATGTAATGGCCTGGCGTATCTACATAATTATTAAGTTAGGCGTAGAAAGTCGGCAAGGGCATCGCGTACCCGTAATGGGCTAAGCGATGAGTTTTAATCAGTAAAAGTCTGACACTATGGGGCGGGTTTGATGATTGCCCATTTATAAAAAAAACGAGTTAACGTAAATCGACCTTAACCTATTTGATCATACCTAGTTGCAAACTACATCATTGACGAGCGAGATGAGATAATCCCTATTCTCTAGTGAAAAGGGGGTGACCTATTTATTATGATCTAATCTTATCGAGCCTAATTCGGAGTAAAGCCTGATCTAGCTCTATCGAGAATAATTTCCAGTATCGCCTGATCTAATTACCATTTTCAAGAAATATTCATTTACAAATTGTGTTACTGACTAACAGTCTGGGGTACATAATCTTAGTTTTGTTATAGAGAAAATGTTCAAATAGTTTACATTTGTCGTAATAAAACACGTAGGTATTATAAAGCTTCTGTTTTTCTGTCAAAATATCTTCAAACTAAGCAGTCAAAGAATAGAGAACGATTTTTGTAAAAATCAATTATAAAGAAAAAAAAAATATAATTATTATTAATTAAAATTTGTTTACACACAAGTATATCAGCCGCTATAATAAATAATTTGGTGCCTGGAAATTTGTCAATAGTAAATATACAAGGTGTATTTTTGGTCTTGCTCAACCCGTTAGGAGATGATTCTACCCATGAAAACAAACAACTTTTGTTATGGAACCAACTCTGAAATCGCGAAAAAATTATCAGCTGTTTCTAAGAAAAGTTCAATGCCCTCGGACTATAATGTATGAACCAGCTGATATTTTTTTCGCGATTTCAGAGTTGGTTCCATAATGAAAGTTGTTTGTTTTTATGAGTAGAATCATCTCCTAGCGGGTTGAGCAAGACCAAAAATACACCTTGTATATTTCAATTGAAGAGCTCCAAGTAAGGCCTAGTATCCCGTTATTGAAAAAGCCTTCTTGCAAAATTCCAATAATGGTTCATATCTATGAAAATAGAAAACCTGCCAAGCGCGAGTCGGACTCGCGCACGGAAGGTTGCGTACTATTATTTTGCTGGTTTTTGGTATTCACTTCATTTAAATTTTTTGTATTTGTTGTTATAGCGGCAACAGAAATACATAATCTGCCAAAATATCCACACTCTCACTATCACGATTTATAAGATACAGGCCGTTAACAGACTGAGGGACAGGCAGCGAAGTCTTAGTAGTAGGGTCCCGTTTTACTCTGGCTACGGAAAACTAAAAATGAATTTTAATGCTAAACATGTTGCTAAGCGCCAAACTAGAAACGGACAAAGGAATTCTTCAGAAAGAATTCTTCAAGGTCGACAAAGGTTTTCATGAAAAGAAAAAAAATTAAAGTCATGACGGGACGAAATCTCTAAGGGTTAAAAACACATTTTTATGATTTGTAACCTATCTACAGTTTTTACCGTTATCTTAATATATTTATTTATATATAATATAAATACCTATAAGTAACTTTGTAACAAACTTATTCAAATGACCTCCTTCTGACACCCTGCTTCATTTGAAGTTCTAACAACTTAAATAGACCAACTCCTTTAGGAGATAGTTCAATAAGTTACGTATCACTTATAAAAAAACTTCATATAAAAACACTTTCAGTTCGTTATCAAACTATTTAGATCCTTCAACTTGTTCAAACACGAAAGTTGATCCAGATTCTATTTTCTCTTTCAAGCAAATTTGTATGAAAATTTGCAATTTTCCGCATAAAAATATCATTTTCAGCTCGAGAAGCGAGAAACGCCCAGTCGGGCGTTTGAGGTTCTAAATGGCTTAAAGTTGGCAACGTCAGGGCTTAAGGAATTCTTAAGCCTATCCTAAATATTAAATACATCTGACAGAATTTATAGTTGTTGAGAGTGTTCCAGACGGGTGTTATCTTAATATCATGTCGTCAGGTAGTCTCATCCCAATCTATGGAAAATGGTTGAGTACAGACAGACCAAGTTATCTGTAAACTGAAGGACTCCGTCGATTCAGCGTTGCAGAGAGAAAGAGACAGAGAACACTCAAATGAAGTCAAATGTATGACTGAAATATCAGCCGTAGTTTCATTTTAGCCATTTCACATATAACTTGGTCTGCCTGTAATCACAGATGCGACAGGGTTCGCCCACCAGCGGTCACAGACACCGAAACGTGTTTTGTAGGTAAAGTGCACTGCCGTGTCAGTGCCCTGTCACTCCCCTACCGTAATCCCCTTGTCGTCGTCATGACACTTACAGGCCGCGACAGGGAACTGAATAGTTTACTCCTCCTTTCATAGTCGAGACCGCACGCGGCTATAAATCTTGAGAAACTTTAAATGGAAATGCATTGCAAAGTGGACTTCTACGTTGGATTTATGTACTGACGTCAGACGTGTTAATAAAAATGTACTTATCATATGGTATTTCGGTAACAATTCACACTTTACGTCTTGACACTTGTGTGTTGTTTTAAAACAAGGGCTTGGAAATTTTGACACGGCTCTACCTTCATTATTATATACATACTTTGAAGGTTTGTTAATGTTAAACCGCGAACTAAAGTAAAATTCCAATGACTTTAGTGTAAAAAATATGTTTTACCTAGTCTTACATGTTCTGTGATCATTTAATAAATTTATTTTTTCGGCAGTTTTTTTTTGGTTTTTGTGTCCATATCAAATTTTATTTTTGGGCCCAGAGAAAAAAAAAACTTTAAGTACGAAACTACTATCTATACTAATATTATAAAGAGGAAAACTTTGTTTGTTTGATTGTAATGAATAGGCTCAAAAACTACTGGACCGATTTTAAAAATTCTTTCACCATTCGAAAGCTACATTGTTCACGAGTAACATAGGCTATATAATATCACGCTATGTTCCACGGGAGCAAAGCAGTAACCAAATACCTAATGTAACGTGGGTGAAACCGCGAGGAACAGCTAGTATTAAATAATTGTAACTTAAAAACAAGAAAAAAAATACTACTGCACACGATTAGAGCACACGTCGGTTATCCGGAAAAACTGTAAGCTCATTTTTACGAACCATTCAAAATTTCGAATGACTGTAGTACTGTATGTATCTAGTACAGCTGCGCCGATAGTGACACCCATTCCCACCTCTGGTCTAACTCGATTCTCTCATTCACTTTTTCCTGGTACGGTCGATTCGAATTAAACCTAAAAACGCGCGTGAATCCCACTAGTACTTTCGGTGATTGTGATTTGGAGGCATGAATGGGTTGTGTGTTGTTGTTTGTACATTTCCACGCAACTACTTCATGGAATTTGTTAAAACTTTACTAGTAATAATAGTAGTAGTAATTATATTATATGCATTTTCACCAACCTAATAACCTAACAAAACACGGATGAAACTGCAGTAAACAGCGGTTTGTAATAAAAAGCCTTTTTTTTTAAAAAAACTCACCACTAGAAAAAACTAAAAGTTTCGGAAGTCTGTGGCTACAAATCAACCGACAGAAGAGAAACCACCGGCTTTTAGTTATATTGCTGATTTTAGCTTTTGAAGGCGGTTATTACACACATCAAAAGTGTCTAGGGATCAACATATATTTTTGCAATAACTTTTCTCCTGATTGATATTAATTAAAATTTTCTTTAAGGATTCATCAAATAAAGTGTTTTCGTTTGTCACAGTAACGATAAACCAAGTCACCTTTGCATTAATAAAGAAATTTGCCATTTTCCTAATTAAGGGATTTTTGACATTTGAACCACTAACACAAAAGTTCGAAAAAAAGACTGAAATAACAGTTTTCTCTAAAATTTTATTGGGTAACTTAAACAATTAATAATCCGTGTTTCTACCGCGAACACTAACAACACAAGAACATCGGTTTGGCATACTCAAAATGAGTTCATCCAAATCACGCTGTGGAATGGCCGCCCATGTTCGTTGCAACAACAAAAAAAGGTCTTCTTGCGACTGGATACCCTCCATATTCGGCAGAGCTCTTCTCTGTAGCATATCCCATGCATGCTCAATCGGGTTCAAGTCTGGCGACTGAGCAGGCCAGGGCAGGACATTGATGTTAGCTGCGGCGAGAGTCTGTCTTACAACTCTTGCGGTGTGCGGTCGTGCATTATCATGCATTAACTGAAATAAGGGACCGATTTGCACTTGTAGAGGAACGATGACGTCTGATACAATCGTCTCAGCATAAATTTGAGCGTTGAGGTTGCCTCTGATCCAAATCAACTCAGTTCTTCCGCCGATCCAAATACCCGCCCATACCATGATGGTCCACCACTATAAGGATGGACTTCCTGGCAGGATTTTAATCGCTGTTGGCGTCCAGGGGTTCTCCAGTGTCGTATACGTCATGTATCCGGTCTCATACCAAAACGAGACTCATCAGAAAAGCACACGAAACGCCATTGTTCTTCTGCCCAATTTCTGTGTTCAAGAGCCCATTGATATCGAATCCTACGATTGTGCATTGCTATAGGTGGTACCCGTAGCGGTCTTCGGGAATGAAGGTTCACTTCATGCAAGCGGTTTCTGACTGTTTGGTCGCTAATTAAGTTCCCTGAAGAGTGATGAAGCCTCACGGCTAACATCATGGCGGTTATTGTTGGAGCTCTTCGAGTTAAGATTTGAATGTATCGGTCTTGTCTCCGTGTGGTGCAGCGATACCGTCCTCCATGGCGCTCAGCCACGGTACCAGTGCTTCGGTAACGTGTCCAAAGTCGACTGATAACACTCTGACTTGTATTCAGAGCTAAAGCCACAGTACGTTGCCGGGAACCAGCTTCTATCATTCCCACGGCTCTGAGCATTTCTTCCCTGCTTAAATGACGTCGCCGCTCCATAATAACGTTGGTTTTAATCAGTAGTAGGGAAACAGTAGCACTAATAATGTCTTCAATGCGTTGTATGTTTTTATGAGGAAAATATTGACAGCTGATTTTCATCTTTTACTCGAATTTGATTCACAGTTCCTGATTCAAATTATGAAATGCACCAAAAAGGATCCATATAAATTTATAAAATCATAAATTTATTACAAAGCCACATCTCAATCTCAAGAAATCCGCATAAAAATGCTTGATCCCTAGACACTTTTGATGTGTGTATTTATTAAGAAAAAAGACTATTTTTTTAATATTTAAGCCCGGTTTCCACCGCGAGCGGAACGGACCCATTAATGACTTCGTTCGCAAGCGCAAACTGCAAATAACAAATAGCCAAACAAATAAACAACAAATAGTCGAATAATAATTAATAATAAATGCATTAATAAACAAATATATATTAAGAATTATAATTTTGTTGGTGGAAATACAAGTATGCAGTTTGCGCTTGCAAACGAAGTCATTAATGGGGCCGTTCCGCTCGCGGTGGAAACCGGGCTTTAGTTTTTAGCATGGAGTCCCAATGTCTGACTGTAATTCACAAAGAAATTAATTTTCAAAATAAACCTACTTACAACTATAAACCAAAAAAGAGAAATTCAAACAAAGTAACTTGAACAAATTATAGCAACGTCAATGTATACATGAGTGATTTTTTAGGGATCCGTACCTCAAAAGGTAAAAACGGAACCCTTATAGGATCACTTTGTTGTCCGTCCGTCTGTCCGTCTGTCAAGACCCTTTTTCTCAGAAACGCGTCGAGATATCAAGCTGAAATTAATATCACATACTCAGGTCTGCTATCTCTCAAAGCAGTGAAGAAATCAATTTTCTAAATCAACGCAATAATAAGATACGGTGGTTTATATTGCATATTTAGACATTTGCAAAGGAATCAAAACCTATAGGGTACTTCCCATTGACCAAGAATCATGAAATTTGGCAAAAAGCAAGGTCATGTAGCACAAGTAAAGGAAAAACTCCGAAAACCGTAAATTTGTAGTTAGTTCACATCCGGCGTCCGTCTGTCCGTCCGTCTGTCAAGAACCTTTTTCTCAGGAACGCGTAGAAATATAAAACTGAAATTAATATCACATACTCAAGTCTGCTATCTCTCAAAGCAGTGAATAAACCAAGTTTCTTAATCAACGCAATAAAAAGATACGGCCGTTTATATTGCATATTTAGATATTTTCAAGGGAATCAAAACTCAAAACCTATAGAGTACTTCCCATTGACCTAGAATCATGAAATTTGGCAAAAAGCAAGGTCATGTAGCACAAGTAAAGGAAAAACTCCGAAAACCGTAAATTTGTAGTTCGTTCACATCCGGCCGTCCTTCCGTTCGTCCGTCTGTCAAGACACTTTTTCTCAAGAACGCGTCAAGATATCAAGCTGAAATTAATATCACATACTCAGGTCTGCTATCTCTCAAAGCAGTGAAAAAATCTAGTTTCTAAATCAACGCTATAAAAAGATACGGTGGTTTATATTGCATATTTAGACATTTGCGAGGGATTCAAAACTCAAAACCTATAGGGGAGATATAATGGGAAGTACCATTGACCAAGAATCATGAAATTTGGCAAGAAGCAATGTCACGTAGCATAAGTAAAGGAAAAACTCCTAAAACCGTACATCATAAAAAAAAAACGGGTTGCACTCCGGGAGTGCCGGCAGAAGTGAAAACTTGATTATAGCTGTCTACTATCCATCCGTCCTACGCTTTTTCGATCAGGTCACGTGTCCTGACGCGAGTTTAAGATTTTATACCCATTACAGAAAAAGTGCTCAACGCCGCTAAAGAAGTTTTCACTTCAAAATTAACGGAACCCTCGTTGCGCGAGTCCAACTCGCACTTGACCGGTTTTTTTTTTTATTTTGTTAATAATTTCAGTAAGCGCTAAATCGATTGCCATTAAATTTATATAGGATCACCTCTGAAACACGACCTACCAAAAAATAACCATCACAATCCGTTCATAATTTTCGGAGGAATCGCGTAACAAAAATACTAAAAATACATACAGTCAAATTGAGAACCTCCTTTTTAAAGTCAGTTGAATATAAGTCTCAGTGAGGGTGTTTCGCAATGGATGCTAATGAAGTTAAAGTGACAAGAAGGCGCGGCAAAAACAACCGACGCCAGCAAGTTACGGGCGCCGTGATAACAACTTAATGTTTTTTACCCCTTCCAACGCTTCAACGGAAACATCACTTAGAAAGTGAAATGTAGACCCTTTCTAAATGAAAAAGGTTTTATGTAATTGTTACCTTTCGACGGGAAGTAATTTGTTTTAACTACTTCTAACTTATGGACGGAAATCCTTGGAAACGCGAGAACTGAGTCATTGTAACACGGCTGAAATGTTTAAAATCAATATGTAATATACTTTGGCGGACCGCGTCGACGGCGCGTTAGTGTTCCACGCACGCCTCAAAGAGAAGAAGTCAGCACTGGAAGGGGCCCAACATGGCCACGCGGAATGTTTATAATAGTTGCCGTGACCCTGGAACATAAAGGGCAATCGAAGGAACATGAGTGGGTTTTAGTCAGTAAAAGTCTGACACGCCCTCCCGCCGCACCCAGAACGGGAGCAGCCAATGGATGATTTCCCACTCACCAAAAAAAAAAATACTTTGGCGGACATATTATAAAAGTCTAGTAATTGCGCGCACTTACAAGACTAATGACTGGTTTTTATATTAGTTTAATAGGATATTGTCAAACTGTCAAACCCAATCAATTATTGCGAGACATTTTTCGTTGACCATTTCTTTTAGCTTGGAACTTTTAAGCACCTGCCTGATGTTATTTATGTAATCGTCTGTTCAATTTAAGTAAGTTATAATAATTAGCCAAGGACGCATGAGGTATTTAAAAGTTTCTGAAATGCTATTTAGGAATTAAAATTATATAACATTATGCTTAAAATCCCAATAACTTTGGGATCCATCCCAATAATAAATAAAAAAATATACAAAATTTTGACCAATAATTTTTCAGAGTTATTGGGTATGTTATAACAATAATTATTCATGTTCTGCTAGTGATACGATGAGTCTAGGTAGATAGAAAGGTAGATGCTCTCATACATATAAAAACATTCATTCTTCAAAATGTATTGTCGTATGTATAATACCCACGACTAAACACAATAAACCCCAACACAATAAAAAGCCTTTTAATTCTCACCTTACAAAATAAACTGAGAATGTAAAGATTTTTACCTAAGCCAATAATTTCAGCAATGTCATGTTTTTTCCTTTTATGCCGATAATTATTTATTCTGTACTTTCAATGTTTCACGCTTGCTGACTATAATCAATGTTAACTCAGTTCGGCTGCGAAATATCAAAACCCAGTATCTGCATAAAACCAAATTTTACAGGAGAGCCGAAAAACGGTTTCATATCTTTGACAGCTTGCCATTTCAATAATATTAGTCGTATCTTCCTGGGAGTGATTGCAAAATTTGAGGTACATAACAGGCTTTAAAAAAACATTGTTTTAATGCGTCTATCACAAAATATGTACGTAGAGGAGCAGTTACTAATAAAAACATTGTTTTCTTAGACCTAACTTTTTGAGTGTGACAATTTCAAAACCTAGTAACATCACTTGCTTTGTTTTCATCTAGTTCTAAAATATACTGAGGGGGGACTAAACGCAAATTAATAGACCTAGTAAGATCACTTGCTTTGTTTTCATTAAGGTCTGAATTTATAATAATAATAATAAAAAAGCCTTTTTTTTCCTTAACAACATAACAAAAAATTCAATTTAATTTACAACATTGGGTGGGTTTTTGTCAGTAAAAATCTGACACGCTCTCCCGCCGCGCCCAGGCCAGGACGGGAGCCGTCATTTGATGATTTCCCACTCCAAAAAAAAATAGCATGCAATTTCTAATCTATATATATAAAACAAAGTCGGGTTTGTTACAACACTTTTAACTCGAGATCGGCTAGACCAATTTTCATGGTTTTTGGTTCGTTGGATTTGTCCCCGTCCCGAATAGCAGAATAAATTTTAAAAATAATGAAAAATCGACGAGAACATAATTATTAAAGATGAATCATTTTTCATTCTAAATTCAATTAGAGAATAAAAACTTAAGAGAACAATAGTACTAGGAGCGCAGTAATTAAATGTGAAGTGATAATGTGAGAAAATTTTAAATACTGAGATATAGTACTTAAATCAATCAAAAGTACTAGGCGCGCAGTTGTGTGAAGTGGTTAATAGAAAATGTGAGCGCAATTTTAAGAAAATATATGTTTATGAACTTAAATAATATCATTATAAATAGGAAAGTGTGTCTGTCTGTCTGTCTGTTTGTCTTTCTTTCACGGCAAAACGGAGCGACGAATTGACGTGATTTTTTAAGTGGATATAGTTGAAGGGATGGAGAGTAAGATAGGCTACTTTTTGTCTCTTTTTAACGCGAGCGAAGCCGCGGGCAAAAGCTAGTTTTTATTAAATTAAAATTTTATTATTTTTAATCATTAATTTCAATTATTTGGATTTATATTCAACTAGCTGACCCGACAGACGTTGTCTTGTCAAGTATGAATATTGAATTCGAATTGACATACTACCTACCTACTACCTACCTACTACCTACCTACTACCTACCTACTACCTACCTACTACCTACCTACTACCTACCTACTACCTACCTACTACCTACCTACTACCTACCTACTACCTACCTACTACCTACCTACTACCTACCTACTACCTACCTACTACCTACCTACTACCTACCTACTACCTACCTACTACCTACCTACTACCTACCTACTACCTACCTACTACCTACCTACTACCTACCTACTACCTACCTACTACCTACCTACTAACTACCTACCTACTACCTACCTACTACCTACCTACCTACTACCTACCTACTACCTACCTACTACCTACCTACTACCTACCTACTACCTACCTACTACCTACCTACTACCTACCTACTACCTACCTACTACCTACCTACTACCTACCTACTACCTACCTACTACCTACCTACTACCTACCTACTACCTACCTACTACCTACCTACTACCTACCTACTACCTACACCTACTACCTACCTACTACCTACCTACTACCTACCTACTACCTACCTACTACCTACCTACCTACTACCTACCTACTACCTACCTACTACCTACCTACTACCTACCTACTACCTACCTACTACCTACCTACTACCTACCTACTACCTACACCTACTACCTACCTACTACCTACCTACTACCTACCTACTACCTACCTACTACCTACCTACTACCTACCTACCTACTACCTACCTACTACCTACCTACTACCTACCTACTACCTACCTACTACCTACCTACTACCTACCTACTACCTACCTACTACCTACCTACTACCTACACCTACTACCTACCTACTACCTACCTACTACCTACCTACTACCTACCTACTACCTACCTACTACCTACCTACTACCTACCTACTACCTACCTACTACCTACCTACTACCTACCTACTACCTACCTACTACCTACCTACTACCTACCTACTACCTACCTACTACCTACACCTACTACCTACCTACTACCTACCTACTACCTACCTACTACCTACCTACTACCTACCTACTACCTACCTACTACCTACCTACTACCTACCTACTACCTACCTACTACCTACCTACCACCTATCATCCATACGTCATTACATAGCTGTCATTATACGTCAATTTTGTTATTCCAAGTCTGATTCTTTTTTGTTATACCACGTTTTATAGTGACTGACGTTACATGTCAAGTCACACGGGAATGATGTCGAACGGGATAAAAAGTATCCTATGTCCTTCTCCTGGCTCTAAACTACCTCCCTGCCAATTTTCAGCTAAATCGGTTCAGCCGTTCTTGAGTTATAAGTGAAGTAACTAACACGACTTTCTTTTATATATATAGATTAGATACTCAATAGTATTATTGTTTTTGTTTTATATTTGTATATTAAGTATCTATGTATATATTCATTTGTTAAGGACCTCTATATAAAGTAAAGGCCTCCTCAAGTTTTCTTCACAAGTCTCTGTTTTTCGCTTTTTCCATCCAGTCTTTTCCTATTGATTTTAAAATTTCATCGAGCATCTCTTGCTGCCAGGTCCCTTCCATGCAGTTACCTTTTGGGCCCATCTGTCCTACTTCATTCGTGCAATATGACCAGCCTACTTCCGTTTTAGTTTTTTGCAGTGTTTCAGAGCGTCAATCAGATTTGTTGTTTTTCTTATATCCGTGTTTTTTTTTTTGGGGCTAAGTTTTTGGTTCAGAATGCTTTGTTCTATGGCTTTTTGGGTTGTATAATATTATGTTACTAGTTTGATTACTGAATATCCATGTCTGAGACGCATAGGTAAGTGAAGGCAGGATACAAGAATCTATAACAATTTTCTTTAGCTTAATTGAAGTATTCGATTATAAAATTTCATTGAAGCTCCAGAATTTATTCCAAGCCATGTTTACACGTCTCTTTAGCTCATCTCGGTGTCCAGATTTTTTAAATGATACTTGTTTGCCTAGGTAAGTGTATTCTTGAACATATTCTAATAGTACACCGTTAACGTGCATTGGTATTTTAATGCTGTTTGTCATGATTTTTGTTTTCGATGGTTCGAGGTCGAGACCGATTTCGTTACTAATGATATTATTTTCATTTATCATTGGCTGCAATTGTGATGAATTTACTGCAAAGAGGACGATGTCATCCGCGAACCTAAGATTACTTAAAAATTGGTCATTGATGAGTATGCCTCTGTTTGTTCAGTTTAGTGATTTCATGACATTCTGTCGAACAGTAATAAAAATTCTAGGCAAGAGTGGGTCGCCTTGACGTACCTACTCCTCTGCATATATCAATTTCAGTGCCCGTTTTGTCTAAGATTACCCTACTTCTGTTTTTCTTATATATATCGTGTATGAGCTCTATAGCCTCCGATGGTACATTACATTATTATAAGGCTTTCCACATACTGTTACGGGATATAGAGTCGAATGCCTTAGCAAAATCTATGAATGCCTAATAGAGCGGGCATCTAATTTTTTCGTATTTTCTATAATCAAATCTAGTGAGTCGATGTAGTCCATGGTTGAGAATGTGCTTTTAAATCCTGTTTGCTCGACTGGTGGTCCGTTGGTACACTTCGGTGTATTTTGCAAGAGGTTCCTCCAAGCAAGAAGCAAACATCTTGTAGAGATATCTCTACAAGACGTTTTGCTTCTTCACTTACTAAAGTTGCGCGGGAGTTTTGACGTTTATTACTACCATTTAATTGACTTAGTATCTACATGAACCATTTTATATTCAAGTAACTACAAGTACTTACTAGGTTTTTAAAATGGTTGATGTTAGATACTACGTTCTAATCTTGTAATTTTTGCATTTTGAAAACTTTTACTGTAGATACTAGGTTTCTGACTATGAGTAACTTCGTTTTTAACAAATTTTTGGGAGTTTTTGCTATCTTAGTATGTGGAGTGTGGTCCATAAGGTCGAAAAATGCAAAAACACGCTTTTTTAAAATTTGTCAGATACTAGGTTTTGAAATTGCACAGCCGAGTTGTGACGTCATACCTCAGTGCTATCCGACACGCTGTCCAATGTTCTCATCAAATATTCGCAGAGACCCAAGGGTCAATAATAGGACCAAGGTAAATAAGAATAAGGGTCTATATACTATTAATGCTCGGTAAAATATGGTTTTGGTTTCATAGCGCGTGTTTCAGCAACAAATATCGTGGTTAATAAAACGATTACACCCATATGGGGTTAACTATAGGAATTTGTAAGTAGCGTATACTACAAATATTATAAATTTAATAGTTTGTGTGGATGGATGGCTGTTTAATACTCTTTCACGCAAATAAAAACTGTACGGGTTTAGTTAAAACTCTGTAATATACCTTATACATGAGCTAGTGCATAATTAAAGTGATTTGCAAACTGAGCAAAATAAATAAAAGTAGAACTATGTTCAAATAAATCCCAGAAAGTTTAAGTAAAATTTATTTCATATTGTAAAACGACTGAAGCAAAAACGGCAACAGTAGAACTTCTCTCTATCATGAATTTGCTTTTTAGTAAAAAATAATTTTAATTAGTGTATAGTTATGGTTTTTATTCATCAGTACAGGGTATTAGATATCCAGTAACTGGATTCTGGAGAACAGAGAGGCAGTTACTCCATGTAAACACCTAGCTACTGCCTCTGACTTGAAGGTACCGGCACAAAGTAAATATGAGGTACCGGCTACCGGTTAGTCTAGCACCTGACTTCGTATCGAGTTCCAGTCTCACCAGTGCCAGCTTTCATAGTTGGGAAGGGCTATAGGGCCTAAAACCCACACAAGCGACGTAAGGCGAAGGCACGGGGCAGGCGCAGCGAAAAAACGAAACGGCTTGTCTGCGCCGCGTCGCTTCAGTATAATTCAAAAAATAAAGTTAAAAAACTAAAACCCGACCACAACAAAAAGTGATCTAAAAAGTACGAAACAAGAAAATATTTCTCACAGAAATCAAGACATAGGTACAAAATGGTCAAGGTAAGCCGTGGTTGCATGCCATTGTAATTCATATTCACTGCACCCACATGGTATATAGGCATGCAACCACGGCTTACCTTGACCATTTTGTACCTATGTCTTGATTTCTGTGAGAAATATTTTCTTGTTTCGTACTTTTTAGATCACTTTTTGTTGTGGTCGGGTTTTAGTTTTTTAACTTTATTTTATTTTAACAGTTTTGGTGTTTAAATATACTTACCGCCGTCAGAAATTAAGATTTCTTATTCTTAATCTGTCTAATTCTGCCAACAACCGAATGTCATGTGGATCTTGAAGTATTTTTTATCCCTCTATACATTTAACTCTACTGAGAGCGACAAGGCCATGTTCTTTAACAAACATGACTTTCCTAAATCATTAACTGTTTTATCGAGAGAACAACTTTGTATTTTATGGACGGTACAGATCCAAAAAAAGTACAAGCGAAAGCATTTTACGCTGATCTTTTCCAGATACCTTAATCTATCGAATTCATTAAGACAATGCTCGATTCTGAAAATATCGTCATTATCAGCATTATATATATGCGTTGTCAAATAGTATGAAAACATAGCCTGGCTGTTCTCCGTGTTTCAGCTAATCGCGACAAAATCCAAGTTCCAAGATCAGTTTCCCTACTCTGACATTGTTTAACAGAATCTACAAAAAGTGTTATCATTTGCTTGGCGCATATTTTGCCCTTAGTTTACAGAAATCGAACATTTTCCACAAGCGCTGCTTAGTTGCAAGATGTTCCAGCTGTTTCAAGCAGTACAAACTCAAACTCAAATTCTTAATTTCTAATAGACCAATCACTTTAGAACGTCAAAAATAAAGAAAATTTAATCTAGTTACCCATTCCAAATGGGCAAGAAACTCCATACTTACTCTTTTATCATAATGTTGGTATAATATTATTTGAACATGGTGAGGTGTGAGAGTTGTTAGTGAGTGAGTAATTAGAGTTTAAAAAGTAAGATCTTGAAAGCCTGATGTGGTGTAGCTGGGCTCTTGAGCCGGCATAAGCTAGCTACACTGTGGATTAACCTATAGAGCAGGACCAGCATGCTTCCAATTATTCTTATCTTGGACATAATCTTCCAAAAAATTATCATATGCTTGTTGACATTATTTATTCTTATAAATGTGTTTTGAATTTCCTTTCTTTAGTTTCAATATATAACAAGGAATTCTGTTGTAACATTTTACACAGTACCCCATGAAAGATGTATTTACTTTAGACAGTCTAAAATAAATGGTTGAGCTAGTTTATCTTTATTTCTGGTTTTAAAATTATGTCTATTACCTACTCAACTAAAGATATTTCTAATAATAGGATTATTAGTAATTAAATAAAAAGAGATAATTATAGGTATGCAGTGTATTCTTGTGAAAAAGCTTGAGAGTGACAGACATTTCAATTACAGAACATATTTTAGGTATTTTCATATTTTTGGCCAGTGTATAAATTAGTATAAAAAAGTATCCAATTCGAACACCCCCCCGTAATTTATACACCCTGTATAAACAAAAAAAAACCTTATATTCATATCAAAGTTAACTGTACACTTAACACTAACACAACCCTGTATAAGACACCAACAATATGTACACACCTAACAATCTACAAACCAAAAACAAATGACATTCACAATAAATCCTATATCTAGCCTAAACCTAAATATTTTACACATTTGTAGTGTTTTAGCTTGGGCAAAGGTTTTGTAAAAATGTCTGCGATCATGTCGTTTGTATGAATATATTTGATGGTGAGATCATGGTGCGATATTGATTCACGGATGAAATGGTGCTTTATGTCTATATGTTTTGTGCGGGCATGATACGTGTTATTATGTGCAAGTTTGATGGAACTTTGATTATCGGTATGTATGATGAGAGTATGCGTGATACCGAAGACTTCATAAATGAGTGACTTGAGATAGATGGCTTCTTTGCAAGCCTCGCCCAGTGCCATATACTCGGCCTCAGTGGTCGAGAGGGCAACGGTGCGCTGCTTGCGGGATTCCCAAGACACAGGTGCTCCGCTCATCATAAACAAAGTACCAGTATAGGATCGGCGGTCCACTAGGTTATTCCCATAGTCGGCATCTGTGTAGCCTACTGGGTAGAACTGACCGTCTCTTTTAAATTGGAGCCGCATATCTTTTGTACCTTTAAGGTACCGTAGAACCCGCTTGGCGGATCTCCAGTGCACCCCCCCGTAATGTCCATTGAACTGCGACAGGTACGAGACCGTATGCGCAATATCAGGTCGTGTGCAGATTGCAATGTACATTAACGATCCGATAAGCTCCTGATATGGGGCTTCATATGGTTCATCATCCTCACTAGGGGGAGTAAGCTTAAGGCCAGGTTCTAATGGTGTCGTGACGCTAATTGCATCACTCATGCCAAATTTGTCTATTAACTTCTCTATGTATTTTGACTGGTCGAGAGAAATGCCAGTTTTGTCTTGGGTAACTCTCATACCCAGGCAATCTCTTAGGACACCTAGGTCCTTGACCGTAAACTCTTTCTTGAGTTCAGTCTTGAACTGGTCTTTCAAGCTGTCACTTGAGCTGACGACGAAGAAATCGTCAACGAAGACTGCTACAAGTAAAATATCGCCATCTTGGCGTCTATAGTACAGGCAATGCTCATTGGTAGCCTGATTGAGGCTGAGTTTGCGCATGGCCTGGCACACTTTAATGTTCCACTGTCGTGGGGCTTGCTTGAGACCATAGAGAGCCTTTCTAAGTAGACATACTTTTCCTTTGGGGTTATCGGCGAATCCTTCGGGTTGTTCCATATAAATTTCTTCCTCGAGATCCCCATTGAGGAAAGCTGTTTCGACGTCTAAATGTTCTACTTGCAAGCCTTTGTTGGCAGCGAATGCTAAAAATAGTCGCACTGTTGACAGTCTTGCTACTGGTGAAAAAGTTTCGCCGTAATCTATACCAGCAACTTGAGTAAAACCCTTTGCGACTAATCGTGCTTTGAATTTACTAATTTGGCCAGACGTGTCTCTTTTAATTTTGAAAACCCACTTGCACTTTGTTGTTTTTCGGTTGCTAGGTCTATCCACTAGGTTCCAAGTGCCATGCTTCATTAAGGAGTTGTATTCAGCCTGCATGGCTTTAATCCAATTCTCCTTAAGTGGGTGGTCATTGACTTCCTTGTACGTCTCAGGTTCCAAATCCGAGGTAAGGTACAGATGCTCTTGGAATCTGACAGGTGGACGCCTGTCGCGAAGAGGATATCTTCGTTCAGTTTCAGCTTGTACCATATGCTCAGGATCTGGGCGCTCGGGTGACGTTCCAGGAGAAACAAGGTCTTCTGTCACGACCGCTTCGGAGGGTAGGGGGTCAAGCTCAGACTGTGACTGATGCTCTGTCTCATGTTGAGTTTGAGGCTCTGGCTCTGGTAGAGGCTGAGGCTCTGGCTCTAGTTGAGGCTGACGCTCTGGTTCACACAGAGGTCCAGTCTGTAGCTGCGGCTGAAAGCTTTGAACTTCATCTACTATAGGCAACAGTACCTCAGTTGGTGCTGGTGGTGATGAAAGTTCTTGATTATGTGGTTTGTCTTCTACAAAGACCACATCCCTGGCAGTTATAATTGCTCTAGGGTTTGTAGGGTTAACGAGACGGTAGCCTTTCGTTTCGGTTGAGTATCCTACAAATATACAAGCTTGGGTCTTAGAATCGAGTTTCGTTCTCTTTTCCTTTGGCACGAGTACGTGTGCTTCGCAACCGAAGACTCGCAGGTGAGAGAGATCGATTGGTTTACCGGTCCAGATTTCTTCAGGAATCTTATTATTGAGAGACTGGGTGGGCGAGCGATTTTTGAGATAAATAGCAGTATTTACTGCTTCCGCCCAATAAGCTTTCGGTAGCTTCGAGTCGTGTAACATAGCACGTGTCTTCTCAATAATAGTCCAGTTAACTCTTTCTGCAACTCCGTTCTGCTGTGGATTGTATGGGACTGATGTTTGGTGAATAATGCCGTTATCTCGTAGAAAATTGGACATAGGCCCGTTAACGTATTCGCGACCATTATCCGATCTCAAACATTTGATTTTGTTCCCGGTTTGGTTTTCCACTAGAGCTTTAAATTGGACAAACTTAGAAAAAACTTCGCTCTTAGTTTTCAAAAAGTATCCAAAAGTTTTGCGACTAAAGTCGTCTGTAAAAGTAAGTAAATATAAAGCTCCTCCAAAAGATTGTACGCTCATGGGCCCGCAGAGGTCAGAATGAATGAGCTGTAGGGCTTTGCTTGATCTACTTTTAGAGTTTTTAAAAGGCTTTTTGGATAGCTTACCTTGTAGGCATGGAACGCAGGTTTCACTCGAACTTGCATTAAAACTTATACCTAAACCTTTTTTCTTTAGGATTTCCATAGCCTTGACATTGAGATGCCCGAGACGTCTATGCCATAGTGACATTGACTCATTGACACTAGTCAGGTTGGCACTCTCACAGATGTCAAGTTTATACATGCCTTTGTAATTCGAGCATGTTGCTACGACTTTGCCTGAGACTTTACATTCATTTTTCAGTAAAATGTATGCGCCTTTGTCTGTAAAAACTACTATGTAGCCTTTCTTAGCAATTTTATGTACAGACAACAAGTTTGTGTTTAATTTCCTTCAGGACTACAATGTTGAATTTGCAAAATGTTGAATTCGTAAAATGTTGAATTCGCAAAATGTTGAATCCCAAAATGTTGAATTTGTAAAAAGTTGAATTTCCCACCCAGACCACAATGTTGAATTTGCAAAATGTTGAATACCAAAATGTTGAGTCCTGTGGATGCGAGAGGCACAAGACCTGTCGCGGTGGAGGTATTTGGGGGAGGTCAATTTTTAGCAGTGAACGTCTTTTGGCCAATCTTATAATGAGCACACTTCCTACTACACCGGAAAATATCAGGCACCCACATAGACTGCCCTGTAAAATTAGTGTGTTAAAATATTAAAAAGGGAGGGTTAAATAATTAAACATAAAAGCAAATCACTTTAACGAGCTAATTGTATTAATAACCGAATGCCGACATCAACTGGATTTAATTTGTTTATCAGAAGTAAATATCAAGCAAGAAGATACACGCCTATATGAGATAAGTGGATTTAGTATGCATACTCTAACGCGAGAAGACAGGAGAGGTGGAGGAATATTAATATACGTAAATAACAGAATACAGTTTCATCCAATAAAGTCCGAAATAACAACAACGTATGAGTTTATACATGGACGGATAGCTGCTAAGGAATACACTACTGACATCTTAGTTATGTACAGACCACCTAGCACAAACAAAATAAACTTTATAACGGAAGTCAAGAGATATCTTCAAATTATACCAAAACAAAACAACTTAATTTTGATTGGCGACTGCAACATCAACATACTACAAAGTAATATGGACTCAACAGCGGAGAGGTACTTAAACGCGTTATCTGAGTGGGGATTGCAGTGCGGCATACGAGACGTAACCCGGGACGTAGTCATGAGTGATCGCAACGTGACGTCTTGCCTCGATCATGTGTTTATTCGAACTGAGAGGGCATGCGTATTAGAAGCGTACACGGTAACAACTAAGATCGCGGACCACTACTTAACGGGATTATCAGCTGATATTAACGTAAAAGAATGCATTCAATCGGTGAGAACGACCGTGCGGAACAAATTAGTAAGTAATAAGCTTCGCAAAATTGACTGGCAACATTTATGTAACACAGATGATCCTATTGAATTATATAATAAAATATACACTGTTTTTAGCGACATTTATGAGTCTTCCAAACAAAAATCTATAGTTAAAAAACGGTATAACCATCCATGGGTTGATAATACTTTACAAAATATGTCAATGCGCAAAGATGAGTTGTTTAGGCGATGGAAATCGGATCCTAGCAACAATAATTTGAGATTACAATACACGAAATATAGAAATAAAACACAGAAACTCATGAATGTTGCTAAAAACCGGTATAGACGTGATGAAATTAAAAGATGTAAAGGAGACATGCGCAAAATATGGGAAAACATGAATAATTGGCTGGGTAGGGGTAAAGTAACAGTAGATAGTGTAATAGAGAGATATTTACTTAAAAAAGAATGTGCAGTATCAATCTGTAATAATTTCTGCTATACATTTACATCGGAAATTGACACCATCAAGCATAAATGTGACAAAAAGTTCTTAAGTAGACATGATTATGTTAAACCTTGTGATGTTAGTTTTAGGTTTAATAAAGCAACGCCCTCTCATATTTCTAGAATAATAGACTCCCTGGACTGCAACAAGTCGCCGGGATCAGATGGCATCAGGGTAAGAGACTTGAAGGAAATAAAAAACTCAATCAGTCCTATAATAGCATGTTTTATAAATCTTTGTGTTAAGGAAGGCAAGTATCCACGCAAGCTAAAAGAATCAATTATCAGACCAATCTACAAACAAGGCTCACATCTTGAATACACTAATTATAGACCAATAGCAATTTTAAATACAATTAATAAAATTACGGAAAAATTTATAGTTAAACAAATGACTGATTATTTAGACAAAAATGAGCTTATTACCGATATA
Source organism: Athetis lepigone (assembly GCA_033675125.1). Lineage (NCBI taxonomy): Eukaryota > Metazoa > Arthropoda > Insecta > Lepidoptera > Noctuidae > Athetis > Athetis lepigone. Next base: position 8,841,715 of record CM066230.1, on the reverse strand, counting down.
CAGCATGGCTTCCGACCAAACAGAAGTACGGCAACGGCGCTAGAAAGGTTTACAGACGACGTAAATAATTATCTAAATGATAAAAACATAGTAGTAGCATTATATATAGATTTTAAAAAAGCCTTCGATACCCTGGATCACGACGGCTTGTTGCAAGCTATGGAAGAATGTGGGATAAGTGGACCAATCAATAGATGGTTCCGACAATATTTACAGGAAAGAACTATTAAAGTTCGGGCTGTTAATGCTGAAAGCAAAGAAGGCGTTGTCAAATACGGTGTGCCGACCGTTCCGTATATGGGCCTGTTGGTTATATTGTCCATGTCAACAGTATGTGTAATGTCATACGAAATTGTAAAGCGTACATGTACGCCGACGATACCTGTCTCTTATTTAGTGGTAAAAACAAACCGTCCATAGAAAACGCCATACAAGACGACCTGGACAATATAATTAAATGGGCACATGATAACGGTATCATAATTAATATAAACAAAACTAAATGCATGTCAATCCTCTCTCCATATTCACGTAATAAAACTATTGAATTAAACATAAAAGGTCACACCTATGAATGTCTACATAATGACAAAATAAACTGTCAATGTATTAATTTAGAGCAGGTAAAATCCTACAGGTACTTAGGGCTCACCGTTGATAACAAATTTGCATGGAACGTTCATATAGATACAGTTTGTAATAAACTTCGGTCAGTTTTAGGTAAGTTGTATATTCTAAAGCCAGTGGTCAAGAGAAGTCTATTATATGCGTTGTACTATGCACTTGCTGACTCCATTATCAGTTATGGGTTGTGTGGTTATGGACTTACTTTTAAAACAAGTCTAAATAAAATTAAATCATTGCAAATACGACTTTTAAAAATATTAGTAAGCTACAGAATTAAAAAGGCATTGAACGGAGAACATGAAAAATTATTTAAAATATGTAATACATTACCGATCGACAAAAAACTAAATATCTCAATTCTTCTTGAACAACACAACATAAAAAAACATAAAAATGAAAAAGTGCATAACTTCCCAACCCGACTCTCAAAGAAAAAGCGGCTACAGGTGCCATCTGTAAATAATTACTTTGGTAAGCGCACGAGACGATGGATTACACCTACATTAATTAATGAGCTACCTGAAGGATTAATCGATCATGTCAAAAGTAAAAATCACCTGAAAAGTGTCCTGATGAAGCACTATTTGTCGATGTGTCCATAGTTCCTCGGCTGACGGGCGGCCTCGGCCGGTAAATGTTGTGAGATGGTTTACTTACTGTTTACGTAATATAATGAATTACCGACAGACACTCAATGTGTTTGCCTGCTGATGCCGCTACCGTGCTGTACTGTACTTTTGTATGCTGTGTTTTTGGTTTCTTTCTTATTATACATAATTCCTAACCTGCGAGAACTTACTGCCGACAAATTGCTTTGCAGTTTGGCAGATGCTATCTTAGTTTTAAATAATGTATCGTTTTGATTAAATAAATAAAAAAAAAAAAAAAAAAAAAAAATTATGTGAAAAGCATTTATTGTAATTGAAACCAGTTTTGGTTATAAGTTTAAGTTGTCATTGAAACTAAACCTTCTGTATGAAACAAAAGCAATTTATCATTAATAATCTTTCTATATACTACATTTTAAATATGATTTTATAATAAAATAAACTTTAGGTAAAACTCAAAATCATTTATTCAATTTAACGAAAAGCTATTTGCTGGTTCCAAAATAGTGGGTTCCAATGGAGAAGAGCCAGCAAGAAACTCCATGAACACTCTTTTAAACTTGATAAAATATTACAATTATTCGGTTACATTATTCAAATCACACAATATACATAATACAAAAAATAAAGTCATAATATAAATATAAACCACACAATGTACATAATACACATAATATAGTCATAATCAAAATTTATATTCATAGGTAACATTATCACAATACACAAGAAGTTATACTTAACTTATGTAAGTTTTATGAAGTTATACTTATATACAATCTCGGAGAGCTCCGCACCGTTCAACGTCTGGATCAAAAGTGATTTAAAATCGTCATAACACTCGCTTTTATAGACGTCTATGAACTACGACAAACAAGTCAAATTCATACTTATTTGTTGTGAAAAATTAAAATACATCTTATTTTGTTTAAAATTATGTTGTTTACATATTTTACTATTTTTAAATTATAAATTAACTTACTAACCTCTAATACAACGTGAAATACGTAGTTATATAATAGTAATTACATCTGTGTAAATCTAACAAGTGCATAAACCTACCATATGGTAAAGCTAGTACATACATAAACCTACAGGGTGTCTGTCTGACATAGGGTGTCGCCAACTTGAGGGTATGGTACGGACCATCAAACTGAACAACTTTTTCCTGTGGACCAACATCGGAATCGCTATGTACATACAAGTACATACTCCGGACTCTAACGTATGTTAGGACTACAAAAGAAAACAGTTTAATTCTTAATTTCCTATATCAGGAACGTCGATGAAAAAAAAGGAAGAACTCTGGTAGGTATTTATTTTATTAGTTAAATGATTTATTTTCGATGCATCCCAATTTATGATGATCCTTTTAGGTATAAACGGTGGATCACGTTTTCTATTTACCACTTCACGTTACTGCGAGCCTAGTACTTTTGATTGATTTAAGTGATTTTGTGCGAAAATTAAAAAAACCTGATATGTAAACCATAACTATTTTGCAGTGTAAATCAAATGGAAAACGGGTTTTTTCCCGATGGGTAACAGTGTGACACAAGGTAGTGTGACTCAAGGGGAACAAACCGGAAAAAGTTGTTCAGTTTGATGGTCTGTGTGGGTGCCAGATATTTTCCCGTGTAGTAGTAAGTGTGCTCCTAATTGAATTAGGCCTCCCGCAAATACCTCCACCGTGACCGGTCTTGTGCCAGGACTCAACATTTTGGTTTTCAACATTTTGCAAATTCAACATTATGGGTCCGGAAAATTCAACTTTTTACGAATTCAACATTTTGGGATTCAACATTTTGAGAATCCAACATTTTGCGAATTCAACATTTTGCAAATTCAACATTTTAGTCCTGAAGGTTTAATTTGGGTACATACAGCACGTCCGAAATAGAGCGAATGTTTTTAGAAACATTAAGCAAAACTGTACCTTTTCCTTCGCTTAGGACTTGATTATTGTTAGCAACGGTTACCGGCTTGATTTGGCTGGTGAGAGACTTGAAGTGGTCCCTGCTGTTGCTCATGTGTGACGTTGCACCTGAGTCTAGAAACCATATATCTTTGGGTGATGAGTGGGAATGAAATGAGGATGAAAGAACTAAATCAGAATTATTATTAGTAGTATCAAAATTATCACACACTACACTAGCTACATTCTTCTTCACGTTCTTATACTTTCGCTTCCTACAATCAGAAACAAGATGGCCTGGCTTCTTGCAGTATATACAGAACTTTTGATTCCGATTTGGTTTCTCACTATTAACCAACAGTGCATTCGTCGTCTTGCTAGTAGATGGCTTCTGACGTTGTTTTTCCTTCATCAGTAGCGAGGCGACAGTATCTCCTGTTATTTTTGAACCGGAATTTTCAAAAGCCATGACCAGGGGGTCATATTCCTCTGTCAGTCCTGTGAGCATCACTATTCCCACGAATTCATCGTCTATGGGGGATTCTATATCAGCAAGTTGCTGCTGCACCGAACGTATTGTGTTGACGTATTCCTCCATTGATGTACATCTTTCCAGCTGCATGTTAAACAGTTTCTTCAGGAGGTTCAGTCGACGCAGGAGGCCACTATTGGCATAAGTGTCCTTAAGTTTGTTCCAGGTAGCGGCTGCTGAAGAACAGTTCTGGATGACAGGATATATGACAGTTTGTACCATCAGACAGATTTTTGCTCTGGTTTTCGAGTCCATCCTCTTGAATTCGGCTTCTTGCATGGATGCCTTCATTTCATCTGGAGATTCAACGAAGTTCCACAGATCGAGGTCTGTGAGGAGCATCTTCATTCCAAATTGCCAGCTCCCGAAGTTGGACGCGCCTGCCAACTTTTCTATGGATTGGACGCCGGCCGAAGTGGTGCCAGTCCACTTGAGGCCACTCAGGGTCTGAAGTTGTACGTGTTCCGGCGCTGTCACCGATGGAGGGGGCGCATCCCCGTCCATAGCACTTTATTTTTACACACAACAGACTCAGCTTCACAAGGCGTGTTAGCCCATAACCTTCTAATAATAGGATTATTAGTAATTAAATAAAAAGAGATAATTATAGGTATGCAGTGTATTCTTGTGAAAAAGCTTGAGAGTGACAGACATTTCAATTACAGAACATATTTTAGGTATTTTCATATTTTTGGCCAGTGTATAAATTAGTATAAAAAAGTATCCAATTCGAACAGATATGTTGGTTTTTCCTTACATAAGTGATGATTGCATAAATAAATTGGCAAGGTACCGTCATAATATTTATCGTTTTAAACAGTTCTCTGATTTTCAACGAGTTTTATTTAATGTTTTGACCATTTCTGGCAAGTAACAAGTAAGTGTTATACATATTTGAAAAGCACTAGTAAACCCCTTTCAAATCATACCAAACACGGTGGGTTTATCGTATTTTTTTTTATTTTTCATGTCTTTATTATCCGTCAGAGGGCGCTACATTGAGTACATTGATACGTCACATAGCCTATAACCAGCGGACAATCAAGACGCTTCTAACGATACCTCATTTGCTTAGTTCTGACAAGTAGTTTAGAAGCTACGGTGGAACAGATGAACATACATACATACATACATACATACAAACATACATACATATATACATACATAGCCTGTCAAAAACATAACCCTCCTTTGGCTTTGCCGTAGTCGGGTAAAAACGTCGCCTGCATGCATTTTGTATGAAATCGTTTTGAAGCGGCGCACGCCTGCGCCACGCCTGTTCCACGCCTGCTGCCTTACGTTGCTTGTGTATGTTTTAGGCCTAAAGATTATAAAAGAAAACAAAGCTTTAAAAGAGCAAAGAGCAGGTGGGTTACCATGACGTTTAAAGTAAGATTGTTTTATTCCTGTTCCAGAGTGTGCAAGTGACAGCGTTAGGCACGTTGTCTAGCGCTGTCTCTTTCCCACTGAAAGTAATATCGAAGTAATACTGCTATAAAAGCTTGTGGTAGACCCCTGAAGCTTTTTACGATCAATATACTATACCTAAGTTTATATTAAATCGACCTTTAGGTAAATTAATAATTTGCCTATCTATTTACGAGATAAAATAAAAGGAAAACATATAATATTCTTGTATTTAGGTTAACTAACCAAATGTTTTTATTTCTTGTTTGCTCAAATATTGACAACATATAAATCTATATGCCTCTTGAGACTGACGAAAGTATATTTAGGCTCTTATTTTGTTTAGTTACCTACTGAAATATTGTGGCATAACTCTTGTATGTGTAAGTGTGTTGTGGCTTCTACACTAACATATTCTTTAATCCATACTAATATTATAAATGGGAAAGTGTGTCTGTCTGTCTGTTTGTCTTTCTTTCACGGCAAAACGGAGCGACGAATTGACGTGATTTTTTAAGTGGAGATAGTTGAAGGGATGGAGAGTAACATAGGCTACTTTTTGTCTCTTTCTCTCTAGAAACACGCCGCACTGAAATTCCTAACCCTGTTGTTATTTTCTGATAGCAACATATTTGCAATGAGCTTTTGTGCGGTATTGAAGCTTAATTGAGATCTGTTACGACTATTTCATTGAACCTAAGTATTTATCTATGGATTAGATTAAGCTTCGCACAATTTTCAAAATGTGCCAATATTGTAATTTATAGATACTTAGAAAACAAAAACAATTTATTGGATAATTACTAAAAATAGAAATAAAACTATATTATATAAATTAAACATAATATGTACAAAACTTATAAATAATACTAAAATAAATATATACAAGTTATAAAAAGAAGGGCTCACAGGGCATCAAAAAACTCGTCCGCATCGCTGTCGACAGGACAGGTGCCCAAAAGGCTGGCAGCATTGCCACGTTGTATGGCAATAGATAATAATAATAATAATAGATATACTTAGATAAATTATAGGGATTTTATGTAAAACAATGCGCTAAACTGTAGGTGTATTGTAACCTGTTACCGAACACTTTTGTTTTCTGAACTTGGTGTCAGATAGAAGTGCTTTTATTTAATACTAGCTTCTGGCCGCGGCTTCCCTCGCGTTAGAAAGAGACAAAAAGTAGCCTATGTTACTCTCCATCCCTTCAACTATCTCCACTCAAAAAATCACGTCAGTTCATCGCTCCGTTTTGCCGTGAAAGAAAGACAAACAGACAGACAGACAGACAGACACACTTTCCCATTTATAATATTAGTATGGATAACAAAGATTATTAACGCTTATATAGGAAATATTGTCACATTTCTCCATTAATAACCAGATAACCCGTCAACTGAACAGTTGTGAACATGCAGTATAAAGTAACGATGTAATAAACTTTATTTTTCTGTCGTTCCCTGTGACGTGGGCTGTGACGATTTGAACAGCGTGCGCCAGTTTACGCTTTATGTCGCACTGGTCTCATAAACTGCACAGTCAAAACTGTTAACTGTAATGGGAGGAATTTTATACAGTCTGTTTGTTGTCTGATAACGTTTAGTGGAAATATAAAGCGGGTGTCTAAAACTGATGGTAACTTAACGAACCATTCGCGGACCTTTGTAATATATGATGTGATGGATTCCTCTAGTCAAGCAAATGATTATGTTGTCAAATTCTAGCTAGAAAAAGCATTGGAAATCTTGGTGAATCAAAATAAGTATTTGACATAAACTAGTTATTTATTTCAGTTGAAATAAATAAGCAGTTTGGAATCTTATTATTATACATTCCAAATTCTAATCAGAAAAAATAATAAATATCTTCGAGAATATAGTTTTGTATAAAACGAAAAAAAAAATAACTCTTAAAATCTTTTTTTTTTAGAGGAGGTTGATCGTAGTGATACAAGTTAAGAAATATCAGCCAGTTAAAAGCCTAAGATAATGTAAATATTTGAAATTAACTATTGTATTGTTATACTTACACGATTTAAGCTTTCAACGACCAACCGGCAGCCGGCTGTCGCGCTGTTATTGTCATTTTTTTGTGTCTTGAATCACGCGTGTCAGGTTTGCATTCGTGTTTTTCCGATTGCGGTAAGCGATTGACCGCAATAGGGGAATGACGAGAATTACAATTTAGTTTAATATTTGGTTCAATAAAAATTCCACACCCTAACCACAAAAAGTATTGACAGTTGACACAACTTGACCTGTTGTGCGTGGTTGTGGCTTTATGCAAATCGTTTTGTCATTGTAAAGCGTAATACACACTAAAGCTGCCGACGCGCCGACTTGTGTCTGAAACATTTGGTCGGCGGGTTAGTCGACGACTTCACTTATTACAAGTCGGAAAACTTTGTCGGCGACATGCGAATGTCGGCAGCTTGACATACGGAACTTATATATTATCTGTTGATAACACCTCGAGTACCGCAGGGCAAAGTGGTATGCCCGCGGGAACACCGACATGTTATTTTTAATAGGCCGCCGGTTTGTGTCGCCGACATGTCGGCGGCTTTGCTGTGTATTATGCTTAAATTTTTTAACCAGTACGAATCTCGAACTAAATACTAAATATACATTTTAAATTCGTTAAAAATCAATCAATAATAATAATGATTGATAATTAGTATAGTCCTTGTAATTAAAATCTTTGCAGCGTGTATAAAAGTAATTCTTATTTCAATTTCCGAACAAAATTTTCTAAATTAATGAAGTTAGGTAACAGTTGATATTCGTTTGATGGAGGTTGGAAAACAAAGCAATTATTTTTGAACAAATTAATATGCCTGAAGACTTGTAATAGGTTTCTTGAAAGGGAAGTACTTAACTAAAATAACATTAATTTGGAGAAAAGTTTAATCTAACTTTTTGATATAAATTTTTACTGAAATATCATTTAATACACGTTTTGATGTCAAAATAATAATATCAAAACGAAGTACAATTTTTATTAAGCAAGCTTACGTCAATTTTCATTTAATTATTTGTGTTTTTATTTCGACACCAAATACCCTTGCAGAGATCCTCAGAACATCCTACCGAAGTCTTATAACAATTTGATCAATGTTTTAGGAACGCATAGTGGACAAACATGGATTTATTTATATTTAAACTAGCGGACCCCACAGACGTTGTCTTGCATAATATGTAGATCGATTTCTCGTCCCCGAAAACCCCCACATATCAAATTTCAGCGAAATCGTAAGGGCCGTTTTCGAGATCACATGCTTTTTCAAGCAATCAGCGCCATCTGCCGGGTTGATTTGTGAATCTAAACCATTCCCAGATCCCCTTGAACACACACAAAAAATTTCATCAAAATCGGTCCAGTCGTTTGAGAGAAGTTCAGTGACATACACACTCACAGAAGAATTATATATATAAAGATATTAATATACTAAAATAAATTCTATCGATTGATTTCATAAAAGTACAGGATGTTGTTTTTTCCATTTTAGGGCAGTGCGACACATTTTCTAAAATCTTTCAATTCAGTTTTATTTATTTAAAAAAAAAATGTTTACTTTGAAAGAATGTATCTTAACGATTTAAACCTTCGACCACACGTGATTCGAGACACAATAGAAAGACAATAGCAGCCCGACAGCCGGCTGTCGCTTGGTCGTTGAAATGTTAAAGTAGTTTTCCATCAGGGTCCGTTTAAACTTTACACCCTATTTATATTATTATTAAAATGTAGGGTGGATGCATATTATTATGCATTCCAACAGCAGAATAGTAGATTGTATTACAAGGGCGCAAAGTAATATTTTTACGGCGAGGGCGTTTTTTGAATCCAAAGCGATGATTCTTAAATAGAATCCCGAACGTAGCGAGGGATTCAAAGTACGTCGCCCGAGCCAACTATATACTTTGCGCCCGAGTGATACACTCTACTTTTCATCACCCCCTATGAGAAAATAAAAGGCGCTTCATACTTTATTGTAAAATTATTATTGTAGCTGTTATTATTATCATAGCTTGATAATAATAGCAGCTATATTAATAATTTGCTGCAAAACAATCCGTGAAAAATTTTACGAGAACTCGGGCTGTAGTTTGTGCGTTTTATTTCTATTTAAGTTTTTTTTTATTCAGCCGCGGCGTGACTAAGGTGTTGGCCGTCGTACAGCCATTCATTATTTGCGTACGATTCTTTGGCGCTGAGCATTAAGACGTTCCATGAAAATTCAAAGAGTTTTTAGGCGCACTTATAACAGGGCGTAAAACATGCAAAGACACTCCAAATTCAAAAAGTGCGATTAAAAGTTACTTTTAGGCGCACTTTTTGAATTTGGAGCGTCATTATTGCCCGCTGAAAGTTTCTTATAGAAAACACCAACTTTGGGCGTACTTAAAGGGGAACAAAGTCATCTTTTTCGAATAGGTGGGATGAAAACATATTTATGTACTATGTAATCAAAAATTTTGTACAAAATCTTAATTCGCAATCTTGCTTTTTAAACAGATTTTTTTCTTAAACTCAAATTCCATTTACGGCCTGCTACACTACGCGTGAACACTCAGAAATTTCCAGTTAAAACAAGTTTCTCCACAATAGAGAAGAAAATTGACCTGTTTGTAGTCACTTACACTTGCCAAGTCGTTCAACTTAAAGTGGGTTCCATACAAAGTGTCGTTATAACTTCAGCACAGGTGTAAACGTGGGTTATCAATTAGCAGTCAACTGGAAACTTACCGCGCTGAATTTCATTCAATAAACGTATCGTCAACAAAGTAGATAGGTAGGCCGTCGGATATAAGTTTTCTGGAACACCGATTTATTCAAATGAAATTATCATTTTTTTTTGATAATTTGGCCCTGACAGATTTTTGTTTTTGTAATTCTTAAGTATGGCCTTGCTTCCACTCAACGATTCCCTAAAAATGAAAGTTGTGCTTTCCTTGATTTGGAAATGTATCAGGTCGACTATTTTTTTTCCCTAATAAGAATTTTTTTTTTAGTGAAATTGGTCCAGTCGTTCTCAAATTTAGCGCTTACCAACACTGGAATCAATTTTTGTTTATTAAACTTTCAAACACACGTGATTTGAGACAGAATAGAAAGACAACAGCAGCGCGACAGCCGGCTGTCGTTTGGTCGTAGAAAGGTTAATAAGAGTTCATCGGTTTTTAAGAATATTTCTATTATACCTTGACACCTACCTACTTTACTGAATGTACATACGCCGTAAATGGAGCAGATCGCGGAGATAACGGCGGTGTTAAGGAATAACTTCAGATTTATAAAGCAGTGTCAGTCAATCATATCTTTGTGACAGTCTCTTTTTATTATTCGACGCAAATGTACCTTTCCGAATGCTGTATCATAATTTGCTTTTCAAAACTTTGTCCTTCTTTTACTTCTAACGAGATGAAAAACTTTTAAGGCCTGATTTTCTTTGAATTTTCCACACTGTGGTTATGTAAAGGGTAACTTTCTTGTATGCTCAGAATTCTAATGGTTATTTGTTTGATTATGATTTATAAGTAGATTCAGAATAAGAATCAGTTGTTTATTGGAAATATTGTAAATTTTTGAAAAATAATAATAAATTCATCACCGTGGAAATTAGGAATTATATTTTAGAATTATTATTAAATTGAATTTATCTAGAGGTCAATCCAAGACTATACTTATGCATTAATGTTGTCCTACATACATTTGCATATTGAGTTCGCATTGGAGTTTTGTTTGCATTTGACAGCACAGGAAATGATGCGAGATTGTTTTAACGAACAGTGCGGTCTCCAGTATAGATGACGTGTTTAAAGTTTTAGGAACTTAAAATAAGGTATGCAAGTATCGGTAGTTTTAAACCTTTGAACACACGAGATTCGAGATACATTAGAAAGACAATAGCAGCGCGACAGCCAGCTGTCGCTTGGTTGTCGAAACGTTAAGACGTTTTTGTGATCTGAGATCTGAAATCTTTTGCAATACTTTGATGCGTCGTTTTTAATGTGTTAAAACTACAACTGATTAGTATTCTGTAGCATCTGTCTCAAGATTAAATAATTTATAGTTCTTTTATACATTAACCCCAAAATAATAAATTATGCAAACGGAGAGATAAATAAAAAAAGAGCACTTGATTTATTTCTATTGCCACAGTTCCTATTCTATTTCTTTATCAACGCTACGATACTAAACCGTACTTGCGCAAACTCCTGCTCCATTTTATTTCTGGGTAGAATTTAATTTTAGAAGTCCTAAAACCAATATGCAATAGACGGTTCAGTGGATAATGTGCCCTATATCGCTCTGTTACGGTTACAGCTACGAGATTGCCGCGATACGGTTATGTAAAATTGGGTAAAACTTCCAATAACCGGATACTGTAATAGGCTACCTGAATATTGCGAGATTCTGCAGGTGCTTTTATTATTCTTTTAAAGTGTAGTTTGCTAGAGGTTTCTGGTTCTATTTTAATTTTTTTTATGCACGGTGACTGACACGATTGTTCACGATAATTCTAAACGTTTGTCGATGACTAAGTACATAATGAGCTTAAAAAATTAAAGATTTTTTGTAGGAAATCTTTGTACAAAATTTTGTTTCAACTAATATTCAACTAGTCATCACAGACTGTTACTAAGTAAAACAATATCCAATTACTAACACACTCACTTTTAAGTTAATCACAATTTTAATAAAAAATCCGAAAAATTAAATAAATCAGAAAATTTTAATCAAAATTCCGGGGTCAGTAGGTACGCAATAACGAACAAAGTAAAACATTCTTTGCAAATAATGGATTTACAAGTATTTAATGTCGGAACAATAAGTTGAACTCAAACATGATACTTGAACAATTTAAAACATACTTCGTATAACAATCTCATTCCTGTTTGATTTCTCACAAATTGTGTTAGTTCAGCTGGTTCAGTTCTGGTGTTAGAACTGTTCTCTTATATTACTACTCCTGAAACCGAGGAAATTAAAATTAGTGAGTAGAGAGTAGTATTAGTTATTACTACTCTCTACTCACTAAGGGGGGCGGGGGCGTGTCTCCCAGTGATTGGGTTGTGGAGTTGGAGTTTCTTACCCATTCTTCTCCATACGTAACAACATTTCCGAATGGGCGGTAGATTCACTTTTGTTTTATAAGTATGACGTTTCAAAGTGCCTTTTTTTGGTCTAATGGAAATAAATGATTTGACTATTGACTATTGAGGTCAAATAGGCAGTCGCTTCACGTAACATCCAGCTGAATCCAGTTAGGCTGGAAGTCAACCCCAATATAGTTGGGAAAAGGCTAGGGACATGATGATGAGAGGGGTAAGCGGACCCCCTCAACTTTCTGAGCCCTCAAAATCTATAAAATCGATATACAGTATCGCTAGTAGTTAGTCGCTTATACACACATCAAAAGTGTCTAGGGATATTTCAATTAAACCTAAACAACTAAAATTCTATTAACTTTTTGTTAAGACACCTACACATTAAAATAAACCTTGTTTAATAGCCTATCTAATCTGATAATAAACTTTTAGATAAAGTTAAATTTAAAAAAAAAATTAGAAGAAGAGGAAAAACTCAGACAAAATTTCAATCTAAACTTTATTTTTGAAACATCAAAACCTAAACAAAACAACTATTTTTTTTATAAAAATTGTTAAAAACTTAAAATCAATAATCCGTGGATCCACCTAAGACTCTCCTGACACATCTACAGCGGTTCAGTATACTCAAAACAAGGGTGTCAATATCCTGTTGTGGAATACTGTCCCAAATTGCGGTTTCTGAAGCCATGAGGACCAGTGAGAGCGTTATATCCAGGCTTTACTCACGTTATCGTGTCACAGGGGAAGTGGTGGAACGGCACCGAGAACCTAAACGCATCAAAACACATGTACAGGACCGATTCATAGTAAATGCTGCACTAAGTCAATCAAATGTAACGGCAGTGCAATTGGTTCAAAGGCTACAAAGAGAGTATGGTTTGCTGGTAAGCGGTCAAACTTTGAGAAGACGACTGCATGAAGTCAACCTTAGTACTCGAAGGCCACTTCGGGTACCAGCGCTAAGGAGAGGCAATCGATGAAGAAGATTACAATGGGCTATTGCACACGAAAACTGGAACCATTCTCAATGGTCACTTGTGCTTTTCACTGGTGAATCCAGGTTTGGATTTCATCCTGATTCGCGAAGAGTACGTGTTTGGAGAGAACCTGGACGTTGGAATCGACTGCAGCACCTACAACAAGTTCATGCATATCAAGGTGGCACGATTATGGTTTGGGCAGGAATTCGTCTCGGGGGTAGAACGGACCTCGTTTGGATACAAGGCAATATGACTGCTCTAAAATACCGAGATGAGGTGCTAGAGCCTGTAATCTTGCCCCACAGACAATAAATGGGACAAAATTTCCAGCTAATGCACGACAATGCCCGTCCACATACGGCGCGTATCGTCACAAGTTGGTTAAAACAGCATGATATCCAAGCTTTAGACTGGCCTGCTCAATCCCCTGACTTAAATCCTATTGAGCATGCCTGGGATATGCTTCTGAGAAGAGCTCTTAGGAATTTCCCTGAAGATATTGAGGATGAAAACCAGCTTTTCTTGCAACTTAAAAGGACTTGGGACAGTATTCCACAACAGGATATTGACACCTTGTTTTGAGTATGCAGAACCGTTGCAGAGGTGTGAGGAGAGTTTTCAACAATTTTTGTAAAAAAAAATAGTTTTTTTGTTTAGGTTTTGATGTTTCAAAAGTAAAGTTAAGATTGAAATTTTGTCTGAGTTTTTCCTCTTCTTCTAAGTTTTTTTTTTAATTTAACTTTATCTAAATGTTTATTATCAGATTAGATAGGCTATTAAACAAGGTTTATTTTAATGTGTAGGTGTCTTAACGAAAATATATAGAATTTTAGTTGTTTAGGTTTAATTGCAATATCCCTAGACACTTTTGATGTGTGTAGTTTAGCTAGTGTGGGTACTTAAATTTAGTTTTATTCTTATAAATGTCGGTGAAATATAAGGTTATGGTTTCTTTGGTTTTTGATCTTTGGTACTGCTGCGCTTTTGTAAATAGTAGCGTTATGTTAAACCTATCCCGTAGTAAATTAGCTATCCAACACTAAAAAAAAACAATTTGAATTAGTGCGTTCAACTTTATAAAGTTGGTACAGATATGACTACTTAACTTAAGTGTATAGAATATGTTGCTAAAGATACACACACTGTTCACAAGTTTTTTTTTTTTGGTGAGTGGGAAATCATCCAATGACTGCTCCCGTCCTGGGTGCGACGGGAGGGCGTGTCAGACTCTTTCTGTCTAAAACCCACTCATGTTCCTTCGATTGCCCTTTATGTTCCAGGGTCACGGTAACTATTATAAACATTCCGCAACCCCGGCAGGCGTTGGCCCTGTTGGGCCCCGTCCTGTGCTGACTCCTTCACTTTGAGACGCGCGTGGAACACTAACGCGCCGTACTGTTCACATGTTTGGAAACTAAATTGTGAAGTAAAAGTGTTATATTAATTTAACCCACTCACAAAACTGGCATTCACAGATAAGCACAACATCTGCGGGGCTACTTATGTATCATATGTTTTTTTTAATGTTGTATACCTAAGAAAATATAAGATAAATATCTTATATATAAAATTGTTGTTAACATTTTTACCGCGGGGGGCAGCTAGTATATATATATTATATATATAATATATATTATATATGTGATATTATATAAGTATATATTATATTATATATATTACATATATTATATACTATATTATATATATTATATATGTGAAGTTAGTTTATAATAACATAAGTATAAGTATTATTTCATTAGTCGGTTCTTGTTACTATACTTCCCGTGTTACCTGTCAGCTCAAACATCTTGTTCTTTAATAACTGATACTACTCTTAAAGTAATAGGATTTGTAGCTTCATTACTGTGATGTTTTAGTATCGCATTTATATGTCAAGAAGATAATTAATACTTGATAAATAAATTAGACTATAGTGTTTTAATTACGATGACAAAACGAGACGTATTATTTTTATGAGATTTGTCCTGAACAGAATGCTTCAGAAAGAATGTAGTGACATACTTTGTAATCCATACTAATATTATAAATGGGAAAGTGTGTCTGTGTGTCTGTCTGTATGTTTGTCTTTCTTCGACGAATTGCCGTGATTTTTTAAGTAGGGATAGTTGAAGGGATGGAGAGTAACATAGGCTACTTTTTGTCTCTTTCTAACGCGAGCGAAGCCGCGGGCAGAAGCTAGTATAATTATAAAACCTTACCTAGTTGATGAAAAAGTCACGTTCCTTGAAAGTTTTACGTGCCTGTCAAGGCAAAGTATGCAGTTAGTTTTTCAATATGTTGCAATTTGGGACCTCTTTCGCTTTTCCAAGTACTCACATTTTATTGACTTCTTCTTGCTGGTATTAAGCTCAAACTTTCGTATTCGAGCCCCGCTCATACATTTAATAAAGTTTAGTTCTAAACCTATTTTTTACAATTGTATGTATTTGTTATTTTAAAACGGTTGGTAGAAATAGAACGATGAATATTATTGAATTGATTTGTAAATGCATGTAACGGTTGGTGGTGTCCGCTGGTTTTGGAACAATTAATAAGGTATAATTAGGATAAATAGAGATTAATAAACAATATTTCCTGCTAATTACAACAAAAAACAACCAAATTCCAAAGACGAGATTTTAAATAAATATAAAAATATATATTTATTTATTTATATTAAAACTTTATGCACAAACGTAGCCTTAGACATTCTCTACCAGGCAACAATCGGTAGTATAGTATATTTAACTAGCTTCTGCCCGCGGCTTCGCTTGCGTTAGAAAGAGACAAAAAGTAGCCTATGTTACTCTCCATCCCTTCAACTATCTCCACTTAAAAAATCACGTCAATTCGTCGCTCCGTTTTGCCGTGAAAGAAAGACAAACAGACAGACAGACAGACAGACACACTTTCCCATTTATAATATTAGTATGGATGACACATATCTCCAACATGTCACTTAGGACTTAGGTCAACGAGGTAATAAGTAGCTGATAATCTTCCCAATCCCTTAGGCTTGATTGTCACGTTTGAAGATCGAGCTCACAGTCGGTTGCGCATACACAGAAGAATCTGCCATTCACGACAAGTCGTCGCTGTGCAGTGTCCCGTAGAGCACTGTGTGTATGCTCGACCAACATCAGCGAAGGCGGAAATGAAGCCTTATACGGGTATTTCAGTTGTATCAACCACTCTACAAACGTGAGATTCCTTGTAGCGAATGGCACGATATAACATTTCTCGTGGGTAGTTTAGTGAATCATTAGCAGCTAGTCTCTCACCGCAGAGCTCTCGACATGCGGGCTGGAAGTACTCGTAAACCACACGGAATCCATCAAACGCTGTTAATATCTGTACACAGTACTATATTGCTTCATATTGTTGTTAAATAGGAGAGCTTTCGCCCATTCTCTGCTTTATTTGCTGACAGCTTTTGCAGGGCTTATCATTACATAGTATAAAACAAAATCGCTTTCCGCTGTCTGTAGCTATTGTTAGTTATTTAAAAAACATTTTGTAATTTTGGCTCCATTTTCACCAAATAAAATTTAATAAAAATGTACATATGTCTTGTGGTTGCCGTGCAATAAACAGCGCGGGAATGTAGTGCGCTAGTAGTCGTCGATAGTATCTCTAAGTAGTCTGTGGTCATAAACGTCATGTCATTGTCCATGTAGTCTGTAGTGTTGGTAGAAAACTTAGTTCGCGGGCTGAAGTTTGATAATTATTGGTAAAAGCTTTGTAATATCGTTCCTACAAATAAACGTTGTATTACTAGTCTCCGTGAGTATAATTTAAACAAGAACCTTGGAAATATACAAAACCTAATACTATGTATGCTTAAATCTTTAAAACTACGCAACGTACATTCAAGAGTAATTCAAGAGTAAGGTTTTAATATGCACAACAAATGCATATTAAAGAAAATCAGGTTTTCAAAGATTTAACACCAATGCGAATTGCAAAGGTGGAGGCTTCATTATTCCGCGACGCAAAATGATCGATTAAAGTGACAGGCTCTTTTTTACTCTTTGTAACGCGAGCGAAGCCGCGGGCAAAAGCTATGTTATGTAGCCATACCATGTTTATCTTGTTTCGCTATTCCAGTCGCATCTATTTATTTATTTATTTATTTTATTAGGGTTTCCAACAGAGAATACACAATACATGCACAATAACAAAAATACAATTTTAAAAGTCATGTGCTCCTCCAATTAAAGGAGACCACATCATGCAAAAAATAATAACATTGTAATATTAATAATTATTATAATTAAAGTTAAATTATCATTAAAACAGAAAAAATTAAAAAATTTAAAATATTGTAGCATCTGCTTCCAACTTTCGATACTCTTAAATGCTTGGAATTGAGCTGCTTCAATCATTCATAGGCCAATATTGACATTTGTTAAAATTATCATTTTTATATTTATTGACATTGAAATTTTAATATTTGACATTTATGAGTACTTTTTTAAAGTATTATTATTTTGTACACCAATTTTTATTCTCTTTGACATTGTAATTATTGAACTTGACATTTATGTACTTTTCTGAGTACCTATATATTTTTTTTTACATCATATTTGTTGTGAGTGTGAGGACTATGTGGGTTGCTTGATTGCTAGTATGTTTTATAATGACTGACGGTTTGAGTACTTAATGCGGCCTACCCGAATGTCCTTACTTTGGTATTATTCGTCAAGACGTTGAGCTCCTTACGTGTTTTTTAGTTGAGCTTAACGACTTATGACAAATGCTTGCACTGTTTGGACAGGTCCACTCAAATCTGTGTGCTTCTCTCATCAAGAGATCCCTTCAGTTTACCTTCATGGTCCTCGCATATTTTGACCAATACAATATTGTATGGACTTTAAAAGAGACTTTGACCTCTGAGTTTGTTTCGGATGTTTCTTCTCAGAGTAGTCCAGCTAGGAAACACCGGCCCCATCGATCGATTAAAAAAAAAAAGAAAAAAAAAAAATGACGTGTAAAAGTGTAATTTATTACCTATTTACAAAAATAAATCATTTATTCATTTATTTATTTATTCTTACTTTCTCTACGGTTTTTTATAATATTTTATGCAAACTGCTGAATATTACGTTAGTAAATTTTATTATTTACAAAAATCAACAATCTAATAAAATAAATATAATTCGAAGCAGCAAAGATTTTTTTTTTAAATTGTCTGTTTCCATTTCGCCAGCGGAATGCTTTCAAAATAAATAGGTTTTATTTAGAATCTAACGAGATTAAATTTGGATAGGACAAGCTATTTTTAGATTTTAATTTTTGCGGAAATGTCAAGCTGCGTTAATTTATTTTCCCACATAATTCATGGGTTTTGCGTGGTCTTATTTACTAGGTAATAAATTCCAAGCTCGGCTAGACCATTATCCATCCAACTATAATATTAAAAATGTGAAGCTGTGTTTGTTTGTTACAAATAGTCATTTTTTTGCACAAAGTTTATGAGATGTAGAGTGATAAGCATTTTTCTGTCGACAACAAATGCACTAGAATGATTTTATTGAGAGAAAAACCATGGAGCACGGTTAAAAGATACAGTTATTTATTTACGTTTAAATGTCTTTGAGCCTTAATTATGTCTTTAGGTTAGGACCATTGTCCTTATAGAATCTCGTGAACATCTTAGCACAATTTTTGGTACCAAAAATTTGCAATGGGTGACTACATTTACATATTTTACCTGTAAATGACGTACGAAAGTGCATTTTTATGGTCTAATGGAAATAAATCGACTTTAATCTGACTTTGAATTCTTCGATTGTAAAATTTACAGCAGCTTTACAGACTGCGAATATATTGACGAACGACACGAATTGAAAAGATCTAAGAGTACCTATCATATACTTATGTGGGACGTGGTCCTTTGATACTGTGCACCGGTAAGATATTGGATCTACATTTTTATACTCATATACTTTC
The DNA here is from genome assembly GCA_033675125.1 of Athetis lepigone. Classification (NCBI taxonomy): domain Eukaryota; kingdom Metazoa; phylum Arthropoda; class Insecta; order Lepidoptera; family Noctuidae; genus Athetis; species Athetis lepigone. The sequence continues at coordinate 8,822,576 of CM066230.1, read as the reverse complement.
GATACGATATCGTAAAATACCTTTTTTGTAATAAGAAAGTTATCCCTTTAAGTTTATGGTGGCATGACATGGCTGGCAGTAAATCGCTAAAGAAACTTGCTGCCGTGAGCTATGATGGATGATGTTGTCACTTTTTATTGAACTCTATGTCAGAGATAATATTGACAGGCGCGGGTCTGTTTTGCGATAAAAACCTTAATATTTCTCAGAAAGAAATTTTGCAAGTCCTATGGCATAGTGTACATTAGGTATCTGTCAATTTATGTATTTAGACCCTTTTATCGGTTGCCGTGGAGCGCAGTATGAAAAATTTGTGCGTTTTTTTTATATAATTGATTTGGAAACAAAGTTAAGTGCTCACGGCAGCCTACAGATATTAAGAAACAAAAATGACAATGTTTCATGTGCCTGTAATAACATCGAGTTTCTTAGCCTTTAAACCGGAATACTTATAGTACTACTTATCTACGCGGCTTTGCAGCAGAAAAAGGTACCAGGGTACTTATGGTGGTAGAATTTCTCCGATTGAGCACTTCTTATATTAAAAATAGCTCTGCTGTGTACTCCTGAATAGTATTGCTTTGTTATTATTTCATACCTTTAAACAAGTAATTCTTGTTTATATACATATGACCTGAATCTCGGAAGCGGTTCCAAAGATTTTTATGAGTATGCAAGTGGTTTTGGAGGTGATTAGTCGATATAGCCAAGATTAATTTTTGGCAAAATAAAAAAAAACGAGCTAAGCTCAGTCATTCAAGTAAAAATAATGCTAGTTATTTCTCACAATTTCTTATCGTAAACTAATTTGATAGTGTTGGTTTTATGTTGTTAGAATTTTCTTGACCACCCACATCACTTGTCGGTGAAATAACATTTTTTGCTTCGTTATGTTCGCTGACTTCAAGAAACCAAAGTATTTTCTAAGAAAAATAAAATAGGAAAGGAAAAAATATAAGAAAAAGTGTCGTAATTTAATGCCAAAGAATTGGTATTACATTTTATTGCTTAGTGAATAACAGTCTGGTCGACAGTTCCAGAATAGTTTCAGGTGCGAAAATAAATGCGTATTTCATTGACGTATTTTCTTAGTTTCGTAAATGACTTAATTTTGTTTTTTTTTGTCAGTAGTTTTCCTAAGAAGTTTTATTTTCGTGTCGGTTTAGATTGAACGGACGTATTCTCATTATTATTCCATTCTTCCAGAATGTCTTTGTGTAAAATGGAATCGGTAATTACTTTTAGATTACTTTCTCAGAAATACCTTTATGGGCGAATTTTACAAAATATTTCGTATTTTAGTAACTTATTTAGAACAAAATTGACTTACATCAGTTTCTGTGTAAAGAATCTATCAAAATGTATGAAGCAGCCTTTTACTATCTATAAGATTCAAACTCAAACTCAAAATTGTGGATAATGGTGCTAATTTTCTTGTACACAAACTTAACAAAATTTAGGTTAAGTGCATCTTTCTCTTTCCATTTCTCATAGAAAAGGACAGAAGATACATTTTAGTTTAATCCTGTCAAATTAGACAGCACCAGAAGTAAATCGACGTAATTTTAGTCGCCATGATTTTAATCGTGACTAAATTATCTATGTCTACGTCTTAATTAGACAGGACTTAACTAATATTGTATCTTCTGCCCTTTTCTTAATGAAATGGAAAGAGAAGGATGCACTTAACTTAATTTAGGTTAGTTTGTAAATAAGAATCGGCACCAATATACACTTTACACAAAATGGCAAGTTTTTTACGTTGATCTGGTATTTTGATTCTAATTTAAACTTTGTTAAATAAAATTTTCAGATATAAAAAAAATGCTCTTCCTTTGTTCGGGTTGTAGGTTCACGTGATTTAAACCCAATTTTTAAGTCTAAGCCCGCATTAATTCCTAACTCTCACAATGAGATCTAAAGTTCTTCTTGACTAGCTTTCCCTGCGGTTTCGTCGAACTTTCAATCTGGGTTCAATTTCTAAATATCCTTTCCTAGTGGATTCTTTCTGTATACAAAGAGTAAATTCTCAAAGTTTCATGTGTTAGGACCGGCGTTTTGGGCTGTGCTTTAATAATCACCCATTCACTCAGCTAACTATTTTATAAATATATTATATTTTTTGTGAAACAGCCACGGACGCTATTAAGTACTGCATTAGGCAATCAAAAATAAAACTCTTTATTAAAATTCCTGTATTAAAGTATAAAGATGCAGTTAACATTTTGACAGTTCTCTTAAGTGAGTAAAGTGTTGATTTTTGTTTGAAATGAGTCATAGTTTTTGTTGTTAATTTTTTTTTGTATAAGTTGATGTAGTGATCATACTATTTTTGAGTCTATCAAAATCAATACTAATTCTCAGATAAATAAAGTTTACAATCAAGTGATTTTGGTCATATAATTGTCAAACTAAGAAGGCAGGATAGATTAGCTTTAGCCAAGAAAGTGACAGAGTAAGCTAGATCCCCAAAGTGGTATCTAAATTGAAAGTTGTTTACTCCGAAAAAGTCACGGGAAAAAGCTACAACTATCATATATAGTTTTATAACATGAGAATGACTAATTATTGCATGCACTTATGCGCTGTAAGTCTAAGTTTCAATAACAAATATATGTTACGCTCATATCGTTCTATATTTAGGAGTAAAATTAACATAAATACATTTCGTACAGCCATAAACTATAGTTACGTTGCCGGTGAAGCAACATAAAAGGTATCTATGTAATTAATGATTAAAAACCATCGTCTTGCATGTTACACTAACATTGTTGATAGATTGCGTATTCATGACTTCCCAGGGAAACTGACATAAACAAATGAATCTCTTCCTACATTTTGTTATTAATTAAACTGATGGCATCGGTGGGATGTTATCGTGTTTACAGCAGATAAACCTTGTCCTTGAAATTGACAAATCGGGTCAAGTCTATTAGGTTAATAAAGTGAGAAATATTACCTTCAATTATGACATCACTTGTTTATGAATCGCATAAAATGAAACCACTACACTAATTTGATGATAGTAAAATCTTTTGTTGGATCTGCCCCTCGGTAAATCATAAACCGACTGGTATTAAAGTTGTGATAGGCTCTTTTATAAGGGTTTTATATTTTATTTGGTTCTCCATCAAATATCTCCTTACTTATATTGTAATATTACGATTATAGCTTATAGGATAATGTATTCATGGTCTATTTTTAGATCGGATAGTATCTTAGGGTCGCTTACCTTTACCTAACTTCAGCGGCGTAGCTGTAATCTGTAAGAAAAGTTCTTAGGACAGTCCTTATTTTCGAGATCATTATCTCCCTAACCTTTTTCTAACAGCGTTGGAAACTTTCAGTCTAACCGGATTCAGATGAATACCAATGTTTTATGTGATGTGACTGCCGATAAGACCTCCACAATCCAGTAACTGGGTAATAAGTACCTCTTGTTTAAATTAATAATCAGTCAGTGTTTGACTACCAGTAAACACGGTAAAATGTCTACGAATGACAATCAGAACCAGCGACTTCACGTGCTTTCCAAGGCAAGAGATGTCAGTGAAGTTTTAGAAATAATATGAACTGGAGATCTCATATTTGCTCGTCGAACCCGCAAACTAAAAAAACATTCCCGTCCTTTTGCAGTAGAAATTGAAATTAAAACAATACTTAATCAGTAGGCAACTTGGTTATATTTAAGTTAAACTTACCTCTTCCAAATATTTTATGTTTAGGCCAGACCCTCGCCTCAAGAGAGCAAAGTTATTTATATAATCTTTCGCGAAACTATTTGTTGTGGATTTACGCCCTGAATAAAATAGTTGAAATATCTAAGGGATAGGCTTGTAATTCCTTTAAGTGAGAGGAAACTTATTCCGCGTATTATTTTCTCGTAAGAGCTGTTCTGCTCTAGATGATAGGGCTTAGTTATCTATATATTTATTACTAGTTGTTCCTTGCGGTGTCACCCGCGTTACGTTAGGTTTTTGGTTACTGCCTCGCTCCCGTGGGACATAGCATGATATTATATAGCTTATGTTACTCAGGGATAATGTAGCTTTCGAATGGTGAAAGAATTTTTTAAATCGGTCCAGTAGTTTTTGAGCCTATTCATTACAAACAAACATTCAAAGTTTTTCTCTTTATAATATTAGTATAGATAGATTAGTATAGATAACATTATTCTATTAATAAATTAATAAAGAATATTCTTTACAATCCTATTTATAGTTAATACCAAGGATTTCGGTTGAGATAACAAGTATTACATAAAAATATTTCTGCTTATTTTTTTTCTCGTATTCGTCTTGCCTTGATATTTAGGTATTACGCTTACGTATGTGTTCTAAATATGTAGGTCTCAAATAGGATAACAAGAGTATATAGTTTGTTTCTTCGTAAATCCCGACGTAATTAATATTGTATATTGATGAACATATACCTTAATACTACATTTATTTCCTGTTGTATTACAAGATAAATCTAAGTAGGTCCGAGATACATATACGTTACTTAACCTACACTTTAGCCTAGTTATTCTCCGTTTAACTTGCCATCGTTGTTCGTCAGTGAAAGTAGTAATTATTGCTTTGCTGTGGCACTGGATAAGCTATGCTTATTTGTCTTGACCATAGCCTGTCTTTCAGGTCAAGGATGATAAGATTGGGAAGAAAAATAGTTAATCTAAAATAGGTGCTATTCGTGCTGATTCTCTTGTTCACATACTTAACTAAATTTAAGTTGAATGCATCTTACTCTTTCCATTTGTTAAAGAAAAGGACAGAAGATACATTTTAGTTTAATCCGGTCAAATTAGAAAGCGCCTGAAGAAAATTGACGTATATTTAGACGCCATGTTTTTAAATCGCCTCTAAATTATCTATGGAGTATCTAAATTTGACAGAACTTAACAAATATTTTATCTTCTGTCTGACGTTTGTGTCTGACGGGCCTGTTGGTCTAGTGGTCAGTGTCCCTGACGGCTAAGCCCGAGGTTGTGGGTTCGATTCCCACCCAGGACCAACTTTGTGTGATGAGCATAATTGTTTGTTCTGTGTCTGGGTGTTATTTATCTATAATATGTATGTATTTAAAAATTATATAAGTATGTTTATCAGTTGTCTGATTACCATAACACAAGCTCTGCTTAGCTTGGGATCAGATGGCCGTGTGTAAGATGTCCCAAGATATTTATTTATTTATTCTGTCCTTTTCCTAATTAAATGGAAAGAGAAAGATGCACTCATCTTAAATTTACGTTGGTTGGTGAATAAGAGAATCGGCACCATTGTTCATCAATTTTGTCTGTAGCTTGGGTTCGCTCTAGGTCTGCTTTGACGATTTCTTTCTTTATGACGTGCTCAGTGGTGCCTCCTAGTTATCTCCTAACTAAATTATAATCCTTCGTCAGTAGCTGCTTAGTATTCAGGCGTCATATACTTAACATTAATGCAGAAGTTCTGCAAACAACTCGTTAACAGACCCTTTCACAGAAATTCAAGATAATTTCTTAGTGCCAGATAATTTTCATTTCAGAATACAGTTGTAATATTCATGAGAGTAAAGCCTAACTATGTTTAGGTAAAATAATTGTTTATTCTAGAACATAAGGTAGGTATTAATTACTTACATGCAGCTGTTACACAAAAACAGTTAGAAAGCGCTGATCGACATTTAGGTTTTATTCTGCATTTTAATAACATGCTTTTAATTGTGGACCATTAAAAGCATGTAGTGTTGAAGTAAATGATTTTGACTTTGATTTTGACGACTAAAACGATTTTATTAATAAATGTGGGACAGGAATGGGAATTTTCCCCCTGTAAGGAAAATAAATCGTTTATCTTCATATACAATGACACGATAAGGGTACAAGCATTTTCCTCAGTCATGTTCGCTCTGTGTGAGATATACCAATATTCCTATGGTAATACGGTCCCGTAAGGTGTCAATAACAAAAAAACCTTCCGTGAACATTCCTTTTAGAATTTGTGTGGAATTTTCTTATAAAAGAAAGTGACAATTTTGTTTGACAAAAAGGTACAAGTATGTATGTAAGTTTTAAACTCCGATATTGAAATCGGTACCTGGTAAAGTTTTGAGTTGCTTGAAGTTCTAAATATGAAGAGTAAGAGTTTTATAAGTGTGCCGTACCTACGTAAAAAAGTTAAAATGGAGGTGAGGGTACATTTATTTTGTTTCGAGTTGCTTTATGACAAATAAATTGACATCTGCAGTAACAGACCCCTCTCAAAGACGCATTCCAGAGACAAAGATGATGTACCATGTGGCCGTTATACTGGCGCCCAGATCCCCCCTTTTTATGGGTGGGAAATCATCAAACGACTCTTACCGCTCTAGGTGGAGCGGAAGGGAGTGTTAGACTTCTACTGATTGAATCCAACCCATGCTCCTTCTTAGCCCTTTGTGTCCGGGGCGGCCGCGGTATTTGTTTCGCAGCCTTAGCAGGGCCGTGCCCTGTCAGGGATGCGAGGGCCCGCAGCCCTGACAGGGCTCCCAAACCCCTCAAACCAGAACAATCGCTGGTCTGAAATAGTTTGTTATTGTTTCTCCGGGACTTGTCTAGCTTCATTGCTCTGCGCTTTTCTGGTAGACTCCACTGTTGATTCTGGCTTTCAGGAGTTACAGTGGTTGGAAATAGTGTGATGGGATTGGTCTGAAATAGGAACGGTGTAAGTACTTTAACGAACGATCTCCTTGACAAAGAGCTACTCTCCACTACTCTTTGAGTATTCGGGCTAACAAGTGGGTTTTGTTTGAAACACCTAACTTTAATCTAGAACTACTCGTCGGTACTGGAGAGAAGTTCAAATTAATTCAAATCAGATGCAGAACAGTTTATCTAGACTAGTCGTGTTGTGTTTCGTAGAAACTAGTTAAGACGTATTATTATAATATTTGTTAGTTTTTGCCCGTGAATTAGGCCGCGTGACAAAAGACATTGGTAATACGGAGTAAACGTATTCATAAAAAAATGGTTGTTGATTTAGCCCCGAAAGCGTTACGAACAGACAGACAAATACGCAGACAGACAAAGATTTGCACTGCTTTATTCAGGGTAATCTACAACGGAATAATAAAATGCATAAAAATTATAGCAAATGCCAGCAATTATGCATTGTAAATGCATTTTAAATTTCGAGTATTACAACCGTTTAAGGCCTCGTATATATTACTTACTTAGTTAAATATGTTGGTGACACCTTCGTATTATTTGTATTTATGTTACCATCCTACCTACGCTAAGCTGTAAATAGCTGAAACAGGCGTTAAACTTAATTGGACCTGCACTGCAACGGAACTTCATTATTTATTTGAATCAGAGTACAGTCATCCCAAACTTCCACAGTATACAAATTAAAAAAGCACAATTTCAGTAGATAAATAAAATAATAATAGTAGCATACGAGTGTTTAGTTTCATAGTAACGTATATTGTTGACTTTAAGATCGTTATCTAACTCCGCAAAGCTGGAATTCTGCCAACTGTATGGGAAAGGAAGCAATCATAAAATTAATATTTGCTTGTGTTGTTTTCATTAAGACATGTCTTTCATATAGCCCGGAGATTAATACTGCTGAAGTTTGATCCATTATTAATAGATAAGATATAAAGTTTTAAAGCTACTTATGAGTTTTGGGGAATGATGCAAAGTTTATTAGCGTTGCTTAAGGTCTGAATGAGGGTTAAATATTACCTATAAGCCCCTTAGTCCTCCTTCAATTTAGAGTTAAGTCTCACGTAACAAAGTTAGAATTGCTTTAAATTAACAGTTTCAGACTACTACCTTCGCTAAGTTTGCCACTGATCTTAGTGTTGATTTCACGTACTATTTAGCTATTTTATCTAGAACAGTTCCCTGACGTTTTACCTTCGTTATGATTCGAACTTCACTTGGTGTATAAGGCCAATATGTATTTGCTTTACTTGGGTATTACAAACTATACCCCAGACTTATTGAAATAATGATCATATTGCATAGCATAGAATACACAAATATTTGGCCAAATAGCCCAAATCAAGGAGTACCATTACGTAAAACATGATGATATTCATCTGTCACCGTTCTTTTTTCGCCATTGAAAAACTCCATTCGTTGCATTTAATACGACGTGTCTAATGGATGCAAGTCTTGGTCCCACTTATCTGTAATAACTGCCCCTTAGGCGGTTGTTAGAATAAAATAACGCCATTTTCCGAGAAAAATGATTTACTTTAATCCTTAGAGAGAAAAAAACTAACGCGAAGATTTATCTTGTTTCAGGTTGCAAATGGAGCGAACAGTAAATGAACGATGAATTTCAAGTGAACTATAATAAAGATTAAAATCATAATGTCGAACAAATCGCATACGTTTTTGGATATCTTCCAAGCGATTTTCGCTGCATCTGGAAATGCATCGACCATCAATGAGACGCAGATTGTGTCTGTTATGAGGGAGCAGGCCAGTAGGGGTGATGAGATGGAGTCGATGCTGGTCACCATGATGAAGGCTGCGAAGAACAAGCTCAACTTGACCTTGAAACCGGACACTTGCGGGTACTGCGAGGGGGATTTCAGGGACGTTATTATGGCATACAACGGCATACATGGCTACGTTAGTTTGTTGGTATGTATTTTATGTTTTATTCTTATTTATTTCTCTATAGCTTTGCTGTAAGTAAGTGGAGCGGTACTATGTATAGAGTTGAATACAATATATCGTATTTCTCAAGCTTTATAGCTTGAAAATCTGCCTGTGACTAAATCTGGTCTGACTAGCATTAGTACGTATTTTATGATATGTTCTTGCAAACTATCGAATAGTACTTGCGTGACGTTTAAACATTACTTCGATATGGTTTTATTACGTCTCTAAATCTTAAAAACAAAAGGATCCCTGCCGAGTCTCAGTTCGCGATGAATTTAAAAGGTACTGAAAAGATTTTCATGCGGTTTCACTAATGGACTGAGTGATTCATGAGGAAGATTTAGGTTTAACAGAGAAACTTCTAGAATTTAGCTTTGCTCGGGTATTATAAAGATTTCTAACACTCGTGCGAAGTAGGAGCGGGTCCTAGTGGCTATAGATTGTTCTATTTCTGATAATCCGTACTAATATTATAAATGCGAAAGTAACTCTGTCTGTCTGTCTCTTCTTCACATCTAAACCACTAAACCGATTCGAATGAAATTTGGTGCAGACGTAGTCTGGGACCCGAGAAAGGACATAGGATAGTTTTCATCCCGGAAGTCCTCCGGGAACGGGAACTATTATTCCATGCGGACGAAGTCGCGGGCAAAAGCTAGTTCAAAATAAAAAAATGCTGGCTTTACAGGGTTGCAACCATTAAAAGTATTAGTTAGAGGTTTTCAAAAGATATTTCTTTTGTAAATCTTTTCTTTGTTAATTAAAACACCATAAAAATTTGACGGTCGTTAAGAGCGGCGTAATTGTTAACGAAAAAGTACAATTTTTTTTATTTTTCCCCGACTTTTGCTGTCGATGTTAATCAGTTTAGACATAAAGCTCGCTTGAAGGATATTTTTCCTGTTTTCTCTTATCTACAAATTCTTTTCTTCATACTTGTATGAAGAATATTTTACCACGAAGATTGAAGTACTCTCCTGAAAAAATAAAACAGTTGTTTTAGCAGTTTTGTTTTTACAACTTATGCTGTTGTTGGAGCTTTGTGGTGAAAGATTATCTTTATTTATTTTCTTTAGCTGAAATATATTACGAGTATTTCACACACTCGATGTGCTGAGGTCTCTTTTTTTAGGGTTCCGTAGTCTACTAGGAACCCTTATAGTTTCGCCATGTCTGTCTGTCTGTCCGTCCGTCCTCGCTTAATCTCTGTGACCGTTAGCACTAGAAAGCTGAAACTTGGTACCAATATGTATATCAATCACGCCGACAAAGTGGTAAAATAAAAATTGGAAAAAAATGTTTTATTAGGGTAGCCCCCCTATATGTAAAGAGGGAAGAGATTTTTTTTTTATTTCAACCATGACGTGTGATATGTTGTTAGATAGGTATTCAAAAATGAATAGGGGTTTACTAAAATCATTTTTTGATAACGTCAACAATTTCGGAAATAATCGCTCATAAAGGAAAAATCAAAGCGTCCCTCTAACTTTTGACCCGTAGGTTTAAAAAACATGAAAAAAATCTGGAAAGTAGAACTTTATAAGGACTTTCTAGGAAAATTATTTTGAACTTTATAGAAAGAACAGTTTTTGTACAAAAAAAGACAAAAAGGTTGTACAAAATAATTTCTGCGTACTTAGTATGTCAACGTAACAAAAGCCTTTTTTTAAACTTATAAGTGGGAACACTTATTGTGACGGACGGGAAAATACGGAACCCTACATTGAGCGTGGCCCGACACGCTCTTGGCCGGTTTTTTCTTTCTAGATACATAAGCTTCTTGGTATTGCCAATTGGGAAAATATTGCAAGAGGTATGAAATAGATAATGCTTTAAGATCACACAGACACAAAGCACAACGGTACACCGTAGGGTGTAATTCTAAAGAATTGATTGTCAAATTTGCTCGGATTCCAAACATAGTTCACGTCTACATTTTACAGTTCAAAAATAATAAAACGACAACGACTGAAAACCAATTAATTAAGTATTCAATTTTATTTGAAAGTCAAATAATATAAAAAGGGTGCTATAATTGAAAACTAACTCAGCATCGACCCTAACTTTTCAGGGTCTTATTGTTAATAAAGATCGAAAGACCTGAGGGCTAAGTCGCTTAATTAAAATGTTCAAAATGTGTTCTAGTAAAAAATATTTATGTACTATTGACACATTTTCTTAAGGATGAATCGTTTTTTAAACAAAAACTGTTCATTCCACGACTTAAAATATTACTAGGCTATAATTGTCCCTTTTCTGGCAAGGGCCACTTCTAAAACACCGAAGGTAGAAAGAGATCACCACGCTTGATCAAAGCGAATTTTAATTACAAGTCCAGGTTTCCGCACGATATTATCTTTTACCGATGCCAGAGATGTCTTACATATAAATTAAAAAGTCACATTGGTACTTTCCTGGTGTCGAGCCACTTCTTCACTACTTGGTTTACATGTCAAAAATCCATAAATGGACAGTTTTAATGAGAATCGCACTTTTAGTCAGATCTCATTAGGGACACCAGGTTACGCCACTCGGGTCACGCCAACAAAATGTATGGGTGGATGTCGCTGAGCGTAGCAAGTGGTGGCGACACCAGATGAGACATCCGCCATCTTTTGTTGGTGGCACGACCAAGTGCAAGGGCAAGTGGTGCAACCTGGCGTCTTAACGAAACATGGCCCTTATTGAAACTCAGGTGAAACTCGAAATACTAAGGTTTATTTGTAAATAAGTTGAACGTAGTTTATGGTCTTTCAGGCAATGAATCGAACTGTGGAATATACAAATGCAAGTATTCTTGATTATAGAATTCTACAGCTCTTAACATAGTTTGTGTGGTTCAGACGACTGACGTTCAATTCTGGAATCCATTTGCACTGATGTCCAAAACCTTGAGAACATGTTCCCAGGCACATGTTTCATCGGTTGAAGTGTTCCCTCGGCATTTGCAATATTTATTTTGGGACCAATTCATCTGACCCGCACAATTTTGTCAAATTGTTGCGTATTTTTGGCGAAATGTGAACATCAAAATATATCTATTTCTGTCGTAGTCCGTTTATAAAATATGAGTTCACGTAAAAGCTTAAAAAAAATTAGATTACCTTAGATATTGACTAGCGGTTTCGTAGCAAAATAGGACCAATATACTTCTTATTTTTATACTTGAGTATACACAATACCATTTTTTTACCGATATAAGAATGAAATTATAATAAAATAAAGAAAACCAAGCTTGTTCAAGGAGAAATGGTGATTTCGGACTTAAAATAAAGTTTAGGTTTCCTGACGGTATGGTTCTCACCGATGTCTGTGATGTGCAAGATAAACTTTGGAAGTACATAAATAATAATAATACCAGCCTATTACTGTCAGACTGCAGGGCAAACGCCTCATCTCATACAGAGCAGGCACGAGAAAGTACATATTAATTGAAAAATTTGATCAACACTTGCTTTGTTGAAACCCACAGCCTCATGCATAAGAAGCGGGGGCCTTAACTACTGACATTTATTAATTATTAAGAATTCATTTCCAGGAAAAAAAAAAACACATTTTAAGAGAGTATCTTGTATATTAATTGGATACAAGATACTCCCTTAAGATTTGATACCAAAGTATTTTTGAACATTTTTAATGGACGTCTAAGTAAAATTATTTGCTTCCATTAGGCCATCAAAAAGCACTCCGGAACGTCATATAAACAAGTAAAAAGAATAAATCTTCTCACCGCTTCCAACATTAAGCTTCATACTTACTCTTTTAAAATTAATATTATACTTGTACTCTTCTGAGGTTTGGTACAGCCTGCAAATAAGTCGATTAGCACTATAACTTTTAGCGATTTATCGACGCGAAATAAAACGAGGGTTTATTTTTTAGCATTTCAAGTGAAAAATAAGACTTTTTTGTATCTTATTTTTACAACTATTTCATATTTTTTTAAATATTTTGCTCAATTCATCATCTCTCTAGCTTTTTTGCTATCTTTGTTGGGGTTGGTTTCCAATCTAACCAGATTTTGCTAAGTATCGGTGTTTTATTTGGATCAACTGCCTATCAGATCTCCATTACCCAGTTATTGGGTAACACAGTACCCTTTGGTTACATTGTTTGTCTGTGATTGTCAGATTTTCTGGTTTCTGACTAATCGTAACATCTGTGAATGATCTACGAATAACAACCGAGACCCACGGCTTTACGTTCTTTTCGAGGCACGAAATGTCAGTGATGATGTGTGATGTCTTAAATAAATTAGGTGTATGAATTGAAAAAGTCACTGGTATTTGCCGGTTTTGAACCAGCAACCATATTTTTTAGAGCAAGGCTTCTAAGAGCAATCACGACAGTAAGATTGTACTCAATTATTATGTTTTTAAAATCCGAAGAGTCAAGCGACCTTTTTTGCTCACCGTACAGTCATGATATTCGCCAAAACTCACGTTGTATATTGATCTAAGTTTAGCAAGATCAGATAATTGGAAGGACAGTTTAGCGACCCAACGTCTGATGGAGTTAGTACAACGGGCCTCTATTGTTCCTTCGAACATCCAAGGTTGTTTATCTCACGATTTAGGATAGAGGTGCTAAAATTACAAAATTGGTTCTATTAAACCTCCTCGTGGCTCTAGCGTCAGTTGGGCACGTTTCCAATAGACATCGATGCGGAGTTTTTTGTTGTTGTTGTTGTTTTTTGTGTGTAAAAGAGATTGACAGATTGGACCAAATCTTTAAATAGACGATAAAGGAATCATACATAGTTTAAACCTAAATCAAAGTTGCTTTCCGCTGTTTGTCTATCTTTAAAACCGCGCAACGGATTTTAATGCTGTGTTTTAATTGATAGATTGATTCAAGACAAAGGGGTATGTGTACAATACATTTAAAAGAGCAGGATTTTCAAAGATTTGTACGACACAAACTTTGCAGGGTAGTACTAGATTAATACTAGTTTATATTTTTGAAATAAGAAACTTCAATGTTGATTTGGATTAGTCTGTAAGGATCTTGCTGGGAATGAAATAAAAAAAATACACGTTTTTTTATTAAATTTATCAGTTAGTAGTGATTCTAGTGCATGTGACTAAATAGGATTACAATATACAGTGAGATTAAAAAAAAACTGTATCCCCAGTGAACTTCCGTATTCTTATCTCATTGGCAATCAATCCAAAATACTTCCAAGAGTAGGCCTTCTGCTGATGTCTGCTTGGTAGTAAATATCAACTGTCAATACCATTTGTTCGCTTTTAGTCAGTGGGTTTATGTACGCATGCGGTTGCCGGGGAAACGGTGATGAAGTTTAAAATAGACGGTAGTTTTCACATAACCTAGGGAACGTACCAAACTTATTTTTATATTCAAACCTCGTGTCATTATGTTTGTTCAGGGTAATTTCCGGAACTACTGATTTGATTTTATAAAAAATATCGCATTGATATGTAAGTTTGTTCAACATAAAAAGGCTATATTTATTTCGACAACAGCCAATGATATTATAAGTATTAAGTATAAACTGGCCAACAGCCGGTCGGACTAACGCACAAATATCGGTAACAAAATTACGTTTGTTGTATGGGAGCTCCCTCAAATAGGTATTTAATTTAGCCTGTTTATTAGTTTTGTTCTAGCGGTAATAGAATATTGTTATCTGTCAATTGTCTAACTATCACCGACAGTATGTGACAGACAGACAGTTAGCAAAATCTTAGCAATAGGGTCCCGCTTTACCCTATGCGTATGGAACACTAAAAACGCTCTGAGCGTGGCACGTCAAAATTTTACTATCTGGCTAACTTATGGATTTGCGACATTAGTAAGAGAAAGACTGTGTACAAAATCTGCTTCTCTCCTCTTCTAATCTAGTTAAATTAAAATACATATTAATCGCTGAATGTGTTCCTAAGCTCAAAACTCAAGAACCGTTCAAGGAAGATTTTATAAAGGAAAAATATAATAGCCATCCGGATAATTTGAAAATTCGGACAAAACTGAACGTCCTTTTCCTGACCATGTGAACGTGATTTATAGTGCGAATTCAATCATTGGACAGGACTGTCAAGATCGGTTAGTAGGTAGTTATTATGTAAAAAATAATAGCAGTGCGTTAGGCTCACTAAACCTTGAAAATGGACCTAAAGTGCCTTAGAATTTTTCTATTAGAAAATCGTTATTTGACTTTAACATTCACTTCGAACGACTGAAGTGTAAATTGTCATTGGAACTGTCCCACAGCTGGGCAAAGGCCTCCCCAACCCTTCCGGATTATTTTTTCCCTCGCTTTCTCAAACCAGATTGATTCTATGTAGAATTAATAACTAACATTATATGGGCTATAAGTACTATCCTATTATTTATTTATTTTGTTAGTACATTTTTTACATTTTGTAAAATTGGCGTCTTAAAACTATTGACAAAATATTGTCAATAGTTTTTATTTAGATTATAATGTTTAAAAATAAACTAATTAATAAGCACAACGTTATTAAAATATATTTCAAACTATTTAACCCCTACTTCGACTCTAAATAATAATTCCTTTTACTTTTTCATCTTTGCGATGTCCCCGCTAACAAGTTGATGTCCCGAACGCTTAATTGCAGTTGACAACGTTTTATTAAACTTCAACAAACCGAACCCTTGTACAATTAGTGACAGGCTTCTAGAACTCAATTAATCCTTAATCCCCGTTCTTAGACTTTGTTAAATACAAATAATATTTTCTTATTATTTTCTTGCATCGTGATGACGTAATGTTCGCAGTTGTTTATTCGTAGTTGTTCGCATATTGACAGATTGTTTACGTCGCAGTCAGTCGTTTGTTTCGCATTAGCGTGGGTTTGAATATTTCTTATTCAATCACTTGGAGAATGATGTTCCGCCTATTTAAATATCAAGACAATGTTTTGTTGATTGTGTGAAAGTGTAATTTGGGTAACATTGTTTTTGGTACAGTACATTTAAATCCCGTGCCTCGAATACAGAAACACAAGTGTCAGTTGTCATTTTGTAGATGATCAGTGGATACGGGTAGGCAAGAAAGACCGACAGGTAGTCTTCCCAAGGAATATCCCTTGGGGAGACTACCCCAAAATCAGTCGATTTTACCCAGAAACTGAGTTGCAAATTGTGGTAGGCAGTCGCTCCATGTTAAACACTAGTACTCAACTGTATCTGATTAGCATAATAGCGGACCTTAATATAGTTTAGAAAAGGTTATGCTCGGTACACACGACAACGATTTATCGTTACATTGAACGAACAAAAATTGGCGCAGATTTTTATCGTTGGTGCAAGCTGTCTTTCTGTACACACGTCCGATAAATCTGTCTAACTAGCAGTCAAATCGACGCGATTGGTCGTGAGTATGTTGTATATTCAAGTGAGCATTAGAGAGATTATGATGAATATCAATAGATAATTGCTGTTGGTCACCTACAATCTGAAAACTTGAACTGTGTAAATTGAGTACTATTTACTTATTAGTTAGCGGCACAGATCACGAAAACACAACTGTAAACGCGCCAAACGCTTCTCTGAACCCGATTTATATTTAATAGCAACTGGATTGCTGTACAATCACTTAGCTAGTTTGTTACTTCGTGAATTATTTACTGAGCCCAAATTAAAGTCAAATAACTGTGAAACTTACGATTAAGTTTCACTGATGATTTATTTCAATTTATGTGGAATTAGGTTCTACTTTAACTGTCAGTGGTGCCAATCCTCTTATTCACAAACTAACGTAAATTTAAGTTAAGTGTATCTTTCTCTTTCCGTTTAATTAAGAAAAGGACAGAAGATCAAATATTAGTTAAGTCCTGTCATATTTAGACACTCCATAGATAATTAAGACGCGATTTAAAAACATGGCGTCTAAAAACATGGCGTCTAAATATACGTCAATTTTCTTCAGGCGCTGTCTCATTTGACAGGATTAAACTAAAATGTATTTTCTGTCCTTTTCTTTAAGTACGTACGTATTATTGACATTGTCTAGACGGTCGTGTTATGAGAAATACTTAATGTAGTACCTATGTGCAAATATTCCTTGTTGGGGAATTGGAGTTGAGACTGAGGTTTATGAAGTTGTCGGTCGCAGAATTATACTGCCCGTTATTGGTCGTTTTATTTGTCAGAGACGTTTAGCTACCGTAACTGAAACTTTCGTATATCCAAAATAAAAAGTATATACCGTAAATTAAATGCTAGCCACGCGCGTCTTATATTGTTTATTATTTACTAGCTGTTCCTCGCGGTTTCACCCGCGTCACATTAGGTTTTTGGTTACTGCTTCGCTCTCGTAGGACATAGCGTGATATTACATAGCCTATGTAACTCAGGAATATCTTTGTAACCACTTCTTTGAAAACGTTAAATAATTTTCTAATTCTATCTTACCTATTTTTCTATTATGTTTACCTTGACTGTCTTCCACATTCTTGTACCTGTTTATATGTATAACTATCTGTGAAAACTTGTAATTGGCCTTAACTTTGTAACTCTCTTCATCTTACCACTGTTAATAGCTGTAAGTTTTCCGATGAAAATAAAATAAAATAAAATATTGTAACTTAATAATGAAAAAAGATTTTTTGAAATCGGTCCAGTAGTTTTTAAGTTAATTCGTGTTAGATATTTAATTTAATTCTAAGGTTAGTTTTAATTAATATTATCTACATAATTATTTCCTCTTTTCTTTGGTCTGTATAATTTAAAGAAGTAAGTGACTAATTTCATTGTTTCCGTGTATCAACTGTCAAAGTGATGATATAGATAATCTGTGGTGAAAAAGTGGCGGGAAGATTGGTTTTGCATGTTGTGTGAATTGTCGTGTTTTAAAACGGAGAATAAAACAAAGTTAATTTCTACAAGAGTTTTATTGAAGAATCCAACAAATTCAGAACTGGGATTGTTTCTACGTTCCACGTAAGTGTAAGTTGCATCGGCCGTGTTTTAAAAGGTGAGCAATTATTTTAAATTTTACGATCAAAAAGTTACGATGCATGAAGTGAGGGTGGAATCTGAAAAGTTATTTAATCTAATGCGTTTTGAGAACAATAGCCGTTTTAATAACGATATTGTTTACTTTATGAAATTATCGATCGAACCATATTTTGTTTTTTTTTCTTTCTTACTTGGCTATACTTAAAAAAAAACTACTAAGAAATACACTATTACGATCATAGGTTTACCGTTTTCTATGTGTTTATCGTTGACGAAACCAAATCAAAAGAAATGTACTAGATTTTCCCTCACTTCAAAGATTAATTAATTACTTTGTGACACCAGTAGTAGTAAGTTATGTCTACTCGTACAAAAGTACTTAGTTGTTTTCCATGTCTGAAGTAGGAAGTTGTGTTTAAATCCAAGTACTGTTTCGGGAAAATTTGGTGCGTTCCAGGAACATGGATAACGAAGGCCGAGCTTCACGAGAAGTGCGTACACCATCGCGACCGCGGTCTTCGCGCAGCCCACTGCATGGAAGCGGGCGGCGCTCGCGGCGAAACCAATCGCGTACCCGTACGCGAGACAGTGGCCGACAGTCACTGCTGGACAGCGACAGCGCACTGCATTCGCAACGCCGCACACAGCAGCGTTCGCGGAGCCATGAGCGCGACAGACCCAGGGCTTCACAACGTCGTTCGCACAGCCGGGTGCGCGCTAGCAGTCGGCGCTCTCGCAGCCCGCTACCCCGCGGCTCCCAGCGAAAGGAACGGCGCTCGCCCAGCCTCGAGCGCGGAAGCAGTCGGCGGTCGCAGCGGCGGAGCTCACGCAGCCGCGAGCGTGGCAGCGGGCGTCATTCGCCTTGCGCGTGCAGCCACAACCGCAGCGAGTCCCGTCACTCCACGGCGCGCCTTGGGCGTGATGAGCAGCGTGAGCAGAGGATCGAAAATGAGTTGAATAATCGTGAGTTTCAAAATAGTACTAGTTCACAACAATCTAATAGTGATAGTATTCTGTCTCAGTTAGTTAATGCGTTGCAAACAGTAAGTAGGGATACGATCAGCAATAAGTTATCTGGGCATAACACGCTACCCGAATTTGATCCATCTCGCAAAGAACAGACTATTAACATGTGGCTGCATAAAGTGAATGAGTGCGCACTTATATATAAATGGAATGATCAGCAAACCGTCCATTTTGCATTGCCCAAGCTGAAAGGGTTAGCTCAAAAATGGTACGAAGGCCTTAGTACAGTACTCCATACTTGGCAAGAGTGGCAGGAAAAACTAAAACTTGCCTTTCCCGCCGATGAAAATTACGGTCAACTACTGACGACTATGCTTGCTAAACGTGCTCGTTTTACCGACTCTTTAGAAGAGTATTTTTACGAGAAATCAGTTCTGTTAAATCGCTGTACTATTGATGGCAAACGAGCCGTTGATTGCATAGTCTTCGGTATTGATGACCGAAACGTTCGTTTGGGTGCTGAGGCTGCTCGATTCGAAACACCTGATCAATTGCTTCCTTATTTGAAAAATGTTAGTAATAGTCAGGGTAATAACGAACGTAAAAGGGCACGGAATAACGATGGTAACGTGGATCATACGTCGAAAGAGGAAGGGAGTAAGAATATAGATCGCGTTTCTGTCAAATGCTTTAATTGCATGCAAGAAGGACATTATATGTCTAGTTGTCCCAAGCCGATATTGAGGTGTGACACTTGTCTACGCTATGGGCACACTAAAGACAAATGCCGTAATACAACCTTCACGACAGGCACTAATAATTAAACTACAAAACTGTAATGATAGCCATTACAGTTTAGATACGGAAAGAGTGGCTCATTCAAGTATTATAAAAAAAACTTTAGTTAATAATATCCCTCTAGAAAGCTTTATTGACTTTGGTAGTACGTTAAGCCGTGCCACGAAAGCGCATACTCGAAGTCGTCGAGAATTAAGAGACCATCTTTACACCCTATTCGTACTATACGTAGACCACGTAGGCCCGTTCATAAAAAGAACAAAAGGAAATACCCATTTACTGGTAATCATTGACGTGTATTCCAAATTTATTATTCTAAAGCCAGTAAGAAGTACTAAAACCTCTATAGTAATAGATAAACTCAGAGAATATTTCAGTATTTTTGCGATTCCAAAAGGTTGGTTTCGGACAGAGGGTCCTGCTTTACTTGCAATACATTTAAGGAATTCATGGCTCAGTTAGGCATACAGGCGTGCTGAACGCCGGCCTAAATACACACTGAATAACGATATAAGCAACCGAATAAGCCCCGGTACAAGCATAATTCTCTCTCTCGGTCGGTGACCTTGTATTCTTTATTGCACAAGAAAAACAATACACATAAAAAAAAAAAAACATCCAAAATATGTGAATTATGTACAATGGCGAGCTTAACCCAAAGTTATCTTCCAGCAAACCGTAATTCTATAAGTAAAAGAGATTGCAATAGAGGTAATGCGTGTGTGCAATAACAATACATAATCTTGTAAGTGTAGATCGTGAGGTTCCTTCCACGAAAAAAAAAAGTTAGCACCGTTTTCAGGGACCTTTCAGGGTTACGCAGGTCTTTGATAATGATAGGTATCAGATCTAGGATACCCAAAAAAAAAAAACGACGTAGTTACTCAGCAGTCGTAGTTTCGGATAAATTGAAACCCTGGCTGCATTCATTTTCAAAGATCAGATTCCTTGTCTTCTGTTGAAGACGACGACTATAGCTTTGGTTATATTCAGATTAGAAATATAATAATGTATACGTACCTACATACATAAGTGTGATAAGCAATTGTGTTCTGAGATGGATTACTAGTGTTGTTATGTTGCTGTCGCTTGCCGTTGCCTATTGTAGAAATGAAAAGAAAAGGAATAAGAGATGATCTGAGAATAGATTATAATTTCATCATCATTCTATTTGAGCTAAGAACATACCTAGAATGTATAAAGCATATTTAGTATAACTGTTTTGAATTGATATGTGTTTTAGTAATTGAAATTTATAATGAACTATTTTGTATATAATTTTGGTAGATGTGAACTATATTAAAGTGAAACGGTTCCAAGATAGATGAGGCTTGGCCCGTTGAGTGTTATCTGTATATTAAATGGGAGTAGGGTAGATGAGACCTACACCATTCTTGTTCGGTTCCAAGATAGATGAGGCTTGGCCCGTTGAGTGTTATCTGTATATTAAATGGGAGTAGGGTAGATGAGACCTACACCATTCTTGTTCGGTTCCAAGATAGATGAGGCTTGGCCCGTTGAGTGTTATCTGTATATTAAATGGGAGTAGGGTAGATGAGACCTACACCATTCTTGTTCGGTTCCAAGATAGATGAGGCTTGGCCCGTTGAGTGTTATCTGTATATTAAATGGGAGTAGGGTAGATGAGACCTACACCATTCTTGTTCGGTTCCAAGATAGATGAGGCTTGGCCCGTTGAGTGTTATCTGTATATTAAATGGGAGTAGGGTAGATGAGACCTACACCATTCTTGTTCGGTTCCAAGATAGATGAGGCTTGGCCCGTTGAGTGTTATCTGTATATTAAATGGGAGTAGGGTAGATGAGACCTACACCATTCTTGTTCGGTTCCAAGATAGATGAGGCTTGGCCCGTTGAGTGTTATCTGTATATTAAATGGGAGTAGGGTAGATGAGACCTACACCATTCTTGTTCGGTTCCAAGATAGATGAGGCTTGGCCCGTTGAGTGTTATCTGTATATTAAATGGGAGTAGGGTAGATGAGACCTACACCATTTTTGTTCGGGTCCAAGATGGATGAGGCTTGGCCCGTTATTAAAAATATTTTGTGATAATGTTGTAAGCTGAATGGATAAGATGTATAAGATATAGATAAATGAGATTGTATAAGATGTATAAGTTAAGTTGTATACAAGTGAGATTGTATAAGATGTAAGTTAAGTTATATATAAATTAGACTGTATAAGGTATATACTTAAGTTGATAACTACTCTGGTTACATTCTACTTCTTATAATTCATCGCATAATTTGTACAATTGAAATTAAACCACTATGGTTCTATGCATTAAAATGATGTACTTTTGCGACTGCATATGAGTTTTATATATATATTTTTCAATGTTTCATTTGATGAGACCTAAATTGCGACTTCTTAGTATTTGTCTCATATTTAAAGTTATAGATTGTTTTGTTTTGTCAACTGATTAATTGATACACGGGGACGTGTAAATGTAACAACGGATGGCCGAGTGTTAGATATTTAATTTAATTCTAAGGTTAGTTTTAATTAATATTATCTACATAATTATTTCCTCTTTTCTTTGGTCTGTATAATTTAAAGAAGTAAGTGACTAATTTCATTGTTTCCGTGTATCAACTGTCAAAGTGATGATATAGATAATCTGTGGTGAAAAAGTGGCGGGAAGATTGGTTTTGCATGTTGTGTGAATTGTCGTGTTTTAAAACGGAGAATAAAACAAAGTTAATTTCTACAAGAGTTTTATTGAAGAATCCAACATTCGTTACATACAAAAACACAAATCTTTACTCTTGATAATATTAGAATAGATTGTTGCACGGTCTTAACTGTAAATATTATAATTCATAACAATTTATTCCTAAATAATTTCATATACTAATTTAAAGTATCAAAATACAAAATCTACAGATTTCGCCTTGACTACACCTCGACACACATTTCACCTTTGTCATATAAATGCCTATGAGCTGATCGAAGTATAGTCATGCTCCGTTTCCTTATATTTATAGAGAATTAAGATAAGAAATACAAACAAATATATGGTATATTTGTTTGTATATCTTAACTTAATTTTCTATACCTGCCAAAGGATGTTTATATGTATTTTTTAACCAGCCGCTATTAGTGTATTAAACAGTACGGCAGCCACAAATTATCTCAAAGAAAGCTGTTCAAAACAACAGACGCATTTCCGAGCATATTTGAGAAAAAACATCGTTTGTATTGCTATAATGTCTGTGCTCGTATATCATGAAACTGCTATTTATGTCAAACTTTGTTTTTACTCATTGCAACATTGGTTTATCTTACTTGGAACCTTTTCAAAAGAGAACATTTTAGTACTATTGAGACCAATAATTTGCCTCTACTGCGCGTGGCATATACAATACCTCGACACAAAGGAGTTTTAAATCTAGATTTAGCATTTTATTTGGAATCTATACGAGACAATTCTTCGTTACTCGCTTACAAACAATATTTAATCAACTTAAAAAACTCGTCTTCAACAATGTTTTGAAAGTTTAAATAAAAAGCTTTTTTAAAAAAAAGATAACCGACTTCAAAAACTAAAAGTTCAAAAATAACTATTTCGGAAGTCGGTGGCTTCTCTTCTGCCGGTCGATTTGTGTTGCCACCGACTTCCGAAATAGTTATTTTTGAGCTTTTAGTTTTTGAAGTCGGTTATCTTTTTTTTTAAAAACCTTTTTATTTTTTACTTTTTAGTTAGAGTCTCAGTGTCTGACTACGTTTTAGGGTAGCTCTCAAAACAAACTTACAATCTTATAAAATGAAAACGGCACTATGCGCGCAACGTCACGGGATATCCATTAGTGTTATATACTAAAACCTTCCCCAGATGTAACAAACACTTTGCTGAAAACCGCATCAAAATCGGTTCAGCCAAACGCGAGATAATCGCGGACAAACATACATACATACATACAGGTCGAACAGAGAACCTACTTTTTTTTGAAGTCGGTTAAAGATCAATGATTTTATCTTTTTTTCGTCGTCTCGCCTATGCCGTGTAAATTTTATTTATTTTTTAATTCTTTCTGTACAATGCTGGCTAGTCTTCTATGTAAATGTATTTAAAAAAATGTAATTTATAAATTTTAATTATTTTGAACTAAACGTCAATTTATATTTATTAAAGTATGAACCTTGACCAACTGTTATTTACGATTGTTTATTTTGCAGTAATCTTGTTAAGAATTCTAAACTTCTTTTAGAGTTGCTTGAATTAGAGAAACTTGGAGAAAAAGTTTTCGCAGCAATGTATACCTACTAAAATTAGATAGGTACCTTAGTGTCAAAAGCAGGGAACTGATGAGACTGATATTATTAGGTTCTGTGGTGAAATTTCGTAGAAAACGATGTCAAACAACCGTGAAATTGAAATAACTGAATTGAGTAGAAGTTTCAAACTTTCTGACTGAACAATGGAGAGAATCGAAGAATATTTCAAGTATCTTCGTATTGACTAGATCTATTTGAAGTTGTGCGTTGTGTATGGTTGTCTGTACTTCGTAGTAATATAGCTAATCTTGGAAGTTGTCTTGTTTAGTTTTACGGCAAGAAATTAAATTAGACATTTTGTTCATGAAATTTGGTAATAACTGTAAGGTACATACCAATTTCTTTTTATATGTACTTGGGCAAAAAAAAACTTATTTTTTAACATGTTGGTTTAGTATATCACTATTTCTATTAGAATTATCTTAAAAGAAACATCCGAAATTAAAGCCAAAGGTTAAAGTCTCTGTTAGAGTACATGCACTTGTTAGATTTAAAAAAATGGGAAAACATTATTTAAACAAAATAAAAGCGACAATGTGGAGAGTATTTATTGTTATTTAAGCGAATCGAAGCCTTATGTACAAATTCGTAGTTTATCAGATTTATCTGTCCAACTCAAAACCATTTATTCGAATAAACGAGAAGCTATTTGCTGGATCCAAAATAGTAGGTTCCTATAGAGAAGAACCAGCAAGAAACTCTGAGAACGCTCTTTTAAACTCTATAGAATATCACAATTATTTGGTTCTATTATTCAAGTGAATCATTTACATAATATACATAATACATATTATTAATAGTCTATTAATAGGTAACATTATTACAATATACAACGAATTATTCTTAACTGATGATCTGCTCGGTCCGACAGTTAGACAAAGAAAGGGAGGCATATCGTCCGATTTGATCTCTTTTATGCTGTGTAACTGTGTAACGGTCAACGCTTAACGTTTCAACGACCAAGCGACAGCTGGCTGTCGGGCTGCCATTGTCTTTCTATTGTGTCTCAAATCACGTGTGTTCGAAGGATTAAATGACACATGTTCACAATCTAACGTTTTTATGATGTTTTATTTGTAACAATGGTTTTCAAAAATTATTGAAAGTTTTATGAAGATAAGATTCTTTCTTAAAAAATGTGGTTTTGTAACAAACATAACGGACATTACAGGACATTACGTACTTGGCAACACTGAAGTTCTATTTATTTTTGGACTAATTACTTTTATTAAATAAATACATTTTAATTAAATTAAAATATAATACAAGAATAAAAAAACCAAATCATAACACACTTTGTATTGGTAAAAAAACTTAACCCCGTTTTCGATGCACTCATGATGAGAAGAGCACATACTCAGTTAGGAAACACAAGACACAAGAAGGACAGTTGGGAAATAACTGCGCTCATCTCCCTAGCCTTTTCCCAACTGTGTTGGGGTCGGCTGCCAGCCTAACCGGATTCAGCTAGATACCAGTGTTTTACGTGGAGCGACTGCCTATCTGACCTCCACAACCTTGTAACTGGGCGACACGATACCCCGTGGTTAGACTGGTGAGAGTTTCTAACTAACTAGTAACGACTGTCAAAGTTCTACGAATGACAACCGGGACCAACGGCTTTACGTGCTTTCCGAGGCACGGGATGTCAGTGGTGTCAAAGATAAACCTAGAAAGTACATATGAGTTGAAAAAGTCACATTGGTACTTGCCCGGATTCGAACCCACAACCTCTTACACGAGAGACGGGCGCCTTAACCACTGGGTCATCACGGCCATCACGACAGTTAGGAAATAACTGCGCTCAAACTAGTTACAAAAATATGAAATGGAAAAGAGATTTTAATATTCTACTTGCATAACAAATTGTTTCATTTCATTCCAGCATAAAATAAACCGAATAAAAGTACAAGTAAATAAAATACAGTTTAAAAGCAATAAGGCTGACGAGTACCGTTGAGCAAAAACTTTTGATAGAAAAAAGTATTTTTGTAGAGCATAATAAACATGTTTTAAAAATATCTGCAGTTTAAAATACTAATTGAAAGGACATGGCCAGCCCCAATATGGGCGATTGCATAGTTATCGAATTCAATTTACACCAATGATTTTTGGTGTTTTATTTCGTTAATATTAGTAAGTTAAATTGCAATAAATAAAACACATAAAGAACTTGTCATTACAACAGACTAGATGTAAACAGTTTCACTAAACCTTTAGTGATATTGCTGGCATTAAGTGCATAGAATAGGATTTGCTATTCGAAACCATAAGGCGCTCTAATAAATTATTTATTAAAACCTGACAATAATACCATATTGCAACCAACCAGTGGTGACATAAGGCTCTAAAACGTTGTTTTTATCTGCTGGCCTTTTAGAGTGACGACCATGGACCGGAAGACGCAACGTAGGCAGGCCTAGGATTTGTCGTTCTACGTTGCGGTCTAAGGAGGAGGCCTAAGTTCAGCGGTAAACTCCGGCTGATAATAATAATAAGGGAAACACAAAATAAGGCAAAACAGTATGAATGATTATTTAATTTTTACAGAAAACAAATAAAAATGGTTTAATACAATATTACCTAGATAACTTAATACATTATAGCGTTGAGTTATTGTTTAACGAGTCATAGGTCTACCAAACTGTTTTTATTTTATTCCTACACTATCAACAATCAGTTTATTTTTTTAGTTCACCAACGCAAAAGTCTTGTGTAATCTGTTTGTCTTTGTAGCCTTTGTGTGGTTATTCCTCAGTTGATGCACCTCATAGCAATCCACAAATCAAATCAGTCAGTATCAGTCCGTAAAAATAAGCGGCGGGGGTCAAAAATATCTGAAAATAATCGCAACCCAAGAACAATAGGACCACAAATAGGACGTTGAATTCGCAATGACAGATTGTCTGCATTATTGACGTAATTGACATTTGACATAAAAATACACACACATTGTGTCAAACCAGTACCGTTCCGTTTTAAAACGTTGTTTGGATGAATTAGACAAAAACTTATTAAAATGTATTATTATGATATAAGCATTTTATAAAAATCGACAAATACCAATGAATACAGTTTCGTATGAATAAAATGTCGCTAATATAATGCAATAGTCGACCATATCACACATTTTCTACAAGTAGTATACGTGGTTTGGAACGTTCTTTACCATATTTATCTTTCTTTATGGTGAATTATGGCGGAACTTGACAGACGATATTTTGAATTCGTCTTCCGTTACTTATTATTTTGAAATAAAAGCTGATAAGTCCAGAGAGGCTAAAAATTACGTAGTAATTCATTTTTCTATTTTTATTTTACAATGTATTTACTATGTTTGTGTACATGGAATGCCATTTTTGTCCATGTCATTTTCTCTTTATACTTATAATAAACTTTGAAATAAACATATTGTTTTGCAATCCTTCACTTATTGAAATATACATGGTTTTATTATTTATCAATGTAAATTACGAAGGCTGCATCCGAAATAAGGTTTGAGTGTTTCCTGTTAGTTAACTTCCTCTCACTCCGGGTTAATATCAAAAGGTATTGACAGTCCTAAATAAATCAACACTTCAAAATTACCGGGTTGTTACCAAATTAATTCAACGACCATTATTCCGGTACCTTGGCAGAAATTATCTTTTATCCGTACTAATATTATAAATTCGAAAGTAACTCTGTCTGTCTTTCTGTCTGGCAGTGTGTCTCTTCTTCACGCCTAAACCACTAAACCGATTTGTATGAAATTTGGTACAGATATAGTCTGGGACCCGAGAAAGGACATAGGATAGTTTTTATCCCGGAAATCCTCCGGGAATCGGAACTATTATTCCAGCGGACGAAGTTCCGGGCAAAAGCTAGTTTTCAATATTGATTTTACAGATTTGTCAACAAAAGTGTAATCGGTGTCGATAAGTTCTCTTTGCTTAGAACTTGCCTTGTTAAACTTGCAGCTTAACTATGCCCATTTTTCTCTCCTTCCTTTGTGTCACAATAGGAATTTAAAGGCTTTTTAATTATTCCATTTGGTAAGGCCGCTTGCAGATGTGAATTTTATGCAGATATCAAAAGCAGAGTGACGCGTGACCGCAGACCTGAGTCATCCTGCCGGGGTTGCGGAATGTGTATAGTAGTCACCGTGACCCTGGAACGTAAAGGGCAATCGAAGGAACATGAGTGGGTTTTAGTCAGTAAGAGTCTGACACGCCCTCCCGCCGCACCCAGGACGGGAGCAGTCATTGGATGATTTCCCACTCACCAAAAAAAAAAAAAAAGAGACCTGAGTCATACTCTCCCGAGCCTTTTCCCAATTATATTGGGGTCAGCTTTCAGCCTAGCCGTTTTCTGTTAACCACCATGTTTATTTGAAGCGGCTGCCTATCAGACCGCCACAGCCCAGTTACTGAGCGACACAATATCTTTTGGTTAGATTGGTCCGAGTTTCTGGTTTCTGACTTCCATCGTTGCAACACGATTGGTCTCTATGTAAATAATAATAATAATACCAGCCTATTAATGTCCCACTGCAGGGCAAGGGCCTCTTCTCATACAAAGAAGGCACGAGCATTGATCAACACTCTTGCTCAAGGTGGATTGGCGATTTTAGACTCATATTAAGTACAAGTCCAGGGTTTCTTACGATGTTTTCCTTCACCGATGTGTGTGATGTCCAAGATACATTTAATGGTCTCTATGTATGAATCTTTATTGATATCCTCCCGAAACTAGCGACATTTCACTCGATACACACATACTCGGTCAAGCAACTTGTATTCGGGCGATGTGTTCCGCAGATCAGTAGTACCAGGAAGTTATTGGAGCGATAACACTCAAGTAACGTCTCAAGAAACATGGAGAATTAATTGAAATACGACGCTGCCATCTGTTGCCTTCAGCTGATGGGTTAGTCACTGTCCACGGATCGTAGCTGCATACGCGTAATTTTATGCTTGGTGTACGCCTACTTGCATACTAAACTACAAAACTCTGACGACAAAATGTACGTGTAGTACATTTAGTTTTGTATTTAGTAAGCGTTTCAAGCGTATACGGAGGCCTTCGTGAACAGAGGGCAAGATAAATAGACGACTTTGGCTAAGCACTATACTGGTACACAACTGTCAAACGTCAAGTGCATGATAGAGACGGAACATTTTGGGGAAACTCAACAGATAATGCGATGGTTTTTAAGGCCCAAAAGCGCTGTATACGAGCCATGTTTCGCTTGGACCCCACTGACTCTTGTAAACCGTACTTTATTGTTCACAAAATTTTAACACTTCCATCACTATACATGTGATGGAAGTGTTGATGTGGTAAAGAGGAACAGGCGCAAACTTAATTGTGATAGATTGTGTCTACAAAGAGGGAAAACAGCTCTGGCAAGAAAAAGCGTATTATGTATGGCGTCAAAAATATATAATAAAATCCCTAATAACATTAAAAATTGCAATGTAAAAGTATTTAAAAATAAATTGAAAATAATTTTGACCAATAAATGTTATTATAGTATTCATGAATTCCTCAATGACAATAATTTTAATATTTAATTGTTTTTTATCTATTATTGTAATGTTTATATGTATTTTCTTAAAATTGATTTTAATGTTTAATTGATTTACTATAATGACTATTTGACTATAATGTAATTTCTTTTTAATTTTATATTATTTTTGCGTGCCGTGTGCCACATTATATTTTATTGAACACCTTTTTACCTACCATGTTTTATGCAAATAAATGATTTGATTTGATTTGAAAAACATGGCTAAGCCAAAGTCAGTGCTAAGTAACGTCTATTTATCATAACACCTCGCCGAATGAGTTCTATTACATACCGTCAGATCTTGTCATTTGAAGGTTTTCTACTTGGAATGAATTGCACTGTTTATTGTACTCGTATCTATATTACCGCGTTAACACTCCTGCGTGTCGGAGCCTTAATGCGTTTATTTAAGCTTTGCGTTTTTACGTTTTCTTTCATTCGCGACACAATACTTTAACCCCACTTTTATGTATAATTTCTTTTTGATGTTCGAGCTTCAAATCTTTTGAACGCTTCTACATTCTTTGATGTGTTTTTTAAGGAAAATGTATATTTGGGTTGTGTTTGACACTTGTGGTTTCTTAACATTATGCCGTTGTACAGTAATTTATTTATACATAAATGAATACCCATAAATAACTTTTCGCAGAACGTAATACCAAATCTGGACCATTGAGCATTTATGTGGTAAACGATCTATTTATTTATCTATCTATTTATTTTATACGTATATATACGTAACAGAAAATGTAAAACGTACATTTATGTAAATAAACTCGCATCAGCAAACTGAAGTGGGCTGGTCACCTATGTCGCAGAACCAACAATCGCTAGAGTATGTGTGTTCTATTGTAGAGACCACGTTTAGGCAAGGAAAGTGTGGGATACCTCCAGTGGCTCAAGTCTACTATTGCAATAGTAGTTCAATGATCAAGTTTTGACGTATGTCAAACTTTTGTTCAACTTCAACAACTTCAACACTTAATTATTGGGCTTTGTGGAAAAACTTTTGTTAAATTATCACATACACAAACTGTCAAAGTTGTCAAATACACGGTCAATGACTATTGAGACACGATTGCAATAGCAAACTTTAGCCCCACCTAGAGCTATGGATAGCATTTGGATGTGTGCAGTCAAAAACGGTTACGTTGAAAAGTTGGCGGAGGTTTTTGTCTAGCAGTGAACGCGAGCTGATGATAATGACGACACAAAATGAAAAGTTATATTGGTATTTGCCCGGGTTTAAAATTAATTTGATGTATGATAAAAGGCGCCTTTTTATTTACCTGCCTATGTAATAACAACACTACGCTTCAGGGTATTTCAGAGTACACAATTTTCAGTGGAAATAATGATCAAAGGTATTAATATTAACTATGATGGAGATGATACAAGAATTTTGATATCAGGGGAGCATACGTCGGTTATACAATATCTAATATTGCGGTTATATTACTCATAAACTAATAAAGTGACTCTTAGAGCTGCTATCATGAAATTAATAATAATACTGTACAGTTCATGGAATTAATCTTTCCAGACGTAGCTCTAATATAAATATTTTATAATAGAACTTGCCAGGCCGTGCAGTGGTGATGGTAATGATCTGTAAATTTAAGGACAATAAGTCAACAAAATAACATAAAAAAACTAATAAAAATAATAAAAAAACCTCAATGTTAAATTTAATAACCTAAAAGAAAATACTACCAAATCAAAAATTGTTAAAATTAATCTATAGATTCTTTAGAACAAGAAATATACACAACGTTTCTACCCTGCCTCCCTAGACAAGAGGCATTGTAGAATAGATAGCGAAAACGAATAGTCAAATGTATGAAGATGTCAAACTGTTTAGCGAAAGCTTATGTCAATTCCATACATTTGACAATCTATTCGTTTGCGCTATCTATTCTACAATGCCACTTGTCTAGGCCCTCTGGTCTCGTAACTTTAGTTAGTCTTACTTACACTTGCATGGTTTTGTTTTCATAAAAGTAACTTAATTCTATTTACTGGTCATGGCTGAATAGAGGATTGCAATGGACGAAATATAAGGGTCCTACAAACAATGTCGTTGATGCCTACCCGGATTTTCCAAACCGTAATCCTATTTGATTAGGATAAGTTCTCATTCTTGAGGGCTACCAGGGAAGTGGTTTCCCTCCAAATGGAACAATATGAATAGCGAAACCCTAAACTTTCGTAATATTTGTAGTCAATTACATTGTTTAATTCTCTTTAATGTCGATCTGATCCCAATATCTTGTATATCTAATTATTATGTATGAAGGACTGACCTTTACCAAATTTTATTGCTATCATATTTAAAATCTTCGTCCTTTCTGTGGAATAAAATTAACGACTCACAGTTTTTGTCTGGATAAAATGTTGACATTTATTCTCAGTTTAGAGCCTATAGGGTTTTGTGATATTTGCCTTGAGCCTAAAAATATATTTCTATTCCCAAAATTTTCGTATTTAATTAAAGACAATTTAAACTGTTTTTGTACCCGTAAATACTGGTTTGATGAACAAAGTGTTGTGTTGTTGTTGTTGTAGCTATTTGTTTCAATTTATTTTCTCCAGCTTTTAAATTATTATAAACTTGGTATTAGTATAATAATAGTAACTAACCTCATTAATGAATATTAGTTATCTAGTTTACGGATTCTTTTGTATTTAGGTGTAATATCAATAAAATATATGAAACATCTGGCAACATTATTAGATACATGAAAGTCCTCAATTATGTTGATAGCGTAATTAATCATTCTTCATGTGTATAAATAGCGATATTAATAAATAATAATGGCAATGTACGCGTGCTTTTTTAGCTTTTTAATAGCTAAGCTTTAAATCATACTGTTTTGACATTTAACACCTGGTACAGTTATTGATGTGGGACCAAAATGGTACTCGATATTATGGCCCACTCCCTCTAAAACGAGTGGGATATTTGTTTTTTATTTAATTAATTGAGAGACAATAAACAGCTACGATGTATGTGTTTTTATACAATAAAGGTTTGGTTATTAGGAGGTATTTTTTGTATTGTTAACATACTCATTTAGTTATGACAATATTGTAGCCCACTATTGTATCCATACATGTAAACATGATTTTTGCTTAACTTATAAGTGCTACTAGATTATCATTATATAATTACGTAAGACTTATTTATTTATATCTTATATAATATGCTGGTTCGGTTTTTAGAGTTTGTAAAGGTTTTTAGTCTGTAAAGGAGAAATCATTAGAATACTCGACTGTTTTAGATAAATACAATGCGTACTAATCCCTGTCTGAGAGTGCTATTTTTTTATTAGAATTATTTTCAAGTATGGAGGAATAAATTGATTCGTTTTTTTTTGAAATATATATTTATTTTGTAGACACACACGCGTTAAAGAAAATAATCACATAATCTCCTTAGCATTTCACCAACTATGTTGGCGTCGGCTTCCAGTCTAACTGGATTCAGTCAAATGTTTGTGTTTAACATGAAGCGACAGCCTATCAGACCTCCACAACCTAGTTACTAGAAAACACTATGCCCCTTAGTTAGACTGATCGTCAAGTTTTCTGGCTTCTGGCACTCCGTAACGACTGCCAAAGATTTACAAATGACAATTTTATGAACGGCTTTAGGTGCTTTCCGAAGCGTGGTATGTCAATGATGTCCAATAAACTTTAGAAAGTATAAAGTGGTAGTTGCCCATTGGCCTAACTCGAATCCACAATTCTTTAACATGAAAGGCAAGTTACAAAAGGCTATCACGACACAAATGCTTTAAAGAAACACGTAGGAAAAAAATCTCTTTTCATTCACTGATTTCAGATTCGGAGGTGCCATGTGTATCCTACGGTCCTTTTGACCCAATTTCGCCAATATATATGATAGGGGGTGAATTCATTTGTTATTGATTGTTCCAGGTGTGTACGATAGGGGTGTTGGCCAACACTATGAACATAGCTGTTCTGACGAGGAGGGATATGGCCGCCGCTCCTATCAACAGGCTGCTCAAGTGGCTGGCAGTCGCAGATGTCTTCGTCATGATTGAATACGTACCCTTCGTTATTTATAGACATTTGGTAAGTAAATAATAGTGTAGTGGAACCTAATAATACTAGTTAATTAACTAGTTATTGTCTTAACGTTGGAAACGCTGTAACGTTAAGGTTAAGTAAATGCGATTCTGGTGTGTGTGGTTAAGTAAAATTGGAGATCCAATGAAAATAGTTTTCGGTATTGAACGACAATGAAACGTTTTTCTCTTTACGTAGTGGTTAATTACGGGATAGTAAATCGCAAACAATAATATCAGCTACTATTTTTTAACTGTTGCTGTGTTCCTAGGTACCAACATTGCTTACAGTATACGGATATTTTACCTCTATCCTGCCGGTATCACGTTTTATTCGTGAAAGTCGCGACCCAGTATTCAACAAATTTTCGCCACCCAGCAAAATTGCCACAGAACAGAATAATCTCTTCTGGTTTTTTACCGTGAATATTACCCTGTTTCACAGCGTTAAAGCAAAAAGACCAACACTTTTCACAGAAGAACTGATTTCATTTTGTTTGATAGCTGATTCGTAACCTTCGTAACGTAAGTTTTTTTCATAAAATATTGAATGTCCTATTGGAATTGTCGAGCCATCAAAGGTCTTTGAAGCCTTTCTTCTAAGTATTCTCCAATTTAGGTTTTTATTGTTAGTATGACAGTATTTTATGGTGCGGTTCGGACACAACGCCAACGACTAGTAGTAATGTATGTAATAGCTAGATCACAGAATTGATAATTTCATAAAATTAATACAACTATTTCTTTAAACGGATCTGCGGTCATGCAGATGAATAGAAAATATAAATAAAACTACATCATTTATAAATCCTTTAATCTTTAATTTATTCTTAATGTTTATTCCGTCATCAAGAAGCTTCCAAAGGCATTCTCTAAAGAAGCCAGCTCTAATCAAGTCCTAATTAGCTAAATGTTAAATATCATCCGAATCGGCCCACCGTTTAAATGGCTTCCTCTTTCTATGGCCTGCAGGTCCTGATCATGTTGTCGTTTGCACC
The DNA here is from genome assembly GCA_033675125.1 of Athetis lepigone. Lineage (NCBI taxonomy): Eukaryota > Metazoa > Arthropoda > Insecta > Lepidoptera > Noctuidae > Athetis > Athetis lepigone. The sequence goes on along the minus strand of CM066230.1, from coordinate 8,788,285 downwards.
GTCTATGTCATCGGTTCTTCTGGTTAAATAGCCCACCTTCCGCCATTACAGTGCAAAGCATATTGCATCGATTCCGTTTGTCTCTTCACGGATTTATTTGAATTAATAAATTATGTATAACACGAAATCAAATAACATAATTATTTGAGCTTTCAAATATACCCATAATCTTTTCAAATAATATAAATACGAAATATGAAATTAACTAGGTGTTGTTATTCTAGAATAATTTGCACTAGAATTAAACTCACTTGTTTGATGGGTATAATGTACCGTAACTCGAGAACAAAACCGTTTTCAGAACGTTATTATAGATAATAGTTATCGGAAAATTATTGATTCATAGGTAGTAGTAGTTTATGATGAATAGAATAGATAGTGGAAAAATACACATAATTTATGCTATTATCTTCATATCGTGCTAGTTTATGGGTGTTATATATTTCATTAGAAATATTAGTATACTAACTTCTGCCGTCACCACTGCAGTAACGGTCGCCTGGAGGACACGGTCGAGCACACAGTGGAGGTGTGCCGCGCATGGGCGGAGCATCGACGTGTCCTCGTAGAGGCGATCGGCGGCGGTGACCTCTCGCGTCCGGCGCTGGTTCAGGCCATGCTTCGGGGCGAGACGGAATGGGATGCCGTCGCCTCCTTCTGCGAAGCAGTTATGCTAGTGAAGGAAGCGGCGGCGCGCGACAGGCAACGACAAGCCTCTCGCCCCGGACTAAGACCCAGGCGAAGACGTCGAGAGTCGCAAGACGACTACCGGCCACCGTAGGCGCGGTTCTGCGGATGGCGAGCGATGGGTAGCTCGCCGCCCGGCTAGGACCAGGACCGCGTCGACGGCGCGTTAGTGTTCCACGCGCGCCTCAAAGAGAAGGAGTCAGCACAGGAAGGGGCCCAACAGGGCCAACGCCTGCCCGGGTTGCGGAATGTTTATAACAATTACCGTGACCCTGGAACATAAAGGGCAATCGAAGGAACATGAGTGGGTTTTAGTCAGTAAGAGTCTGACACGCCCTCCCGCCGCTCCCAGGACGGGAGCAGTCATTGGATGATTTCCCACTCACCAAAAAAAAAAAAACTTCTGCCGCAATTTTGTACGTGTAGTATACCATGAAATATCCTACGGCATTCAGCATTACTGTAGCTTTTCGTAAGTGTGTTTTGAAATCGAATCAGAGGGCCTAGCCAAGTGGCATTGTAGAATAGATAGCGCAAACGAATAGATTGTCAAATGTATGGAGTTGACATAAGTTTTCGCTAAACAATTTGACATCTCCATACATTTGACAATCGTTTTCGTTTCGCTATCTATTCTACAATGTCACTTGTCTAGGGGGGCAGCACTTTTACAAACAAACAAATAAACTTTACCTCTTTACAATGGTATCTAGAGTTTCAGATAACGGTTTGATTTTAAAAAGCATTGTTTCTCTTCGCCCTTGTATGAAAAAAAAAACCGTAAATGAAATTAAACCGTAGTTTCATTTCTGCAGTTTCCCATTTCGGGGACCAGTGAAAAATTAACGAATAATTCTAATCTCGGTCAAGGACAGTTAAAGGATATAGTCAATATAAGGTTATAGTCAAGGATAGTTAAAAGAGAATAGAGTATCGTATCGGTAAATCAACTACATTTTGGTAAATGAAGAAGAAGAACCTATTCTTTTATACATATAATAAAAGTATGTAAGTCACTAACCTATAACATTAAAATGAAAATAAAATATCAAGAAAAAAAAATGCATCACGATCAACTGTTTTGTTGGATAGCATTGCCACCAATAAACATAAATAATGTGTCTTTAATATATTTTAAAGGTCTGTGTTTAAAGTAGGTTTAGTTTACTTTGTTTCTTTTGTGTAAAATTAAAAGATGAAAAACATTCTGAAATCAAACTTATTCAACTGTGTGACGTCAAATTCTAAAGGTCAACTAGAGTAGAAATGTGGATTTATTGGCTTTTATTCAAACACAATGCTTTGTATAAAACCCAATCACTAGTGGGCTTTGATTAAGAGGTCCAATCGAAGAATCAAAGAAGAATAGCGCAAATATATCCCAGGTTAGATTTCCGGTTTTCTGTGCCAACCCTTGTCTCGAAACTTGGATTAAGCACACTCCCAACATGGGCAGAAACACTGTTGTGTTTTTCAAGGACTTAATTTAAATGGAGCACTAATTGTGCCGGTGAAAGGTTTAGTTTAATCCTTATAACGTCTAATCTAGCAAAATGACTTACACAAACCCGTAAGATAATGTAAAAAGAATAACGATCGAATAAAGAATCTTCTTTTTGCTCTTGTCACAGTTTCTTGTGGTTTTCACAACAGTTTTCTTCTTCCATTCAATATCAACGGTCCTTTAATTATCATTCTTCGCACAATCCGTTCGTCTATATGTAGGACATAGATTCTATCCGTTCACCCATGATTATTGTCATCAGCCTGAGTGCACTGCTGGATATCAATCTGTCCTGAAGCGCGCCATTTAATCCAATTTTCAGCTATGCGCATCCATTTGCGTCCTACAGTGTCCCACACTACTCTTGGACAAAGTGGTCTCCACTGCAGAATACTGAGAGATGTCACTAGTTCATTGTCACTTCTGTTCTCTGATTGGATTGGTTTATGGGTCATTCTGGTTTCACAGTCATAATTATTAGTTTCCTGATTCACAAACAGATATATTTTTGTTAGGTCTCTTTCTTCAGCCAAGAGATCTAATCAAAATACCAACAATATAATCAATAATGATCATCCTACAACAAGCCAGTTTTCATCAGTACGATAAACAGTAAATCTGCCACAATCGCTATTGTCTCAAAAACCAATGAAAGCCGAGCTCGTTTAGCGAGAAATTCTTTCCAAAAAAATGATAGTATGCTGCAACTGCACGTCCTACGTGAGAATTGAATTATATAATGGCCGCCCGATGAATGCAACCAATTCTTCTATTGTGACCGTTGATTTAGTAGCAATACAGTGCAGCTGGAAACTATTATTACTAGATAGTTGAAATAACACAGTGGCATAAATATTTTTCCATGGTTAATAAAAAATATGATGTTTTATTCATTGTTTTACTGTTTTCATAACAAAATACCAGTCTTATTATGATATCTCTTTGTAGAAATACCTACAAAAGTTCATGTTTTCCATATTCAAGCATAATGTATTAGCAGTCGGTGGAATTCCTTATTGTTCTTATACACCTACCTATCTTTTTAGAACAAACCTAGCTGCAACTCTAATTAACTGACGGACTCAAAAGTGCCTATCACATGCTTATGGCTGCCTGGTACCTAAAACATTAAACTTGTTTTTGTACCTTTTTTAACTGGTAGTTTCTTATTGCGCACTCAAAAATAAAACTGTTAAGATTTACAACACATAAAAAAAAAGAAATTAGTATAAAGAGTGGCCCTGATTTTTAAATGATTGAACCCAATGACAGCAAATTAAACGAGTTGTTTATCAATTTCTCTCAGTGACGAGCGAGAGCATAATGGTTTTAGATGGAAACCACTCTCTTTAGTCAGTTTATTGAAAAAATAAATAGGTCAATGCTTTTTCCTCATTGTTATCCACATTTCGACCCAGATGGGGTGGGCAAGAGTGTAAATGACATGGACAAATGGTATATAAACGATTCAATAGTATGTTGTTTTCTTAGCAAACTCTCGATATTTTCCAGCAAAGAAAAATGGGTCGTATATTTAGGTAACGCTTTTATATGATAGTCGATTATCCTATATATGATTTTTTTATAAATAGTATCATCGACTCCGTTTCGCGGCAATGTAAATTGAGCCAGATATACTGCAGTATCTGACAGCGCCCGAGATCGCGTTTGCCCGAATGATAATGGCCGTCGCCCAACGCCGAAATGGGTTATGTTTGAAATATAATGATGATTCTACCGCAAATTTGTGCGATTTTGAGCTTTATTATACCTATTCTTACGTACTTATTCCCGTTGAACACTGATTATGTTATGGTGAGCTAAGTTTGTAATAACGCGTAATAAGGCCGAGTGAGTAATGATAAAATGCCCGCCCTGGTCTCATCACGTATTCTAATACATTTGTAATTACCATAATTACAAATCAAATTTAGTAATCTTTAGTACGGAATTAGAGAAATTAAGATCACGACTGCAACTAACAAAAAAGTTGAAAACTTCAAAACGGCTGAACCAATTTTGATAAAATATGTCTAAATACTAGCTAACTAACCGGTAGATGTGGACTGCATCCAAATCGGTTGATCCGTTTAAGAGCTACGGTGCTACTGACTGACACACCCATAGACGGGGTTTAAACATGAACGTTCGCTCGGTCTCGTTGTAATGCATTTTAGTAATAATTTACAATAGTGGCTACAAACGGTTCAAATAAGTCACTTACGAGCAAACGTGCTGAAAACTATATTATGTTCCTTATGAAACAGAAACAAGCTGAATTGAACTTCATAAATGTATGTTATGAATTGTATTTCACGAACATTTTTATTTCACAGGTCCTGCCAGAGAAATTGGATTTCCCGTACTCTTGGGCAATGTACTTGCTCTTTCACATGCACTTCGCTCAGATACTGCACACGGCGTCTATTTGTCTCACTCTTTCACTGGCTATATGGAGATATTTGGCGATAAAGTAAGTAGCTACATAATCTGCGATTGTATTTTTTTTTCTTTATTTGTTTTTAAGGGGCCTTTATGCGTATGTCAGTCCCATCGTATCCAAATCTCAATTATTTTATCACAAAACTTGGGCTATGAATTTGAACAGTCTCCGCATCGTCACCGTTTGGTTGGGATAGAATTGAATTGAACATGCCAACATCCGTTTTGTTCAAATTCAAGGACCTTACTATGTCATTTCTACTGGACTCATACTTGACACATTCCATCAATAAATGTTGTAGATCTTCGACAACTCCACAATCCTCACAATGGGTGAAGCAATACGCTGTTGTTCTACCTAAATTGTTTTATTTCATGAAAAACCGCGGGTATTTTTTATCATCCAGTCTAAATAAATAAAAAATATATCCACGTATATGTATTGTTGATGAGTGTTTTACGAACGGCTGAACCTCTTCGGTATGTAATACTCGTCGAAGGTTAAGGTTTTAAAGACGAGAATTTGTTTTAAACATTCTTTATAAAATCTAACCTTATTAAATGAACAGAATTAGGTCTCTAGTTAACAGTTAATATTTAAACCTTCTAATGAAAGTCCGCGAATAATAACCTCGGAGGCCTTTTATAACTGAGGTTTTTTGGAGGAAAATTTCAAAGCTCTTAAAATTATAAAAAATCTTAAATGTCATCAATATACTTGACCTTTTAAAGAGACGTGCTTATCTGTGTAAAAAGATGTATATTAAGAACGTGAAGATGGCAAAGGTCGAACTCTGTTGTATATTTTTGATGTGAAACATCTATAGCCGCACGTAAAACAAATTTCTGGCCTGGCGACGCATGCCGTGGCGACGCGTCGCCACGATTTTGTTTCTTTTCAATCATATTACTTTTACAAAATAATGTCGATGTTTCACATCTGCCAGGCGTCCCGTGACGGCTCACTTTTTTTTTGCTGACATGGACTCCATGACGTCGTTAACACTATACACTTTGGGAATCAGTGATATAATTCATTGTCATTTGGCGATAGACCGCGGTGTTGCGTTTTAAAACGTTGGTACTAAATAAGAAGCAATGAATCAATCTCCATAAAATATTTATGGGACCACTTCTGAAATTTGACCTATCTAATGGAAAAAGAACCATCAAAATCTGTAGATAATTGTCGGAAATATCAGCGAACATAAAAAAAAACATATAGACGAATTGAAAACCTCCTCCTTTTTTAAGTTGGTTGAAAAGTGTGAACATGGACAGATGAAAATCGATCGACTCAGAAGTGTGAGTCGTGCTCCTAAAGGCTTGTACAGGCTATCGAAAAGCAACATGTAATGTAACAGAATGAGTATAATATTATGGCGACTTGGGAGCACGAACCGTGACCACTAAGCGAACGAACAGAGCGTCAATGTGGAAAGCAAATTCTTTCATTACGTAACGTCTTTCATTACGTTGTTACATTACGTTAATCTATACCTATCCTTATACATAGTATGACTTGTTGATTAAGTGGTTGGGTATGTAGTGGATTAAGAAAACAACAAATATTTCTTTTGCGGAATTGGGCGTGATTTTATTGCTGTTAAAAGCGATTTCAATCTGAAGAGTAAATTTTATTATTGCGTCTTACATTTCGTGGGGTATTATGATACCTAACTGAATATAGCTAGGGCTTTTCGCTTATTGTAAGATACACCGCTGAAAGCTGAATCCATGTAGTACAAATATACATATAACTTTAAACATTAATCTAGTATGTATCACAGTACAGTAATTCCGAACTTTTGTCCTAAATGCTTCACGTTTCAGGAATTATCGGCTTAAGTTTGAGAAGTACTTCTTGTATTTACCGTATCTTAGTAAGTTGATTAAATTCTGAAACAAACTCGACACATTAATGTACCATAATCTGCTTCAGGGAAGTTAAGCGAGGGACTTTTCATAATCTTGTAAACGAGCAACATTTAGATTTTATTTTTGTTAGGAAAGGCTGATGTCGCCCATTAGGTTTTTATTACTTAGCTAGATTATCATTAGGTACATTTATAACACAAATAAGCAAAAAAATATCAATATTTCTCTTGGTTATGAAAACGACTATTCATGTTTTGTTTGTATATATTTTTTAATACTTGCGGAAGGTTCTTCCTGATCGAATAATTAAAAACGTTTGTAAATTTCACAAATAATATAACTATTTCTCTGCTAGTAGAGCATTAGACTGTTAGTAGGCAATAAAATCAAGCCTGTTTTTCGCAAAAAAAATATTTTTGTTGATGATAAAAGGCTATTGTCGATTGATTTTTTAAAATCAATAAGCCAGGTGTTGTAGCCAGGATTCTTTCTACCCTTAGTTGGCAAACACTCAATCAACAAGTCATACTTTAAGGGTGTGTATAGACTTACGGAAAGTAACATGAAATATAACACCCAACGAATGAACTTGCCGCCCGCATTGACGCTGTGTTCGTGCGCGTTGTGTGCACGGTTTGTGCGCGAAAGCTGCACAAAAAGGGAATTCTGTTATATCGTTAGTCTGCACACGACTTAAGAAATGGATTTCAATAAAAAAGATCTTCAAAATTCAAAATACAATCTACTAATCGTCCATGTGAGATATTTATTTATTAATAATTAATTACTAATAATAGAAATAAAAACAAATTATACAAATTAAACATAATATGTACAAAACTTATAAATAATACTAAATAAATATATAATATACAAGTTATAAAAAGAAGGGCTCACAGGGCATCAAAAAACTCGTCCGCATCGCTGTCGACAGGACAGGTGCCCAAAAGGCTGGCAGCATTTGCCACGTTGTATGGCAATGCTAATTCTTTGTCCCGTTGATTCAAAGCTTCATCAGACTCTTAGAAACGAACGACTTAAACATTGTGATTGAAAACAGTTAAAGAATTTTGAATGTAGTTCTAATTGCCTTAGAGTTCATTGCTTATATATAAACATCATAACCACACCATTTCATTCAGTCGGGATTATCTATTTGCGTAGGAAGATACTCAGACGACTATATTATTACCTATTTATATTTAGGGTTCAGTAACTTAAGGATTCTTAGTAGAACCGAATATTAAGCCGGAGGCCAACAGTTGCTTAGCAAATGCTTGAACTATTTTTTTTTTACTGAATCCGTACTGGTCCGTAAGATAGAAAAGTAGAATAGCTAAGTAAAAGTACGTGCTAAGAAATGTATATTTACTTCGGCCTAAGACTCTCCTGTGAGTCTGTCCGTCTGTATGTCTGTCACAGATCTCTTAGGGTAATTAATGTACGGTCAGCAAAGTAGATAGGTATACAGGGCCGTCATCTACAATTCAGGTTTTCTTGAATACCAATTAATGTATTCAAATGATTTTTACCCGAATTGAAGAATTAGTTATTTTCTACTATAGTTTAAATTTTATTAGAAAATACCCGTAGGTTTTTGAGAAAACTTAAACTGTATCTGACGGCCCTGCATACTTATCTACTTTGTACACGTAATTTTAACATAATGTGTAATTGTAATAATATTGCCAATACAATTAAAGTGGTTCTCGATACAAGAAACGGGTTTTAGCTGAATCGATACATATTATACAGCGGTACGAAACAGTCGCGTGCGTTTCATAATTTTAGGAAACAAAATAATGTAAAAAATGTATTTTACTAAAGTAAATAAATAGCTATAGTACAAATGAACCAGCGACATGCTGGGGTATTCCTAAATCGTAATGTCTGTTGGACTTATACTAATTTGGACTCAGAGGCACGTCACTAGTACGGAACCCCATTTAGCCGAATTTTCCTCTTGATTTTCGATATAGCCCAGTCAAATTAGGTAAAAAATGGGGTAAACCTCGGAATGAAAGATAATAAGCTGAAAATTGGTATGAGCCTTTGTCTCGTCGTTCTAAATGTTGTCTCAAAAGTCACAATTGTTATCGTGTCCGCGTCTTGAGATATTGGAGGTCAAAGGTCACAAAAATCGGTTTTTCGCAAATATCTCGTTTTCTATTGCTTAATGAGATTTGCACCTTTTACAAAAAATGTGGAGTATAAAATTCTCCACAACTTGTACCTTAACTTTTTTTTCATACGATCAACCGTTTTTTCGGTAGACCGCGAAGAGTGCGCCGCGTCGCGTACAGTCGCCGCGTACAGTTGTATGGCCTAATGCAAGGACAAGCGTGAGTTACGGTTATCAGTACGTTATTTTAAGTTAGTTATTTACTGAAAAAATATTATAATTATTAAACAATGCTCATTTTTGATGTACTAATTATTAAATATTTTATATTTAAAAATTTCTAGTTAACTATAGTATATTATTAATTCTGAAATGTATGTTTTAGTTATATTTTGAGTTTTAAAAACGATAGTAAGGGAACATACTTTATACATATATCATTAAATATACATATATTGAAATGTGTGTTCAAGTATTAATCCTTCGAACACACGTGATTTGAGACACAATAGCAGCCCGACAGCCGGCTGTCGGTTGGTCGTTGAAAGGTTAAAACATTTTTTGTTGATTTTAATTACTTATAATAAAATTGTAAATGGAAAATCTTCATCTTTTTCGTTGTTTTGTTCTTGTTGTCGCCGGAAAATGTTCAATTCATTGTCAGAGAAAATTCCCAATTTGGATAAATTGGTGGAAGTATTCCAACAAGAAAACATCCCCGTACAAACATTATTTGAAAATGGAGTGCGTAGGTACCTTTTTTTTTGGCATTATAATAATATAATACTCCAAAATTTGAAGACAACATTGATCATTTACGCTACACGCAATTCATAAAATTTACTAAATTATATAAACCAGTACAGTTATTAATACCATAATATTATTAAACCGGGTATTAACGCGAATAATATTTATTTAAATACCTTTGTAAGGCTTGACGTTTCGACCTGGTTGCACAGGTCGTGGTCGCAAGCAGTTATTAATACTTCCACCAACAAGTGCAGAAATCGAGTCTACTACCAAATTCAAACGTGGTTAGGGAAGGACTTAGAACCTCAAGAATGAGGCTGGATGCTCGAAAATGAAATCCTAGAGCCCATAAAAACGTTATTGCCTCCAGCGCTAGCCGAACTACTAAATATAATATTTTGTAATTGCAAAAACGGTTGTGGTTCCAAATAATCGCGATGAAGAAAGCGCATACGATCCTAAAATTTTGGAAGGTTTGGAGATGACTAAGATTATGAGGATTTTCCAGCGACAACAAAAAAAAGACAACGAAGAAGATGAAGATAACTAGCTTCCATTTACAATTTTATTATAAGTAATTAAAATAAACAAAAAATCTTTTAATACTTTTTTTTTTTTTTTTTTGGTGAGTGGGAAATCATCCAATGACTGCTCCCGTCCTGGGTGCGGCGGGAGGGCGTGTCAGACTCTTACTGACTAAAACCCACTCATGTTCCTTCAATTGCCCTTTATGTTCCGGGGTCACGGTGACTACTATACACATTCCGCAACCCCGGCAGGCGTTGGCCCTGTTGGGCCCCTTCCTGTGTGTTGGGCCCCTTCCTGTGAATCTTTTAATACTTGAACGCACATTTCAATAAATGTATATTTAATGATAAATAAATATATGTATAAAGGTGCTCCTAAACGGGCAATTTTTTACTGCAATTGTGTTGCTGCAATACATTGCCGGCATTGCCCGGCAATGTTTCTGAACTCTCTGCAATATTGCCGGTATTGCCGGGCAACACTTTTTGTATGACAAAAATATTGCCGAGCAGCGCCGGCAATATTGCTGGAGTTGCCGGGCCATGCTCAAAAAATTGCTGCAATAAAATTGCAGCAATTATGTTGCCCGTTTAGGAGCACCTTAAAGTATGTTTCCTTACTGTCGTGTACATAAAAAATGAGCTTTGTTTAATAATTACATATTTTTTTTGTAAGTAACTAACTTAATTCAACGTACTAATAACCGTAACTCACGCTTGTCCTTGCATTAGGCCATACATGACTGTGCGCAGCGCACACTTCGCGGTCTACCGCAAAAACGGTTGATCGTATGAAAAAAAAGTTAAGGTACAACTTGTGGAGAATTTTATACTCCACATTTTTTGTAAAAGGTGCAAATCTCATTAGGCAAAAGAAAACGAGATATTTGCGAAAAACCGATTTTTGTGACCTTTGACCTCCAATATCTCAAGACGCGGACACGATAACAATTGTGACTTTTGAGACAACATTTAGAACGACGAGACAAAGGCTCATACCAATTTTCAGCTTATTATCTTTTATTCCGAGGTGAAACCCTAATTTGACTGGGCTAATATGTCAAACTTATTTTGTGGAAACAGTAACGGAGCACGTGCCGATACTTACAATCATTAAACATTAGATTCATAGGCATTCACATCTCAGCTAAATGTATTTTCTTCTTTGTAACGCCTACAGTTTGGTAACAACATTACTTTATCAGGCTACACACGATCTTTCAACGTGGGATGGTTGGAAATAAAGCCCAATACAGTCTCAAAAGAGAATGTGTTTATGTGATAAAGGGAAAGACTTCTATCGATAAAATATTTATGTTTTATTAAAGTATACTGGTTAAAAGTTTATATCTTAAAAGTAATCCGTACAAATATTATAAATGTGAAAGTAACTCTGTCTGTCTCTTCTTCACGCCTAAACCACTGAACCGATTTGAATGAAATTTGGTACAGATATAGTCTGGGACCAGAGAAAGGACATAGGATAGTTTTTATCCCGGAAATCCCCCGGGAACGGGAACTATTAATCACGCGGACGAAGTCGCGGGCAAAAGCTAGTATTATCTAAATGCAATTCATCCCTCGCAAATTGTCCGTATATTTGTTACGGTCGCGCAAGAACCTAGCCAAATATAAATTTTATGAGAAACTTTTTGCAATTTTTGTAAAAATTATATTATATTTCACCTTTCAACGACCAAGCGACAGCCGGCTGTCGCGCTGCTATTGCCTTTCTATTGTGTCTCAAATTACGTGTGTTCAAAGGTATAAATATCATTTCTGTGAAATGTATTGTCACAGCACACTTTACCCATAAATACTTAGTAATACGTTCTGATTAAGGGGCATTGCCGTTCATTCATTCAATAGTTTTGCTTATAACGAAGGTGTGATTAGCACCGTCCGGGATTAACTAAATGAGGGTACTAGAGCACCCCATTAATTACTGGACCAAATAGTTGTACCGAAGTTTCCGAAACCTAATAATTTTCCGTCCTACCAGTATTGAACATAACCTACATATCTTCTCGTTATAAAACGTAGATGTCCTTTGGGAAATTCAGGTAATTTATCTTGGTCGACATAAATGTAGGTTGATTATAAATATTTTTCCACGGTCCCTATTTTTACATTCATGAAGATTTTATCATTATTTTCCTTTCATTAACAATTTAATTACGAATATTAATGATAGTTTTTAACAGAAATAAGATCGTGGAAATCTAATTCTGTCCCGCAATAGGCGAGACGACAAAAAAAAGTATATAGTCCATCAGTTAGATTATTAAAAAATTTTGGACACGTATTTTTTCTTCAAAGTCAAAGTCAAATCATTTATTTCCATTAGACCAAAAAAGGCACTTTGAAACGTCATACTTATAAAACAAAAGTGAATCTACCGCCCATTCGGAAATGTTGTTACGTATGGAGAAGAATGGGATAGAAACTCCATGAAAAAATGAAATCTTTGTCTCGTAAGCGTAAAATGACGACGATACAGTGCGTTGCAGTTGCGCGTGACGTCGCGATTAGATACAATTTTTGCAGGGCGGTGACGTCAAAAGCGCCCACTCCGGAACTTTGTTGCTCTTTATCTTTGTATTTTTTTATTAATATGATCAAGCAAAAAATACGTGTCCCGTATTTTTGGCCGATCTACAAGACGGACTAAACAGAATGTAATTTTTTTTATGCTGTCGTCATCCCTATTCATGATTAAATTGTATTTTGTTCCAGGTACTCGGACAAAAGTCATATACTTTGTACGGAGCGACGATGCAGCATAGCGATACTAACAAGCTTTATATTACCCCCTATACTGTGTGCTCCTACTTTTATGGTAAGGTTTTTTGCTTTTATTTTAGATGTTTAGCGTTTTGTTCTTTTGAGAATAGGGTTAAAAGGATTTGCCTTTTAACCCAATTCTCAAAATCAAGAATGGGGACTTCTATAAGGTCGCTTCATTGCTTGTCTATCCGTCTGTCAAGGCCTTTTTTCCCACAAATGGGTAAAGGTATCTGAAAATAAATAGGCTAAAAGGCTTAGCTAAAATGTAGCCGAAATTAGACAAAAAGCAATTTAGTATAGCACAAGTAAAGGAACAATCAGAAAAGCGCTTTGTAGTTGAATATAAAAGAGTATACTGAAATAAGATTTGTTTCCTAAAAGTTTGTACGTGCCGGATTTATTTTCTGTAGATACCAACGGGGGTACCTCGTGCTTGTTAATTTACGGATTTATCAAATTCTTATTGATGAAACCCTACGAGCTCCTTTTAAATACTTCTGACTAGAGGACGAAAACGCTGTCGTATTCATCCTATCCCTAATACCTACCTAATTTATTGGTAAAATACTACTAAACTAAAGTCCAAGTGCTCAAACTTCACTTAATTTTAAGACGCTCTCAAATATGTTGCTGTCTTTGTCACTTTAAAGGAATAAAATAAAGATAGCAAGCGATAGATTTAACGGTGCGAAGTGAGCTTTGAGTATTTGGCCATAAGACTGCTTCTTAATGTTTAGTTAAAAAGATAGTGCTTTCTTTTACAAGATGTCTGGCAGTTATTTGGCAGATCGTCACTACCTACAGACTAGGTCGTAAAAGGTTTTTCATTCGTCATTCACTGCTCAAGACTGTGCGAATGAAACAATAAGAAAGACTATTTTGTAAAAATGTAAAGGCGTATAATAAATTTTAATGACGAAAACCAATTCAATGATATTTAGTAAGTATGGTATAGAATTCACGATACGACTCGTATACTTACTCGGAATTGATGAAAAGATTGTGTCGTTTACAAAAGCATTTTCTCGTAATGATTTCAAAGTAATAGGTAAAATGTCGAAGTGAAAATGAAGCTTCGCCAAGCCAATTTAATTTGTATTTACTCTCTTTAAAATGCTTTTCAATTATGCACAATGAACTCAAAATGAGAATAGTAATTAGATTGAATGCGTCTCCATTTTATTATTCAAATCGAATGAAATCAAATCAAATATTCGCTATTTTCCATACAATGTCCGCTTAACATCGAATGTGTTCATTGTTTGACAAATTAGCATTGTTATTTGATATGGAATGTTGTCAATCAAGCGGTCACGATGACTGAAGATAGTGATTAGGAGCAATATGTGGATTTGTTTGAGAAGTAAGATTTGGATATTTTACATTTTATATCAACACTGACCACCGTATCATTGAACGCGAAGAATGATTTATTAGGTATCAAAAGTATGTTAGTTTTAGCTGCTTAGAAATCTTTAAAAAGTTCGTCATTTCAATGAACAAAAAAGTGGCTTACAAACACAAAATAGTAAGTAAAGTATGTGGGCTGAGGAGGATTAAATGAGTGAGAACAAACGAAGCGCCTTTTGATTTTCTAGCCAAAGAGACTTTATACTTGAAAATAATGAAACAAAATATAATTTTAAGGAAAAACATTTTAAGAATATTATATAAATAAGAAGAGAAGCTTAAAATTGTATTTTATCAACAGGTTTTCGACATACACACAAAAAACGTGACTGACAGGTTCGGTAACCCCGGCATCGCGTATCACGTGGACTCAGACTACGAGGGGACGCTGTACCAAGCCAACTTTTGGGTGCACGGCGTAGTCATCAAACTGTTACCATGCTCCATCCTCACAATCATCAGCATATGGCTCATAAGAGCCCTCTACAACGCGAATCAGCACCAAAAGAAACTAAGAAACTACAACGCATGCCCAGCTGCCGAAAAAATGGTAAAAAGGCAGAATAAGGCAGACAAAAGGACTGACCGAACAACGAAGATGTTACTAGCAGTGCTATTACTGTTCTTGGTGACGGAACTACCTCAAGGAATAATGGGCCTAATGAGCGGGCTTCTCGGTTGGTGCTTCTTCAAGAGATGTTATGACCTCTTCGGGGAGCTGATGGACTTCCTGGCGCTGTTAAACGGGGCTATCAACTTCGTGCTGTACTGCACCATGTCTCGCCAGTTTCGTCAGACCTTCAGGCAGTTGCTGCTGCAGCCACACTTAGCGCGATTCCTGCCACCGACAGCCTCACATTCCGATTCGCACAACCAGAACACGTAAGTTCTCAAACAAATGGTGTTTAAATCCCCAATCCTGCATTTGTATATGCTTTAACTTTCTTCTAATTCAGTCCTTTGATAACTGCATGTTCAGAAACAATTTAAACTATGTTTATGAGCCATGAAATTGTTTCCTCCCTGCAGGTGCACAGAAAAGATAAAAAGGTAACTACAGCCGAGCTTCAATATTAATATGGATATGTGAGTAACGGTTTGCTTTTGCATTAATATAAGAATTGGCGTTTGTGCAAAAAATCTCAAACTGCATGACTAACTTGGTCTATCTCTTAGGAACTAATATGCATTTTATATTATGTTTGCATGACCTAAGAACTATTTTTTTTTCCTAAACCGTTTCTGCTTTTGTCTTTAATTGCAAAGACGGAGAATAGTAAGCAACTTCAAAAGTAAGAGTAAAGAATTTATACTTAGATTAAGTAATGGTAAAAGAGCGTTGCATACTCGAGAGTAATTAACAACTTACTCAAGAGTAATTTATTCCGGTCTGCTAAAATCGGTCCTTAGAATTTTATGTCAGCAGACAATATTGTTTTTGTCATTTATCAGTAAGCATTGGGTGTAAGCAGTGGGTCTTTAAAAGGTCTTGGCAAAAGACACTGACATTTACGACGTAAAAAAACCTTTGAAACTCTAGATTTATTCAAGTAAAAGCCTCAATATATTAAGCCTCGATCACGCGTTCTCCAAACTGAAAGAAATCGCTTGGTAACTCCCGTCCAATGCTCTCGCACGCCTCATTTTTTCCACATAATAATATTCTCTTCATACACTTTCTTCGTATTATTTTATGTGTTTTTAGTTCAGCTCTAAATTTATTAAAAACATTTTTGAAATTTGTGAATAACCAAATCAGTTTGAAGGATTTTTATGTTTTTATTTAATTTTCGACCTAGCTAAATGTAAATGTAAAACCGAAGGTATCCAATAAAACGAAGTTAGGAGAGTCCTCGCCTGTTTTATGATTCGGATTGCCACTCCAACTCGTAAAGCTGATGGCATTTGAAAACAGAAGTTTAAAAAAGCTTTATTAAAAAAAAATAACCGACTTTAAAAACTAAAAGCTCAAAAATAACTATTTCGGAAGTCGGTGGCAACACAAATCGACCGGCATAAGAGAAGCCACCGACTTCCGAAATAGTTATTTTTGAGCTTTTAGTTTTTGAAGTCGGTTATCTTTTTTTTAAAAAAGCTTTTTATTTTTTACTTTTTTAGTTAGAGTCTCAGTGTCTGACTACGTTTTAGAGTAGCTCTCAAAATGAACTTATAATCTTATAAAATGAAAACGGCTCTATGTGCGCAACGTCACAGGATATCCACTAGTGTTATATACTAAAACCTTTCACAGAATGTAACAAATACTTTTCTGAAAACCGCATCAAAATCGGTATAGCTAAACGGGAGATATTCGCGGTCAAACATCCAATCGTCTTTGAAAATCTACAATCCAAGAAAGCAAAACGCGATCTATGCGGGCAACGTCATGGGATATCCATTAGTGTTATATACTAAAACCTTCCCCAAAATGAAACAAACACTTTGCTGAAAACCGCATCAAAATCGCGGATAATCGCGGACAAACATACATACATACATACAGGTCGAACTGAGAACCTACTTTTTTTTGAAGTCGGTTAAAAATTACTAAGCTATTTCAGTTTTGTTAAAAGTTCTCTGGGATATCGTTGAAACGTTATTCTACATATAATAAACTAGCTTCTGCCCGCGACTTTGTCCGCCTGGAATAGTTCCCGTTCCCGCGGGATTTCCGGAATGAAAGCTATCCTATGTTCTTTCTCGGGTCCCAGACTATCTGTACCAAATTTCATTCAAATCGGTTCAGTAGTTTACGCGGGAAAGCGTAACAGATAGACAGACATACAGACAGACAGAGTTACTTTCGCATTTATAATATTATAATAATATTAGTATGGATTTAGATGGAATAGAATACAATAATGACCGTTGCCGCGTTGTAAAGGGGCATGAAAGTGATAAAATGTTGTCACTTTATTCAGGCACAGGGTCGAAACCTAAATGTGCTGATAAACTTCACGCTCGTAAACGGGCGCTATCCGTTGCGATTGGTTACTGTTGTCTTTATTTCTTTGAATTATTTTATATTGTAATTTCAAAATTCAAAATTCAAAGCATTTATTTCACTTAGACCATTTACAGGTACTTATGAATTGTCAAAAGAGTCGGTCGGTTAGTCAGAAAAGAAAAGTGACGCTAATTGCCTGTTCCAAAACGTAGATCTCTATGGAGAAGAACAGGCAAGAAACTCCACGGACACTCTTTAAAAAAAAACATGTTTTACAAAATCTTGGTTACATTTTCTTTTTGTTGCTTCTACATGTGAAAACAATGTATGCAACAAAATAATTAAATACAAAATTAAAATAAAAAGTCAAATATAAAAAGTCATGGCAGTTAAGAGATGACCCATCTCAACTGACAGCGCCCGTTCACGAGCATGACGCGTGGCATCAGCACCATTTAGCTCAACCATTTTGAAGGGAACCGAATGATCCAAAGCACTCGCCACCATCAGCGAGACTTTTTGAGCGAGTATGACAATGCTCCTAACCGCCATGTCTATTTGTGTTTTGTGTCAGTAGAGAACTATCGTAATAAATCACTGCATCGTAATCACATTTACAAAAATTCAAATATGCATTTAAATTACACAAACCAAAGTTTTGTACTGTAAATAAATATAAATGGGTGAAATTTAATTACCCATAAAATAATAATAATAAGGATCTTGAATATTCATGTCAACAATTTAAGGGAATAACAAACATTTTCTATCTTCCAATGATTAAAATTTCTAATTTTGGAAATAATGCTTTTAAATTATATATAAAACAAAAGTTTTAATCTGAAATCTAAAAATATGTATAACAGTATAAGTTATTTATGTCAATTTATTAGCATTTTTACTCGTGACCCACGTGAATGTTGCCCATCCAAAAATCCTTTCTTAGTGGATATTTATTCTTCACAAAGAACACACCTGGCCAGTTTAATGCCCTTAAGACCAGCGGTTTGGGCTGTGCAGTATATCAACAGTCAATTTAGTTTACCATTTTATTTGAGTAGATTTATGTCTATTGTCTTCATATATAGAAACAATAAGAATAATGTTACCAGGACTTGTTTAACTGTATCCGTGAAGTTTCTTACTTATGTTAGTCAGTAGAGACCTATCTACACGTTGGGACAAGCAACTATCTCTAACTTTCTGACTTATCGACCGACTTTAACATTTCAAAATTGCTTGTACATGGTTTAGTTATCCATACTAATATTATAAATGGGAAAGTGTGTATGTACAATGATATTTTAAGTAAAAAAGTGTAGATAGGTTATATGCAGTCAAAATGTGGCACATTAAAAATTTGCCAATTGGCAAACAGTATCGCGTTGACATTTGACGTTTATCTCTTTTTCACTCGCACTACTTCAATCATGTCATCCTACTTTGACGGGTAATGTATGTGTGCGTTAATGTGCCGCTTTTGAAGATAGAATTTCGTTTGGGTAACCTATCTACGCCTTATTTACTTAAAATATCATTGTGTATGTATGTTTGTCTTTCTTTCACGGCAAAACGGAGCGACGAATTGGCGTGATTTTTTAAGTGGAGATAGTTGAAGTGATGGAGAGTAACATAGGCTACTTTTTGTCTCTTTTTAACGCGAGCGAAGCGGCGGGCAAAAGCTAGTACTAAATAGTTCTTTTCTGATAAGTGAATGCCTTTAGTTTAAATAACAACTTACACTTTTGTAGCTCTTGTTAAATTTTAAGCCAATCACGACTCTTTGATGAAACTAACCTTTAGTTAAATTCAGCTCAGATTTAACGTGTCAAACGAAAATGATTTTGTGAAATAGGCACAACAAACTTAGATGTGCAAATTTCAAACAAAATTATGAAAATTGAAGATAAACGCGAAAATATTCTCTGAAGCATAATCACAGATAAGAAAGTTCTCATTATTTCAAAGAATGGTAATTTTACCCTTGAAATGGTAATGGTGTCGTAAGTAGGTAATTCCGTTTATATGAAATGAGCACATAACCGTTTGGCTTAATAATGCTACCTACAGGATTTTGAGGTGAATCAAATATTGTAAGATTAATATGTCTGTGTCGTACTACACATTTTGATTTCACAGAATAGTTTGTTTTTGTTGATGTTTGTATTGGTCGTAGAATATCCGAGTTTTCTTGAATTTAGTTCAAATATAACATTTGAAGTATGATAATATTCAGGCTTTCAACAGTATTACGTAATAAAGTAAAAGCTTGATGGTCTGTTTGTGAACGAATCAAAGACAAAGTATTTTATTATTTTTCTGATATTGCAACGGATTGGAAACCTTACCTAACAAAACTTGCCGGGCGACTTCAACTTTTAATGAAAGCATTTTTGTTATCAGAACTCTTACGTCAAACTTGCAGTTTAAAGATAATAGGTATATAATGATTTTTTCAAACTTCATATAGTGCCTTTTTTTATTTTTTAACAACTCTCTTAATATAATAGGGATGACGACAACATTTAAAAAATGGCACTATATGTTTAGTCCGTCCGTTCGACCTGATGACTTTTTTTGGGGGCTTATGGCGTCACTGTTCAGTAAATATTGTACCTAGGCGTTACGTCACGCGTATCTTCAACGCATTGTATCATCGTAATTTTTCATTTACGAGAAAAAATAATAATAAGTGTCCTTATTTTTTTAATAATGTAACTGACAGACAAATTACTTTTTTTTGTCATCTTGCCTATTCTGTCATGTTTTATATTAAGTACAACCGTGAGCTATTTAACAACATATAGCCGGTGTATATTTCCTCAAATTTTGCTTACTGAACTTTTAATATAATTTGATAACATTTGTTTCAGTGCAAAGACTTCTTTGCCGTGAGGTCGGATCAAGAACAGAGACGCTCCAGCGGTACTTGAACATTGCGTGTAGTGAACCAATACTGACTACGAAGTGCTATAGATAGTAATCAGTGTTCAGTGTTACAGAGTAAAGTGTCGTACGACGTACAAGAACTGTCACGAAGTACTTTATCCAAAGTTTTAGCGTGTATTGTGGTCGTGTCAGACACAGTCTAAGAGTGTTTGTATATTTGCGTCAAGATTGTAAATAATGTTATACCAAAGATGTATCGACTGTATTAAATTACTAAGAGTAATTTTATTTTCAAGACTAGATTATTTTTCTTTGCCTTTTATACTTCGAAAGTTTATTTATGAAAAATCTATTTAAAAGTTGAAAAATATGACACCTAAATTATATTTTCTCTGTATAGGATTGCGAGGAGATTTGTTGATTTGAAATGAAGAAAGTATATTATAAGATAGGCCTGTTGCGTAGTGTTGTTCCAAAGTGAAAATTTAAATCTGCTATTTTTGTGACCCTTTGTACTTTAGTATTAGGCAAACATAAAAGATGTTTATAAGTAAGACATTTTCATTAAGGATTAAAAGCGCTACGTAAGTAATCATTCATTTCTATTGTAAGTCTGTATAATAGTACTAATTACAGTAATTATTATAATATTATATTCTCTGCTCATATTGAAGGAAAACGGCAAGAAATTATATGAAACAAATCGAGTAAGTAACTGATATTGATTCAATAATTCAAATTGTTACTGAACTGAGCCTAATTGCAAATCTATGATTCTATTAAATTGTGGATACAATATTTGATGATTGATTGCAATTGGTTACCGTAAAGCATTTGTCCCACTGTAGGCGAGGAAGCTACTAATCTATCGACTATTTTCTCGCTCCATAACGTGCAATAGATATAGATGTCATTAATAATATACATAAATGTATTTAATAATATTATAATTGATCGCTGACTTAACAGCAAGTTCAGTCAGCGATCAATTATAATATCGGTCGGGTCGGCTAGAACTCTTTTTCCACTAGTTTGTTGCACCCCTGCAACTGCATGAGTTAATGTAGCTTAGAAAACACTTGCAAAGAGAGCAAAAAGCTGTCATTTTACTGTTCAGTAATCACCCACACTCACATATTCACTTATGGCCAATGATGTTATAAGTAAAAAAGTGTAGATAGGTTATATGCAGTCAAAAAGTGGCACATTAAAAGTTTGCCAATTGACAAACATGATACTGAGTATCGCGTTGACATTTGACGTTTATCTCTTTTTCACTCGCACTACTTCAATCATGTCATCTTACTTTGACGTGTAATGTATGTGTGCGTTAGTGTGCCGTTTTTAAAGAGAGAATTTCGTTTGGGTAACCTATCTACACTTTTTAGGGTTCCGTACCTCAAAAGGTAAAAACGGAAAACTTATAGGATCACTTTGTTGTCCGTCTGTCCGTCCGTCCGTCTGTCAAGACCCTTTTTCTCAGAAATGCGTCGAGATATCAAGCTGAAATTAATATCACATACTCAGGTCTGCTATCACTCAAAGCCGTGAAAAAATCAAGTTTCTAACTCAACGCAAAAAAAAGATACGGTGGTTTATATTGCATATTTAGAAATTTGCAAGAGAAGCAAAACCTATAGGGTACTTCCCATTGACCTAGAATCATGAAATTTGGCAAGAAGCAAGGTCATATAGCACAAGTATAGGGAAAACTCTGAAAACCGTGAATTTGTAGTTTGTTTACATCAGGCGGTCGTCTGTTCGTCCGTCAGTCAAGAACGTTTTTCTCAAGAACGAGTCAAGATATCAAGCTGAAATTAATATCACATACTCAGGCCTGCTATCTCTTAAAGCAGTGAAAAACTCAAGTTTCTAAATCAACGCAATAAAAAGATACGGCGGTTTATATTGCATAATATTTAGACATTTTCAAGGGAACCAAAACTCAAAACCTACAGGGTACTTCCCATTGATCTAGCATAATGAAATTTGGCAAGAAGCAAGGTCATATAGCACAAGTATAGGGAAAACTCCGAAAACCGTAAATTTGTAGTTTGTTCACATCAGGCGTCCGTCTGTTCGTCCGTCTGTCAAGAACGTTTTTCTCAGGAACGCGTCAAGATATCAAGCTGAAATTATTATCACATACTCAGGTCTGCTATTTCTTAAAGCAGTGAAAAACTCAAGTTTCTAAATCAACGCAATAAAAAGATACGGCGGTTTATATTTTGCATATTTAGACATTTTCAAGGGAACCAAAACTCAAAACCTACAGGGTACTTCCCATTGACCTAGAATCATGAAATTTGGCCAGAAGCAAGGTCATGTTGCACAAATAAAGGGAAAACTCTGAAAACCATAAGATTGTAGTTAGTTCACATCCGTCCATCCTCCCGTTAGTCCGCCTGTCAAGACCCTTTTTCTCAGAAACGCGTCGAGATATCAAGCTGTAATTAATACCACATACTTAGGTCTGCTATCTCTTAAAGCAGTGAAGAACTCAAGTTTCTAAATCAACGTAATAAAAAGATAGGGCGGTTTATATTGCATTTAGATATTTGCGAGGGATTCAAAACCTATAGGGTACTTTCCATTAACGAAACCCTCGTTGCGCGATTCCAACTCGCACTTGACCGGTTTTTTTTACTTATAACATCATTCATTGCTTATGGCCCAGTGACAAAACTATTAGAATACCCTTTCCCGTATTTCTTCTACTTAACTCGGTGGAATAATTGCATAAAGCCCTGTACACAATAGAAACAATCATTGCGTAACAACGCTTCGCAAAATATGATTGTAAATTGGGATTATTTTTATTGGTGTTAAATGTTTTAATCGTGTTGCAGGCAGCATGTAAAAGTCATGTTTTATTTGTAACAGTTATGTAATTTTGTTACTAGAAACATATAGTTTTTGTATTTTTTTTTAAATGGTTAAACTTTTAGACATAAGAATAGACTTTTAGAGAATATGAAGAGACCTAGATAGGATATATATTTTTTGTGTTTCATACATATAATGCTTAAAGCAAAAAATATTCATTGTTTCTAAGCGGCATATGGTGTAGTTATCAGGCAAGCGAGTAGAATGCTGTTGTACTAAAGACGTGGCTAGAATTTAAATGAGACGGCATTTTGACCCGAACTTGTAAATAGTAAGAATTAAAACTATTTGGAACTTTAACTATGAAGAATTTAGGGATGCTCCGTTTCGTCGGAAAGAGCTATATCGGTCTGATCCCCTGTATAAAGCTTTTAACCTTTTTAAGTGTACACCGTTGAGACGTTATAGTGTGTAAATATATTTATATTTTTTATGATAAAATTGGCTATTTGACAAGTGATTCATAGACACAACTTCTCAAATATCAGTTTTTAATCTTTTTTCAATTAACTGTAAAATTAGTTAAATAGTGGTTTTAAAATCAGTATATAGTCAAGTAAGTTGGCTATTGTGCTGCGCAATATTTTCATATAAAATCTATCAGGAAATAGCGTTTTGGCAGCTTATAAGGAGAAGGTCAATTTACTGATGGTGTCGAATACCCAGTTAATTTATGCGATTGTAACTCAAGTTTAACCTGTTGAATGAGATTATCACATATACGTGGCACGCCCATAAATGATAAAGTAGTATTTATTTTGTAACTTATTCGCAAGCGAACAACGGGGTCGGTGTTTCCGACTACTGTGAGAAGAAACATCGTTACAAATCCGCCCTTCTAGACAAGTGGCATTGTAGAATAGGTAGCGAAAACGAATTGTTTAGCGAAAGATTATGTCAATTCCATACATTTGACAATCTATTCGTTTTCTTTTTCTATTCTACAATGCCACTTGGCTAGGCCCTCAGAGGTTATTGTTTCTTTTAAATCATGACTTGGTTAATGCTTGAAGTGCTGCCCGTGTGAGAATACTATACAGATTGGGTGGCTGTTGAGGCAGTTCAAATATTTGTCAGTAATCGTTTAGCTCGACTAAGAACGTTGAGCCCAACGTCTTGACGAAAAATACCAAAGTCAGAATATTTGGGTTAACCGCTTAAGCACTCAAACGGTCAGCCTATTATATTCGAAGGAAATATTCCTGTATTTTTAAAAAGAAACAAAACTTAAATTAAAAGAGATTTTTAAAAGAGCCCATTAAAATTTTCAGCTCTGTATTTGTAATATTACGGCGTACATTGTAGATAAACATGTGCAGCACTGTTATACAAAATATATTTACTTATATTATGCTAGTTCGTGTACTCATTTATTTGAAACTTCCTTTGTGGATGAAAGAAAAAAAATTGTTGATTGATAATAATAACAATAATAAATTGTTAATTGGTGCTGGGCGTAGGGGGAACGCGAGTGCGTTTATGAGCGTTAATCGCACTCGCGTTAATAGTGTTTTGGCTGCTGAGCTTCGTTGAACCACGAATTCCATTATTATTCGAGTGGTGTTTCGGACGGTTCCCTATCCATTTGCATAAAATTTTAAGACCTAATATAACTTAGCATAATGTTGTTTGGCATAATTATATTTTCGCATAACATAATTACCCATAACAGCTCATGCATAACTTTTTTAAGCATAATGTCTCTAACCATAATAATGATTAGGCATAATATTCTAAAGTATAAACTTATTAAGCATAAACTTCTGAAGCATAACTTTTTTAAGCATAAAGTTATAAAGCATAACTTTTTTAAGCATAATATCCTAAAGCATAAATTTTAAGCATAAATTACGCATAAAAATTTTAAAACATATTTTTATAGATATATCAATAAAAAAAAATATTAACAC
Source organism: Athetis lepigone (assembly GCA_033675125.1). Classification (NCBI taxonomy): domain Eukaryota; kingdom Metazoa; phylum Arthropoda; class Insecta; order Lepidoptera; family Noctuidae; genus Athetis; species Athetis lepigone. The sequence continues at coordinate 8,763,543 of CM066230.1, read as the reverse complement.
CTAGAGTATTAGATAGCAAGCATGCAGCATGCAAGCAAGCATGCAGCATGCAAGCAAGCATGCAGCATGCAAGCAAGCATGCAAGCAAGCATGCAAGCAAGCATGCAGCATGCAAGCAAGCATGCAGCATGCAAGCAAGCATGCAGCATGCAAGCAAGCATGCAGCATGCAAGCAAGCATGCAGCATGTAAGCAAGGATGCAGCATGCAAGCAAGCATGCAGCATGCAAGCAAGCATACAGCATGCAGCATGCAAGCAAGCATGCAGCACTCAAGCAAGCATGCAACATGCAGCAGGCAGGGTTTCTGTGACGGCTCCGGCGCTGCGGGACTCCGGCGGCCCCACGTGTTCTAATCGTCGCAGACGGCTTTCGCTCACCACCGCAGCTTCGGCTTGTTGGCCGGCTTCGCCGGCCAGCCTCAGCCGCGGCGGCTCGCTTGCAGCCGCCTGCTCCTCAGCCCGCGGGCCGCCTCGTTCCTACGCGCCTACGCGATTTTAAATAACACTCTAGGGGTAGGACAAACAAGACTACGTGGAGTCGGTTTTGCAGCAATTCGGTTCTGCCACTAACTTTTGTAGCACAGCATATTAATTTTTTAACCAACAATATTATTTGATTGTTACAGAAACTTTAGCAAATTGATTTGCTTTACATAATGTCAAGTACATTTATAATAAACCATTTGCATGAAAATTGTTTTTGTTATTTATGTTAATTTTATGCCTAAATATTATTATGCTAATAGTCTTTAGGCCTACTAACGTTATGCTAATAGTCATTAGGCCTACTAACGTTATGCGAACCAAATTTATGCCAAAACAAATTAGTCTTTAACATGATTATGCCAACATAAAGTGTATGCCTTAAAAAATTATGCCAAAGTATTATTATGCCAAAACAAATTGTGCCAAAACCGTTATGCCGAAGTATATTAGGACAAAGAACATTATGCGAAAAGAAGGGATCCCGTTTCGGACAATAGCTAATTTTGTACGGTCAGAAGGAAAAGCCTTTTAATTCTCACTGTATAATATTAATTAATGAGGTTTAGTTATCTTTACTTTGTAAGGTGAGACTGACAAGATATTTCTTCTGATCGTACAAAATTAACTACGAAACATTTACAAAAAAATTAAAATTCACAAAATTTGTATTTCAACTGAAGCGGTCGAAACGCCTAATAAACCCGTTTATACTCTGACGTTTCAAAGGTTCAAGCTGACAATTTTCTATCTTCCAGTTAATATGTATAAGCTGACTTTTACTTTTTTAGGTTTTCCGAGGTAATACTATTTAAGTAAAGATGATATTAAACGTCTTTTGTCGATAAGTTGTGTAGAAAGAGGCTTTGAAGATTTCTAAGAAAAATAAATAAATACTTGCTTTGTATGTGTTTTATTTAAGGTTTCAAAAAAACATTTGGCACGTTCAGTCAGCAAAATAAAAAATATTGCAGGGCCATCGGGTCAGAGCCCGTACGTCCCCTAAGATTTGTCCCCCAGCATAAAAATTGTGGATTCGGCCCCTATATAGGTGCCCGTTGGTCTCCTGGTAGGGGACCAATTAATATTTTAATAAAAATATTATTTTTAAGGTACCCATTCGTCTCCTCTAATATATACACAATATAAGTTAAAGATTCGGCACCTATTCAGGTGCCTATTGGTCCCCTGAGATAAAATCACCTATATTTTACCTAAAAACGGTTAACATAGTACACTTGTGAACAGTTTATTAACGCAATTAATTTAATAAATCATAATAACAGATCATTGAAAAAAGAGCTACGATGAATGATAATCCGTCATGATAATAATGTAACCTGTCGATAGGCTTACGATGTAATAATGTCTCTTTACGAATGGCTTGTTAAAAAACGGGTATTAATGATTGAAAACTTAAGAGAACAAAAGTACTAGGCGCGCAGTAACGTAAAGTAGTCATGTACGAAAATCTAAAATTCACTGTGTTTTAATTTTCTCACAAGATCACCTTAATCAATTCAAAGTACTAGGCGCGCAGTAACGTGAAGTAGTCATGTAAGAAAATTTAAAATTCGCTGTATTCCTTAATTTTCTCACAAGATCACCTTAATCAATGCAAAGTACTAGGCGCGCAGTAACGTGAAGTGGTAAATAGAAAACGATCGATCGACGAATCGATTAATTATTTTGAAGACTGACTTTATGCCTAGAGCCTAGAGGCATTTTATTAAACTTAATCTTATTTGAAATACTTAAACATGATATTTAAGGAATTATTATATTTTTATTTTACCCTTTTCTGCGCGACTGTACCAGGACTATATACATGTACTTATATTAGAAGAATGAATTAAAATAAATATTCTTCAGGGGGCGAATAGGCCCCTCAAAAGTTCCAGGGGACGAATGGGCACAGGGTGCGAATCTTAGGGGACGTACGGGCTCTGACCCGGGCCATCAGACATAATTTAAGTTTTCTTGAACACCGAAAGATGTAATCAAATAAATATTGAAATAAATTATTAGAACTAATTATTTTCTACTAATGTTAAAATTCGTAAAAAAACTACGGAATATAGGAACTACAATGATAAAATGAAATTGTATGACAATTAAGTGAAATTTTGTGTAATACATCTATAGGTAAGTACTTAAAATAATAAAGCTGAGAGAAAAAGCTGAAGGTTTTTTTTGTTCATTTAAACGGAACAATCTCTGGAACTGCTGATCTAATTAGAATAATTATTTTTAAATATACCCATAACCAAATTTATAAAGCATAGAGATGGTTTAGTTAGAGTCTCAAAAGACGTACGGAGAAAATGATTTATTACGGGAAGACAAATTGCAGGAACGATGGCGAGAGGACAGAAAAATGTCCATGAAATTAATCAAGCCTGTCCCCTTACGAGAATGCGTGTCTAGGACACTGGAACACTAATATAAATCAATGTTAATGGTCATGGAAATGGCATTTACATGCTCTTGACCCATTTTCGTAGTGCTCCGCTACCGTAATTAATTAATTACCTGTCACAGATAAAATATACAATGCATAGTTATTAATTAATACAATTGCATAAAATTATCTTTTGGAAACTTCTTCGCCATAACTCAACCGCTGCAGCTTATAAAAGTTAGACTAATGTCAAGAAATGGAATCGCGAATGAGTTTCTGAGAAACGATTCAACGGTCTTGGATCCTGTTATCAAATTAATCAGAAAAGTTTTTTTTTTGGCAACTCACACACGGTCGCCTGATCCCAAACTAAGCAGAGCTTGTACTATGGTAACCAGACAACTGATAAATATACTTATACAATTTATAAACATATACATATTATAGATAAATTACACCCAGACACAGAACATACCATCAAGTTCATCACACAAAGTTTGTCCTGGGTGAGAATCGAACCCAGGACCTCCGGCTTAGCAGTCAGGGCCACTAGCCACTATACCAACAGGCCGTCAAATCAGCAGATCAGCAGCAAGATCAGCAGATGGGTGAGAAAAACATAATTTTAACTTCCCCCTTTATCAAGTGGGGTTCAGAACAGAACTGTAGTGGTAGGATTAAAGGGGCAATTACGATTGGGATAAACCCAAATTACCTAGAACTACAGATTCAAATTATCTATAATTAGTGGGTTCTGAAATGTGAACTGTAAATTTGGATTTCAATAATAGATACGGCAAGATACGGCAAAAATGTATGATCGCGTGGATATTATTAGTTCTAGTAAGAGAATTAGGGCAAATACGTTGTTAGAATATAATGTGGCAACATAAAACATTATATGAGTTATGCTTTTTAGTAAATAGATGGTAACACTGTTTTAAGTTCTATGGTCAGCAGCTCTGTGATTTGTGTGTTCTCTTGTTTAGTTTATGGTTTCTATATGGCTTGAATAAAACGACATTTTATTAAAATATTATACAGTTTCTCATTTAATCACAACAGGTTATGGGCCCAGCTATGCCTACCTGTTAGCAAGTTTGTGGAGTGTTTTAAAAACAATAAAAGTAACACGCATCAAGCGGATTGAATATCAACGAAAAGTGAGGGTATCATCGTGCTGACGTAACGGTAGCAAAATTTTCGTTGAGAAGGAAATACTTGTTTGAGAGTCTTTAAAACAAGGCAGGGAGACGAGATGGATGCAAATAACACTCACAATATTTTGAAACTGGAAGGAGCAAGAAACTGGAACGTTTGGAAGTTTCAAACCAAAGTACTATTGAGGGGCCAAGGATGGCTGGACATCGTGGAGGGGCGCACTGTAAAACCCCAAGAAGCAAATGCACGAATAGCCTGGGAGTCTACAGACGCTAAAGCTCAAACATTGCTGGTGACAAGAATGACTGAAGACGTTATGTTACATCTCATATCTTGTAAAACATCTACTGAAATGTGGAGTAAACTGTTAAATGTTTACGAACATAAGTCTGAAACTAGTATCCACATCCTTCAACAGAGGTTCTTTCAATATAAATATGAGGCTGGAATCGAGATGTCGGTATTCTTATCAAAAATTCAGGAGATGCAGAACCAGCTTAAACAAATGGGCGAGGAAATTTCGGAAAAGTTCACGATTACCAAAGTACTGATGTGTTTGCCGGACGAGTACAAACATTTCGTATCGGCATGGGAGTCTGCTCCCGACGATAAACAAACGTTTGACAATCTGGTATCCAGATTACTGATTGAAGAGCTCTCCTCTTCAATAAAAGAAAAGATAAAGGAGGTACCGGAAACTTCATCCTCATCGGCTTTTGTAGCAAGAAGAAACTTAAAATGCTTTAAGTGTAGTAAACCTGGACATCTACAAAGTGAATGTAGAAGTAATAGGGAAAGTGATAAGAAGATAAACGATAATAAGTGCTATTACTGTGGAAAAACAGGACATTTGAAGGCTCAGTGCCGTTTTAAAAGGTCGAAGGACTACAAGAAAATGGGCAATGCGTTTGTTGTTTCGAGCCCAGTTGGTGAAAAATATGGACAAATAAAGTGGCTAGTGGACTCGGGTGCTAGCGAGCACATGTGTCGTGATCGCTCATTATTCTCGTCATTTACAAGTGTATGCCAACGGTCAGTAATAGTTGGGGACGGCGCAGCCATTAGTGTACAGGGCTGTGGAAAGGTGGCGGTACAAGTTAAGAACGGAAGTGAATGGATTGATACAACTATAGACAACGTGTTGTTCGTTCCTGACCTAAAGACGAATTTATTCTCTGTCAACCGCGCATCTGACCGGGGTTATGTCATGGTGACAGATAACACGTCGTGCAAATTTTACAAACATGGCGTTGTATGTGCTGTCGCAAATAGAATTGAAAATTCTTATTATTTGGATTTTCGTTATAAATTGGAGGTGGCGAGTGTTGCAAACGTAATAAAGAACGATTTATACGAGTGGCATGAAAAACTAGCTCACCAAAACTTCGACCATGTTAAGAAAGTATTGGAGATAAATAACATTGAGATTAGTAAACAAACAAATGTGCCTCAATGTGAAAGTTGTTTGAAGGGAAAGATACACCGATTACCATTCAAGAAAAGTGAAAATGTAAGCACCAGAACATGTGAAATAATACATGGGGACACCTGTGGTCCCATGGAGGAGGTATCGGTCGGCGGGTCGAGATATTTTGTAGTTTTAAAGGATGACTATTCGAACTTTCGAACTGTTTATTTTGTCAAAACTAAAGACGAAATTAAACATTGTCTTGTGGACTTTTTCAACAAGGCAGAGAATATTACTGGAAACCGAATCAAAATACTAAGAACTGACAATGGTTTGGAGTTCATAAACAAAGAAGTTAAGGAAATATGTTCGAAGAGAGGGATAACTCATCAAACTACTGTGACCTATACACCAGAACAAAATGGAAAAGCGGAAAGGGAAAACAGAACTTTGGTGGAAGCGGCAAGGACAATGCTACATTCTAAGAATTTACCTAAGAAACTGTGGGCAGAAGCAGTCAATACTGCTGCTTTTGTTTTGAACAGAACAGGTAAAGGAAAGGAAGGGAAATCACCTTATGAAATATGGTCAAATAAAGTTTATGATATACATCAACTAAAGGTTTTCGGCTCTCCAGTATATGTACATATTCCAAAGGAACAAAGAAAGAAATGGGATAAGAAAGGAGAGAAAGGATTGATGGTCGGATATGGAGAAAATAGCAAAGGTTATAGAATATATATGTCAGAGAAAAATAGTGTTTATGTTAAGAGAGATGTCATATTCTTGAACAAAGAGAGAAATGAAGAAAACGAACCAATGGTGATGTTGGATTTAAATAATAGTAAGGGAGAGACACAAGATAACTTACCGGAGACTGTGAAAGCTAGTGAAGAAGCTGAATGTGAGGAGTTTCAAGATACTTTGACTAGTTTCAACCATAGTGAGAGTGAGTCGCAGAGTGAATATGAACCTTCAGATGACAGGTCATCTGAGGAGAATGAGACACAGGTGCAAAATGAAAGACCCAAGCGTGTTAGAAAACAGACATCATTCTATAAGTGTCACAATGTTGTAAGTGAAGATAATGAGCCTACTTCATATAGTGAAGCAATGAAAAGTAAAGATGCAAGTAAGTGGAAGGAGGCAATTAATAGAGAGTTACAAACTTTGAATGATAATGGCACCTGGGACTTTAGTGATGCACCGGTGAGTGAATGTATTATTAGTAGTAAATGGGTTTTCAAGATAAAAAGAAGTGGTAATGTTAAGCAATTTAAGGCAAGATTAGTGGCTAGAGGGTTTGAGCAGAATAGTATGTTCAATTTGGGGGATATTTATGCGCCTGTAGCAAGGTTACCAACCTTTAGAGTTTTTATTGCTGTAGCGACCATGTTAAGGCTCCCCATATATCAAATGGATGTTACTGGAGCATTTTTGTATGGAGACATAGATGATGATGTTTACATCAGATTGCCAGAAGGGGCTTATTCTGGGAAAAATAACATTGTAAAATTGAAAAAGGCATTGTATGGTTTAAAAAGTTTACCGAAGTGCTGGAACACTAAGTTTAATTCTGTAATGGCTAAGGAAGGTTTTGTTAGGTCATATTGTGATTCATGTTTGTTTATGAGGTGTGATGGTAAAGATAGAATGTATATGTTATTATATGTTGATGATATTTTAATTTTTGGATCAAATGAGGAGCATATTTCACAATTAAAAGCTAGTTTAAATAAAGAGTTTGAAATGAAAGACATGGGTACAATATCAGAATTTCTAGGCATAACTGTAAAGCAGGATTTGAAAAGTGGTATTACTGAACTAGATCAAACAAAGTATTTGAAAAATATTCTGAAAAGATTTGATATGGAAAACTGTAAGGGAATGTCAACTCCAATGGACCCAAATTTTAATGCTAAAATACTTGCAAATGGTACTGTTTCTATAGATAAAGATATTGTAAAGATGTGTAGGCAAATTATAGGATGCTTAATGTATGCAGCATCAGGTACTAGACCTGATTTGTGTTACCCAATTTCTATGTTAAGCAGATACCAAACAAGTGCAAATAATGAGTTATTAAGTGCATTGAAGCGTGTATTAAGATATGTGAAGTATAGTTTAAATTACAAATTAGTTTTTAAATGTGATGATGTTATTCTGGCAGGGTATTGTGATGCTAATTGGGGAGGGGATCTTCAGGACAGGAAGTCCACCTCAGGTTATTTGTTTAAACTGTCAAATTGTCTTATTTTGTGGTCCTCTAAGAAACAAGGTTCTGTAAGTCTGTCCTCTACGGAATCGGAATACATTTCATTAAGTATGGCTGCTAGTGATGCGTCATGGCTTATAAATTTGTTAAAAGATTTTGGTTATGATAATGTTTGCCCAATTGTGATTTCTTGTGACAATCAGTCTGCCATAATAAATGCAAAGACAGATAACATAAAGCGTTTAAAACATGTAGACATTCGTTATCATTTTGTGAAAGATCTGGTCAGAGAAAATAAAATTTGTATTAATTATGTCAACACAACTGAGCAACCAGCTGACATGTTAACAAAGGCTTTAGGTAAAGAATTGATTGAAAGATATTTAGATAAGTGTAATATGAAGACAACTGTACTGTAATGTTAAGATTTGATAATTGTGTTGTTTATTGAAATGTGTTTATGTTGAGAAGGGGTGTTAGAATATAATGTGGCAACATAAAACATTATATGAGTTATGCTTTTTAGTAAATAGATGGTAACACTGTTTTAAGTTCTATGGTCAGCAGCTCTGTGATTTGTGTGTTCTCTTGTTTAGTTTATGGTTTCTATATGGCTTGAATAAAACGACATTTTATTAAAATATTATACAGTTTCTCATTTAATCACAACATACGTACATTACAAACATACATAAAGAGAATTCTTGTATTAAGTATTCCAATTTAGTGCATTGAATTGAGTTCTAAATACTTGGATTGTAATATTTGTAATGCGTTGATGAATGGCTTACACCAGAGGCCCCCAAACTTTTTTGTTGTGTAGACCACTTGTCATGATTTTCAGTTTCAGACAGACTGAAGAAATCTCTTTCATTCATAAATCCATACTAATATTATAAATGCGAAAGTAACTCTGTCTGTCTGTCTCTTTTTCACGCCTAAACCACTGCACCGATTTGTATAAAATTTGGTACAGATATAGTCTGGGACACGAGAAAAGATATAGGATAGTTTTCATCCCGGAAATCCCTGGGAACGGAAACTATTATTCCACGCGCTAGTTAAAAATAATCGGCAAATATGGCTTTTGATATTAAAATGTTTGCAATTTTTTTAATAAGGTTTTTATGAAAATTAATTGTGGAGAAAAATCCATTTAATTTTTAATAAAGTAATTGGAAAACAAAAAGTTATGTATTTATGACATACTTTATTCTTTGGATGGGACAACGTCTGTCAGATCAGGAAGTTTACAAATACGTATTTGTAATTATATTATCTTAAAAAAAATTTTTTTGGAATGTTACCTGGAAAATGTGTATTTTCTCTTTAATGGAAACAAAAGTTCAACATGCGCTTAAATTCTGGGTTAACTGCTAAAGGATGCCCAAGGCACAAAGTCCGCCTTTGTGAATAAACTATAACTAAAAAAATCAGGTATCTAGCGCGCGTGTGTACGATTTATTAATTTTGTGGGGCTTTTGTTAAAATAATTAATAGGTCCCTCGTCTTTCCTAACATAACATAGATTTGTGGTCTCACTATGCGCAAATAAACTGGTTTTCTTTCTTTCTTACTTTGCATAAATCGTGGTATCGTCGTACCATTTATATTGATGGGCCCCGGTTTGTGTTGCCGCTAATATTAGTCGCCGCCCCCAGGGGGTTAAGTACAGATTAGTTTGAGAATCAATGACTTAGAGTTTAGACAATAATTATTTGAATGTTAGAACCAAATACTACACACATAAAACACACATACATACAAACTACGTGAAAACAGAAAGGATTTACTCTGATTACCTACTCTCATATAGGGTAATTTATTAAAACTAACTAACCCACTAACTAATGATTTAGTCATTAAGTTTCATCATTAGCATACCCCGTAAATATGTGGAACATGATGTGGTTATTACATTTATCTTATTTTACATACCTTATTAATAAGTTTTTTATGAATTTTATACAGGGTGTCCCACGGCTATGCCACATGGAGGGAAAGTACCTTAAATCTTGTAAATAGAACATTTTACTGAAAGAAGACATTATTTGAATTTTAAAAACAATTTAAATTGCATTTATAGATTTTTAAATAATTAATTGGTTGGGCCGGGAATCCAACTTGTTGCACGTAAAAAAATAATCACCCTGTAGTTTTATCACACCGATCAAAAGGTTTCATCATAAGGATTATTTTTTGCTAAATAACATAGTGTCACAAATAAAAGGAAGACCGTGAATTTCAACATTTGATGTAAAATTTTGTTCTGAAAAGTTGAAAGCTTACATTGCCGTAAGGACATACAATTGACAATCATAACTACTTATTACTAATTAATCTACCCACTTGCGTAGTACGCATCATTTAAATAAATAAATATTCACCACAACAAGACCAAAAAATCGTCAGGGAACGAAACAATCAAAAGTTATCACTTTGTATTCAAGAAGAAGGAACTATTTTTGAGCATTTGAAAAATTGACTAATTTTGTATAAAAAATGTTGAAAGCCATGGTCTTTCTTTTATTTTTGACACTATGTTATTAAGCAAAAAATAATTCTTGTGATAAAGCCTTTCGATCAGTAGGATAAAACTACAGGCTGATTAATTTTCTCGAGTAACAGGTTCCATTCCCGGTTCAACTATCTAATTATTTAAATATCTATGAATGCAGTTTAAAATGTTTTCGAAATTCAAATAATGTCTTCTTTCAGTAAAAAGTTCAATCTACAATATTTAAGGTACTTTCCCTCCATGTGGCATAGCCGTGGGACACCCTGTATACTAACAGAACCTAACATGGGTGAAATCACGGGGTACAGGCAGTAGTAAAATAAAAATTTCGAGCACCTGCCCAAAAGGCTAGTTGACTCTTCCTGTGACCCAATGGCTGGCTTTTACCTTGGTTTCGGTTGAAAGCAGAGGATTTTTTGATTCTATTTTGTTTTAATTTTTAGTACTTGTAGTTTTAGTAGATGCTTTAGTTTAGTAATTAAGTTTTTAAATTTTATACATATTTGTAAATTAATCCCTACGATTAATAAACAATATGGCATATATAAAATATAGTTTAAGCTTGGCAAAAGACAAGTTCGAAGAACCAGGTGGACAGCGACTGGAAGAGGTGTTTGCGCCCGATATAAACGCGTTAGAACACGGTCATTTCCAAGTTAAAGTTTCCACGAAAACATCTCGCATTTCAGGAGCAATGTCTGTTGAAGAAAATGTCTTACAGAAGTCTTAGAAAAGTGAGAAATTGTTTAGCTGTTTGGCCGAAATGTAACAACAGTTTCAATAGCTAAACGTGTTACTTTGTTGTTGTTTATTTTCCCTTTGGTACATGCCTCAGAAAGACTGTATACCTACAGTATGTAGTAACCCATCACAGTAACAAATTAATTTATTTATAGGTACACGGTACGAATTATTCACTAGAAACATTTATATGTCTAAAAAGCACTTGTATTGTGTCATTGCATATGTGTAATTTGCAGGCGTACACAGCTTACAACAAAATTGTTTCTTAAATATTAATTACGCTTAAACAACATTTTTTACTCGTAGTGAAGAAAAAAATACATAAAGAAAGAACAAAACATCAAGTAAATAATTAAAATCATAATCGAACTTAGAATTAATAAAAATTAAACCAAAATTTATCATTAGTATATGAAATAAAATCAAAATTAGTCTCTATGATAAAAATAATAAAAACAAAATCGTAATAGAATGACACTGTAAGGTGGGTCAGATGGGCAACGAGTTGTTCGAAAAGAGGTAGGCGGCCCTGGACACAGAGGGGCAAGATCAAATTTGGGTGGTTATTAGTCAGTAGAAGTCTGTAACTCCCTTCGGCTCCGTTCAGAGCGAGAGGAGACATTCGATGATTATAGATCCCACAAAAAAGGGTGGGTCAGATTATTGTGACAACATACTGTACTAGTGTTAATTCTTCGAACACACGTGATTCGAAACACAATAGAAAGACGATAGCAGCCCAACAGCCGGCTGTCGCTTGGTCATCAAGAAGTTAATCGGTTGTCAGTAGCGTACCTAGGTGTTAAAATTAGTTGTTTTAGAAAAACGCTAAGATGTCGCTGAGACAGTATTTCAATGGCTATTAACTTATTAATATTACATATGGTTTACTTTTATTATCTTTACTGAAAGATTCATTTTAATCTAATAAGGGCTTTTCAGCGCGTATTTCCTGGAAGTGTTTGATGAAACTAACCCTTGGTATTTGCGAATGTGGCTCAAATTGCTTTATGAGAACTACGCTTCTACCTCAAACAAATGGTATTCAAAGTGGATTAACCCAAAACCCTAAGCGCATAGTAATTGCGAATTTGTGTAGAGTTATTGGATAGGTTAAATTCTTCAAACTTTGCGCGTGGGTTAGTTTCCACAGCAATTGTGTGAACTTGCAGGATATTATCTATTTTCAGTATATGGCAAACCAAAGATAACTCTAGAACTAAAAATGCCAATACAGAAACTACTATAATAATTATACTGTCGCATAAAAACAAAAGTGGTTACGTCGTTATGATCCAGTGGGATAGGCGGTTCCTTTTTCATGCAAGAGGATGTGGATTGAATCCGGACAAGTATTAATGTCACAATTTTTATTCGTATGTACTTTCCCAAGTTTATTTGAGTAAGGGCTGATTTTTTTCAATCATTAGTTAACTTCTATCTGAGGAATAAATATGACGGTTTGACATATTTTCTATACAAAAGCTGTCAAAACGTCAAACATACTCTTCAGTTAAAAGTTATCTGGCGATTGAAAAATCGGCCCTTAGTAAGTAAGGCCCGTATTAATAGACGTCACTCAATTCTGAGACGCTCTCAAGTCTCTTGCTGTCCTTGTCATTTTAAAGGGAAAAAATAAGGACAGCAAGAAACTTCGTGTGATTTTCTAGACTTATTTGAGTAGATTTGTATTATTTTCTCTATATAAGTTCCCACCAAGGGGACATTTTTTTTGGTGAGTGGGAAATCATCAATTGACTTCTCCCGCCCTCGTATCAGACTTTTACTGACGAAAACCCATTCAAGTTCTTTCGGTTGCCTTTTATGTTATGGGGCCACGGTAACTATTAGAACTATTCCGCAACCCCGGCGGGCATTGGCCCTAGGGGCCAGTTTATGTGCTGACTGTTCTTTGAGGTGCGCGTGGAACAAAACGCGCCTACGGTGGACGGTAGTCGACCAAGAGGACTTTGATACGCAATTGGTATTATTCATTTACAAAAGCAAAGCAAAATAAATTCCATTCCTAGAATCGTTAAACATCAAAACCAAGCTTGTGACAGTAAAACACATTACCTAATAAGTACAGCAACATGTTTCTTACAACTAATTTAATTCGTAGGGACTAATTTGTAGCTAGAATACTATGATTTAACAAAACAAATGGCACAAATACTCAGCGGTAATGCGAATGAATAATTTTTAACTCTTGAATTTCTACATTACAAATGTCGACCTAGAAAGCTTTCAAAGAACTAATTAGATGCGACCTTATGCTAATGGTTTGAAAGCTTATCTTACCACATCAGAGGCTGACAGCAAAAACTATCCAATTTTCACGCTTTATTTACTTCGCTATCGGAACCGATCGATACTGTAAACTTCGCTGAACAAGACAATTTTTCAAACACTGGTTTTAGAGTTCTGTGATAAACAGAAGGCAATTTTCCTAATAATTTTGTAAGCTGCGTGGTCAAAAAATGCGCAAGCGTTTTGTAACATATTAATAGGTAAACAATTGATTTTTTTACGACTTTTTCTAGTGGCTTTAATATAATAATTAATGAATAAAATATAAAAACCTTTTACTTTTTGCATTACAAGTTACAGTTTTCAAAAAGTAAGAATAAAGAAAATAAGTTTATACAACGTGTTGTTTTTGATATCCCATGACTCTAGGGTTATATTATTTAAGTAAAAATAACACAAAATCTCCAAGAGTAGGTGGTCCAAAAATACATTGTTTCGAAGATAGACTCTCATGTGTAAACGTATCTTAATTTCATTGATAAATACGAGTAATTCATTTTTATTCAAACTTATTATTCATATTAAGGGAAAGAAAATGCGACGCTGTCATATTTCACCTAAGACTGTATTACATTAATAATCGTGACTTTGTCGAAAAATTTTGTATGAAAAATGAAAACAAAAAAAAATGATGGTTGAAAAATAATTCATATGCCAGTTAGTTCTTTGATAGGGTCTCAATCATACCTTAGAGTATGGGATATCAAAGAAAACACATTGTATATTTCGCAATGTTTTACACTATTATTGAATTTATCAAAATTAAGAAACTAATGTGGCTATATAATGTAATAAAAATATTTAATAAATCATGTTTTAAATACAAAACGCATGAGACAGTATAAGGCCGGGCTATTATTATAACTAGTGCCATAATGGAAACTAAATAGAAATGTCAGTGCTGTCCTAGATCTCTTTATTGAGTGAACAGACGATGAAGTGTACAGACGGAAATGGACAATCGGTCTTAACCCATTCGAGCTTAAACCTAATACTTTTGCAATTAACCTTTCAACGACCAAGCGACAGCCGGCTGCCGTACTGCTATTGTCTTTCTATTATATGTATGTATTTATAAATTATATAAGTATGTATATCAGTTGTCTGGTTACCATAACACAAGCTCTGTTTAGCTTGGGATCAAATTACCGTGTGTAAGTTGTCCTAATATATTTATTATATAATTATATATTATTATGTCTCGAATCGCGTGGGTTTAAAGGTTTAAGTTGAAAATCTATTAAAGAACTTTGACAAAACATTGTATTAGCGTTTGTGGAACAGGAGTTTTCAAAACCTAAAGAACCTTTAAGTAAGTCCGAATCGTACTTAGTTGATTTGTTCATAGAGACAGTGAAAAAGTAACTTTTACTATCTGTACCAAATTTCATTAAAATCGGTTCAGTGGTCCTAAACCACTGAACCGATTTTAATGAAATTTGAAGGAAGAAACGTGAAGAAGAGACAGACAGACAGAGTTACTTTCGCATTTATAATATTAGTACGGAAAGTACGGATAAACTCATAAAGAAATTGTCGATTTTTGGGAAAGTTTTTTTCTAAAAAATATCAATTCTATTCAGACATTTGTACATTCTCCATTCTTCATTATGTAGGACAAAGTGAATTCTCCGAGATATAATTGATGATAAATTGGGTTTATGCTGAATACCAATATTAGTTTCTGGGCTATGAAAGATAATCTTCGGTCAATTACAACTGGGAAAAGCCCAGATTACCTAGCACCACGGAATACAATTTGTAATAAAATTACTGGGTCCTAAAAGTGTAAGCTGTTACAATTGATTCCAATAATATAGGTATGGCAAAAGCGTTTGAACGCACGGAAATTGGTTCTAGTTTCCACAAAGTCTGCATAGTAAACGAAACCGGATATAACCCGTACACTATCCAACATAATATTGCGCTCATTCTGCTTATTAACACACTCCTATAAGATGTGATGTGCAGATTGTTCGAATTCACAGCTCGATGCAATACATAAACTCTTCCTGTGACCCAATGGCTGGCTTTTACCTTGGTTTCGGTTGAAAGCAGAGGATTTTTTGATTCTATTTTGTTTTAATTTTTAGTACTTGTAGTTTTAGTAGATGCTTTAGTTTAGTAATTAAGTTTTTAAATTTTATACATATTTGTAAATTAATCCCTACGATTAATAAACAATATGGCATATATAAAATATAGTTTAAGCTTGGCAAAAGACAAGTTCGAAGAACCAGGTGGACAGCGACTGGAAGAGGTGTTTGCGCCCGATATAAACGCGTTAGAACACGGTCATTTCCAAGTTAAAGTTTCCACGAAAACATCTCGCATTTCAGGAGCAATGTCTGTTGAAGAAAATGTCTTACAGAAGTCTTAGAAAAGTGAGAAATTGTTTAGCTGTTTGGCCGAAATGTAACAACAGTTTCAATAGCTAAACGTGTTACTTTGTTGTTGTTTATTTTCCCTTTGGTACATGCCTCAGAAAGACTGTATACCTACAGTATGTAGTAACCCATCACAGTAACAAATTAATTTATTTATAGGTACACGGTACGAATTATTCACTAGAAACATTTATATGTCTAAAAAGCACTTGTATTGTGTCATTGCATATGTGTAATTTGCAGGCGTACACAGCTTACAACAAAATTGTTTCTTAAATATTAATTACGCTTAAACAACATTTTTTACTCGTAGTGAAGAAAAAAATACATAAAGAAAGAACAAAACATCAAGTAAATAATTAAAATCATAATCGAACTTAGAATTAATAAAAATTAAACCAAAATTTATCATTAGTATATGAAATAAAATCAAAATTAGTCTCTATGATAAAAATAATAAAAACAAAATCGTAATAGAATGACACTGTAAGGTGGGTCAGATGGGCAACGAGTTGTTCGAAAAGAGGTAGGCGGCCCTGGACACAGAGGGGCAAGATCAAATTTGGGTGGTTATTAGTCAGTAGAAGTCTGTAACTCCCTTCGGCTCCGTTCAGAGCGAGAGGAGACATTCGATGATTATAGATCCCACAAAAAAGGGTGGGTCAGATTATTGTGACAACATACTGTACTAGTGTTAATTCTTCGAACACACGTGATTCGAAACACAATAGAAAGACGATAGCAGCCCAACAGCCGGCTGTCGCTTGGTCATCAAGAAGTTAATCGGTTGTCAGTAGCGTACCTAGGTGTTAAAATTAGTTGTTTTAGAAAAACGCTAAGATGTCGCTGAGACAGTATTTCAATGGCTATTAACTTATTAATATTACATATGGTTTACTTTTATTATCTTTACTGAAAGATTCATTTTAATCTAATAAGGGCTTTTCAGCGCGTATTTCCTGGAAGTGTTTGATGAAACTAACCCTTGGTATTTGCGAATGTGGCTCAAATTGCTTTATGAGAACTACGCTTCTACCTCAAACAAATGGTATTCAAAGTGGATTAACCCAAAACCCTAAGCGCATAGTAATTGCGAATTTGTGTAGAGTTATTGGATAGGTTAAATTCTTCAAACTTTGCGCGTGGGTTAGTTTCCACAGCAATTGTGTGAACTTGCAGGATATTATCTATTTTCAGTATATGGCAAACCAAAGATAACTCTAGAACTAAAAATGCCAATACAGAAACTACTATAATAATTATACTGTCGCATAAAAACAAAAGTGGTTACGTCGTTATGATCCAGTGGGATAGGCGGTTCCTTTTTCATGCAAGAGGATGTGGATTGAATCCGGACAAGTATTAATGTCACAATTTTTATTCGTATGTACTTTCCCAAGTTTATTTGAGTAAGGGCTGATTTTTTTCAATCATTAGTTAACTTCTATCTGAGGAATAAATATGACGGTTTGACATATTTTCTATACAAAAGCTGTCAAAACGTCAAACATACTCTTCAGTTAAAAGTTATCTGGCGATTGAAAAATCGGCCCTTAGTAAGTAAGGCCCGTATTAATAGACGTCACTCAATTCTGAGACGCTCTCAAGTCTCTTGCTGTCCTTGTCATTTTAAAGGGAAAAAATAAGGACAGCAAGAAACTTCGTGTGATTTTCTAGACTTATTTGAGTAGATTTGTATTATTTTCTCTATATAAGTTCCCACCAAGGGGACATTTTTTTTGGTGAGTGGGAAATCATCAATTGACTTCTCCCGCCCTCGTATCAGACTTTTACTGACGAAAACCCATTCAAGTTCTTTCGGTTGCCTTTTATGTTATGGGGCCACGGTAACTATTAGAACTATTCCGCAACCCCGGCGGGCATTGGCCCTAGGGGGCCAGTTTATGTGCTGACTGTTCTTTGAGGCGCGCGTGGAACAAAACGCGCCTAGGGTGGCCGGTAGTCGACCAAGGGACTTTAATACGCTATTGGTATTATTCATTTACAAAAGCAAAGCAAAATAAATTCCATTCCTAGAATAGTTAAACCTCAAAACCAAGCTTGTGACAGTAAAACACATTACCTAATAAGTACAGCAACATGTTTCTTACAACTAATTTAATTCGTAGGGACTAATTTGTAGCTAGAACACTAGAATTTAACAAAACAAATGGCACAAATACTCAGCGGTAATGCGAATGAATAATTTTCTACTCTTGAATCTCTACATTACAAATGTCGACCTAGAAGGCTTTCAAAGAACTAATTAGATGCGACCTTATGCTAATGGTCTGAAAGCTTATCTTACCACATCAGAGGCTGACAGCAAAAACTATTCGATTTTCACGCTTTATTTACTTCGCTTGAGAATGTTTCTATCGGGACCGATCGATACTGTGAACTTCGCTAAACAAGACGATTTTTCAAACATTACTTTTAGAGTTCCGTGATAAACAGGAGGCAATTTGCCTAAAATTTTTTAAGCAGTGTGGTCAAAAAATGCGCAAGCGTTTTGTAACATATTAATAGGTAAACAATTGATTTTTTTACGACTTTTTCTAGTGGCTTTAATATAATAATTAATGAATAAAATATAAAAACCTTTTACTTTTTGCATTACAAGTTACAGTTTTCAAAAAGTAAGAATAAAGAAAATAAGTTTATACAACGTGTTGTTTTTGATATCCCATGACTCTAGGGTTATATTATTTAAGTAAAAATAACACAAAATCTCCAAGAGTAGGTGGTCCAAAAATACATTGTTTCGAAGATAGACTCTCATGTGTAAACGTATCTTAATTTCATTGATAAATACGAGTAATTCATTTTTATTCAAACTTATTATTCATATTAAGGGAAAGAAAATGCGACGCTGTCATATTTCACCTAAGACTGTATTACATTAATAATCGTGACTTTGTCGAAAAATTTTGTATGAAAAATGAAAACAAAAAAAAATGATGGTTGAAAAATAATTCATATGCCAGTTAGTTCTTTGATAGGGTCTCAATCATACCTTAGAGTATGGGATATCAAAGAAAACACATTGTATATTTCGCAATGTTTTACACTATTATTGAATTTATCAAAATTAAGAAACTAATGTGGCTATATAATGTAATAAAAATATTTAATAAATCATGTTTTAAATACAAAACGCATGAGACAGTATAAGGCCGGGCTATTATTATAACTAGTGCCATAATGGAAACTAAATAGAAATGTCAGTGCTGTCCTAGATCTCTTTATTGAGTGAACAGACGATGAAGTGTACAGACGGAATGGACAATCAGTCTTGACCCATTCGACCTTGAACCTAATACTTTTGCAATTAATCTTTCATCGACCAAGCGACAGCCGGCTGCCGTACTGCTATTGTCTTTCTATTATATGTATGTATTTATAAATTATATAAGTATGCATATCAGTTTTCTGGATACAATAACACAAGTTCTGCTTAGCTTGGGATCAAATTACCGTGTGTAAGTTGTCCTAATATATTTATTATATAATTATATATTATTATGTCTCGAATCGCGTGGGTTTAAAGGTTTAAGTTGAAAATCTATTAAAGAACTTTGACAAAACATTGTATTAGCGTTTGTGGAACAGGAGTTTTCAAAACCTAAAGAACCTTTAAGTAAGTCCGAATCGTACTTAGTTGATTTGTTCATAGAGACAGTGAAAAAGTAACTTTTACTATCTGTACCAAATTTCATTAAAATCGGTTCAGTGGTCCTAAACCACTGAACCGATTTTAATGAAATTTGAAGGAAGAAACGTGAAGAAGAGACAGACAGACAGAGTTACTTTCGCATTTATAATATTAGTACGGAAAGTACGGATAAACTCATAAAGAAATTGTCGATTTTTGGGAAAGTTTTTTTCTAAAAAATATCAATTCTATTCAGACATTTGTACATTCTCCATTCTTCATTATGTAGGACAAAGTGAATTCTCCGAGATATAATTGATGATAAATTGGGTTTATGCTGAATACCAATATTAGTTTCTGGGCTATGAAAGATAATCTTCGGTCAATTACAACTGGGAAAAGCCCAGATTACCTAGCACCACGGAATACAATTTGTAATAAAATTACTGGGTCCTAAAAGTGTAAGCTGTTACAATTGATTCCAATAATATAGGTATGGCAAAAGCGTTTGAACGCACGGAAATTGGTTCTAGTTTCCACAAAGTCTGCATAGTAAACGAAACCGGATATAACCCGTACACTATCCAACATAATATTGCGCTCATTCTGCTTATTAACACACTCCTATAAGATGTGATGTGCAGATTGTTCGAATTCACAGCTCGATGCAATACATAGACCCAAAGGCGAAGCGACTAGTTTAAAGGAATATAATTTACTCTTAAAATTGCCATGATCTGTCAGAAATTGGGCGACACAGTGATCCACTTCAAGCTAAGTCCTAGCCAGCCGCTCACGACGGATAGAAAGAACCACGGCGCAAATACAAAGAGGAGATGTTGTAATTCAATTTCCCTATGTAAAAACGCGTGACATTTTGCGGGATGAGGGGGGAATAGATTCCGCCCACTTCTTTATTTTCCATCTACCGGTCAATAGCAAAACTACTTGCTAGTCCTGTCTATTTTATGTTGTAGTAACGTAACTATCTCACACTAGATGTCACTAAGTGCAGTATGCAACAGGGTCGTACTCAGAATTTTCGATGCAGGGACTAGGTACTCTGTTTTTTTATTTAATTAATTTTGCGAACCATCTTTATACGTTTTTTATTGAAATACCTTGTGATATTTTCATGAAAAAAAAGAACATATGATTATTAAAATACATAAATACTAAGCTCTACACACTTAAATATTCTTAGTTTCCATGTCAAAAAGTGATGTGAAAATGAAATGTGATGCCATCCATAGCATCAGAACGTCTATCGGAATAGTTTTTACAAGATAAAACACAACACTTCATCTTTTCTTTCTTTTAGCGCGAATGTAATGCTTTTTATTGGGAACTTTTACAAAGTGCACAGGACGAACGCTAACAATACACTGACTAAAACCACGCCCACTTGATGACGTCAGGACCTAGCTGAAAATCACAGTGCACAGTTGTTTAGGCCGTCTCCTCTTTGTATTTGCTCCGTGGTTGGAGGTGTCGGCCCTTAGTGGAATTATCCCACCTACTCTGCCATTCGGATAAAAGTTCCTCAAAAAAAAGTAAAGTTCTTTACTGTTTTTGTCCTATTGGTGTACAATAAAGAATATTCTATTCTATTCTATTCTATTCTCCCAGACTTCAGTCTGCGGTTTAAGTAATTTAGAAATTCTATTAAGGTCACGCTATGTTAGAAAGTTAGTATCCATGGTCTCCCGCGCGGAGTAGCACATTGCAACACGTCGCTGCAATGTGCTACTAAAGTTAGAAGCTAAAGCTAAAGTTAGCAGTTAGAAGGTTTTATTTTAATTCATTCATATTATGAAGAATACGTTATTTGAGCAAGGGTATGAAAATAGAGTATTATTGGTAGAACACCCACAAACTTTTTAGGTATTGTTTAATTGAATCTTTCGATTTATGATTGATATTAAACCTACAAACTATTATTATAGTGGTAGGCAACTTTGCCTGTAGTAATAGTAAAGGACAAGATTAATAGCCAAATAGTCTCACAAAGTAAGTCTTTTTCACAATGTTTTTCAATAAACATTAATAAAACATAAAACACAAATAAAATGAACATACGGAAAATGAAATAAAAGAGAAAACAATAAAAAAGAACAGCAAATATAATCAAACATACAGATTCCCAAAACTGAACTGAAATAAAAAATGTCGAACATTATAAAATAGATTGCATTTCATTTTAAGCCCTTTGTGCTTGTTTAATAGAATAAAAAAATGGTAAATCTTTTATGGTGTGCTGAAAAATACTAATCCGCTACGCTGCGTGCTACGCCGTAGCCGTGGTCCGTAGCCGTAGTCCTCTACGCTACGAATGCTACGCAATCCGCGAATACCTGTAAGAGCGGTGTCGCACTACGCCCCAAGGCCTATCCGATTCGAACCCGTAAAAATATGGTCCTTAGTAGCCGTAGAACTATTTCAATGGTAATTTACAAGTCTTAACTTAGAAAGAGACGATAATCCTACTAAACCGTTGGACATATAAATTACCATAGGAATTGTTCTACGGCTACTTCGGACCATAGTTACTTTCACGGTTTCAGATCTAATTATGGTTTATGTCATCTCTTGGAAACAGAATAGGTTTCTTCATTGTCATATATTTGCAAGAAAAGGATAAATACCTATAGCCCAAATATCACAATCGAGTCAACAAACTGAAGTGGCCGTGGGCTGGTCTCATCTATCGCAGAACCGACAATTGTTGGAGTAAGCGTGTTCTGGTGGAGATCACATTTTGGCAAGAGTAGTATGGGACGTTCTCGGCCAGGTGGCAAGGTAGGTGGCAGGCCCTACAGCTGGCAGTAACTGTACCTGTGTAAACTTAGATCAAGGTAAGTATCGCGCCTTAAAAGAGGCTTATTTCGAGTGGCCTGATGCAGAATGATGATGATGAAATTTCAGTTGAAACGTTAGACTTGCCTTACCTTACTCCATCTATACTAATATCTATTATAAAGAGGTAAGATTGAACCGATTCGAAAAATTCATACACCAATATAAAGCTACGTTATCAGCGAGTAGCATAGGCTACGACATAACGCTATGACCAATAAGAGCGGAGCAATTGACCAATATCCTATCATAACGTAGGTGAAACCGTGAAACAGCAAGTCTAGTATAAAATACCTAAAACTCACTTTTTAGTTCCTAACGTAAAAACCTCCAAAGCTACTTTTTTCAGTGGATTTAGTCATCATAATAAAAGCAAGTCGTAAAATCGTAAAGGTAAGTTGTAACGCAGCCAGCTCGCTGCCGCGACAAATATAATCAACAGTTTTAATTTACGAGTCGCGAAATACAGACTGGCGGCGTCACAAAATGTAAATTTTACGAGGCCATATTTTGTTCGTAATTTTTATAGCTAACCCGTTCTGTACAAAAAAAACGTGTTAATATTCATGTAACGAATCCTCCGAATAAATCTGAAAAATGGTCATTTGAAAGAACATATTTGCGTCGTGTCGCGATAAATTTGATCCAATAGGTCAACGGACGAAAGCGATAAAGTTTTATTATCATAATCTGTATTCAATAAATATGATCGGCGGTTCAGATCGGTCTAATTGATATTCTGAATGAAATGTCTTTGACGTAACTCAATTTTTTGTTGTGAAGGTTAGAGAATGGTAGAATTTTCTAGAAAAAGTGTAAAAAGGCGAAGGTTTGAGGTTTTTCCAAATGCGTATAAAGACAAGTAGGTATCATAACTGGTAACTAACTATATTGGTAATCTACATAGTTAGTATTTTGTACTCTATTAGTAAGTAATCACAGTTGTAATCTAATCAATTAGAAAACTAATTTTAATTAATTAGATTCAATATTTTTAATCTACAGATCCTATCCACTAATATTATAAGGATGGATAGATGTTTATTTACTCTATAACAAAAAAACTGCTGATTTTTTTTACTAAAACTTAGTAATAATACATCAGAAAAACACATAGATTGCACTACGACCCACGGGAGCGGAGCAGTAACCTAAGTCCCAACATACAACCAGTACCACTTATCTATGCACCTAGCTAGAATGCGACCCCGCGCCCGCTTCCCTGCGCGGCGCCCCTTGTTCGCCTGATTTGTTTAGTAGCTATAGCATCCTGCCATAATACCGTCAGCATACGTCACAGTGCAAGGTGCACTGTTAAGGTGTAAGTAAGTGTAGTAGTACCGGTAAAACTTAACAGCTAGTTTAAAATTTGAGCTAAGCCGTGGGCACACAGACGGACATAGCATAATTATAAGGGTTACATGTTGACTACGGAACGCTAAAAATGATCATAACTATATTTACTGTTACTTCATGATCACAATAAAAGTTGTTTCTGCATTTTCAAAATAAAAATTATTAATATTGTACTGATATTTATTTATTCTAAAACTTAATTAGTATATAATATAACTAACTTAAGTATAAAATCTAAATATAATATATACAAAACTTAAATAAATATTTACAAACTAAATTACTAAAATAAAAAAAAGGAAAAACACTACAATTAAAATATAATGGCATCAAAAATTCCTCCGCATCGCTGTCAACCGGTAAAGTACCCAATAGGCTGGCAGCATTGCCACGTTGGATGGCAATGCTAAATAAAAAATAAAATAAAATAAAAATAAAAATAAAAATTGTTTATTGATACCAAATACATTCACAACTTTGCAGGCTAAAGCGGGTAACAATTGAAATGTATAGTACAATACATGCTGATATTGATTCCCAAACTAAGCTAGAGCTTGTATTTTGGAAAACAATGTTCAGTCATAGTGATGACATACAATATACATTAATTGATGTTTGAGGACAAAGGTGAAATTTTGTGAAAAATATGTCGCTGCACGGTGCATATGGTTACAAAATAATTCTTCCTAATTATTATATTAGTATGTATTACGGTAGGTGTCGCGTGTAAAGTGCGTGCATGTATGTATGTATTTATCAGTAATTATGGGTGAGTGTATGAGGATGGGTGAGTGTCCGTGTGTATGGGTGAGTGTCCGTGTGTGTGGGTGAGTGTCCGTGTGTGTGGGTGAGTGTCCGTGTGTGTGGGTGTACGCAGCCCTGCGATTTAAATCTTGGGATCGGTTTCATTACCACTACGTACTGTGTGTTTAGGATGTGAGTATGCATCTGTAGTTTTATGCGTGTCTGAAAAAGTTTACGTGTTGTGTATTAATAAATCTTCAGTTTTGTGGTAGTCCAGTTGCAGAAGCCAATCCGTTACTAGAGGTTTAATTTTATTTTTAGTTAGTCCTGTAATTTGCAGATCCTTGTTTATTATATTGTACAGCTTACAGCTTATTGCATTATAGTGTCTACTTGCAAAAGACGTCTTACAGGGGACTCCACGGCAAACAAAAGTTTTTTTGCGTCTCCTTGGGTCAGGTAAGGGAACATCACTATGCTTTCTGAGCATGGATTTGAGCACAAAAAGCTGTCTTACTGTTAACACTTTAAATTCTGAGTAAAGCTCTGTGGTGGGATATCTAAAAGGCTTTTTGCTTATTACTTTTAGGACAGCTCTTTGTGCTCTCTCCAATCCGATTAGAAGAGTTTTGGCGGCTCCTCCCCAAACCGGTATGCAATACTGGATGATGGATTGACAGAGAGCTAAGTAAACCAGTTTTAACTTGTCAAGGGTAGCAGAATTCCTAAGCGTTTTAAAGAGGTGTATCAGTCGTCTTACCCTAGTGGTAACTGCTTGTATATGCCTGTCCCATCTTAGGCCACTATCAATATGTACGCCCAGGTATTTAACGCTTTCAGCGCGAGCAATTGCCTGGCATGTGCAAGTGTCCCTGGATGAGCAGTTATGGGCTTTAACAGTAAAGTCAGCTGCTGGATGGTCAGATTTTCTGATGGAAAAAGTGACGTATTGCGTCTTCGTAACGTTTAGAGTTAGAAGGTTCTTCGTTAGCCAGTTCATGACTATGCGAAGGGAGTATTCCGCACTCTCTTTGACCGCCCTCCAGTCAGGTCCTGATATCAAAATTGCTGTGTCGTCCGCGTACGTGAAAATGGTCGTGTTTGGGAGGGAGATTTGGCACAGGTCATTGATATAGAGCTGGAAAAGGGTCGGTCCAAGAATACTTCCTTGAGGTACGCCATACGATATAGTGTCCTCGTCACAAGCATGCTAAGCCTCTGACCAAAATAAAAGCCAGCCTTTGGGTCACGGGAAGTGTCAACTAGCCTTTTCGACAGCTCTTTAAATAAAAGGTGGGCACTCGGACCCCACGGCCCGAGGGTTTCAACCCCAAACGGCTCGAAAACATAGTTACCAGTAAGGTTACTATATTTCCGCCGCTTGAGGTTTTCCGCAGCCGAGGCGGCAGCACCGGCACAGCACGACGTACAAGGAAGGTGGGATGGCGCAAGAGTATCGACACACGTAGCGTCCCACACTAAAGGCCTACCCATCTTCCATGGGAATAAAGACATACCGTTAGGTCTCTTGCCATCGTCGCGTGCCAAACCGTTGGGTTCTAATACAGCTGGAACGCCGACGGCAACAAGAGCACGACGAATGATGTCATTAATATTTATGTGTCGGTAACATGACCTTTTTCTGTTGAAAGATTGGTAACGAAATAAAGGCCAGCTTTTATATCCGTATAAATATTTATTTTTGTACGCTGTATGTATTTTACTTGACCAACACAAGATGATGTGTAGACTCAGTTTTTTGTGTGTTTCTGAGACCTACGTTTTCGTGACTGAATTTGTCATATTATATACTAGTATTTGCTCGCGACTTCGTCCGCGTGGATTAATAGTTCCCGTTCCCGGGAGATTTCCGGGATGAAAACTATCCTATGTCCTTTCTCGGGTCCCAAACTATATCTGTACGAAATTTCATTCAATTATGGATGTCAGTGACTCATTGATTTGGATAAAATTTTGTGTGTACGAGTATGTTTCAATAAGTAGTCGCCGGGCTGCTGTTAGAATGCCATTCATATTTAATATATCAGTGCTTTTCCTATCAGGGCAACAACTAACGTGTTCACTTGTTTTGGACAAAGGGTAAAAACTTTCAGCGAGGCAGTAAAGGGAAGCTTAGCCGTTGCAGCTTTTCGGGAATTGTCTTAGGAATCTATATTTTTTTATTAAATTTTGACCACCATTCGTACATTTTCTTAAAAGAGTACAGGTACTAAAGAAATGCCCATTTTACACAAAAACATTTTTGATGACAATCGAGACCAACCCAGGGCGGAGTACTAAAAAACACATATCGTATAACCTTTTCCATAAAAATTGTATGATAATGTAGCTGTACTGACCTGCTGAAAGCTTCTACCCTCTATGTTGCCAGATATTATATTACTTAATTATATCCATACTAATATTATAAACGGGAAAGTGTGTCTGTCTGTCTGTCTGTTTGTCTTTCTTTCACGGCAAAACGGAGCGACGGATTGACGTGATTTTTATGTGGAGATAGTTGAAGGGATGGAGAGTAACATAGGCTACTTTTTGTATTTTTTTAACGCGAGCGAAGCCGCGGGCATAAGCTAGTGTAATTATAGTACTACGCTCATGTTCTGCAATCAGTCGGCGGATCCTGTGAAAATCTTCGTTTATGATTGTAACAAAGTGTATTCTAAATAAGCTCTAAGCATTACGTGAAATAACATGAATGGATCACTGCGTATGGCGCGTGTTTAAGGCATCCGAATGAGTAGGGTTCGAATTCCGGAAAATACCCCTGGGCCTTTTTAAATTTATATTATGTTACTACTTTCTAAATGTATGTACACCTAACTATCTATAGCTGCCGACAAACTGTGCTGCTCTTTCACAGAAAAAAAATATACGTACTTTTTCTTGAATAAACCATAAAAAATACAACAATACCATTGAGTTCATTTTTAGTTTAAAAGCTGAAATCTGTCTGTAATACCAGACATCTTCTGGTAGGCTGGTATTAACATTATATATTTAGAGTTGACCTCACATTCATTATGGGAATCATTAACAGAATCAGTCGGTGGGTTGCAAAATATCACTAGTTTTCTAAATTTGAAAATAGACCAGTCTTAGAAGAGACAAATTTCCTCCTCAATAATATAATTAATACGTAATGGTCACCTTCTAGTTACTCAATTATGTACTAGACGCGGTTTATCTGTCATGTGGTTAAGCCACTCAGACTCCACAACCGCAAGTAACATTATTACCCCTTGATCTAGCTCAGCCACAATTCTAGGCTTACTGTATAAGTAGACTGGAAACAGTTTGATCGAAAATATACGTACATATCCGAACTAATATTATAAATGCGAAAGTAACTCTGTCTGTCTTTCTGTCTGTCTGTCTCTTCTTCACGCCTAAACCACTGAACCGATGTGAATGAAATTTGGTACAGATATAGTCTGGAACCCGAGAAAGGTCATAGGATAGTTTTCATCCCGGAAATCCGCCGGGAATGGGAACTATTCAACGTGGACGAAGTCGCGGGCAAAAGTACATTATGAAAGTCCCTAAATTATTAAAGAAATAAAAAAGGAGTCAGGTGACAAACATTGATAATTGTCCTGGTATACATTCTAGTTATAATATTGAGTAACTTTCTGAATATTCTAGCAATAAATATATACTTTCCTTTTGATATCCATACTAATATTATAAATGGGAAAGTGTGTCTGTCTGTCTGTTTGTCTTTCTTTCACGGCAAAACGGAGCGACGGATTGACGTGATTTTTTAAGTGGAGATAGTTGAAGGGATGGAGAGTAACATAGGCTACTTTTTGTCTCTTTCTAACGCGAGCGAAGCCGCGGGCAGAAGCTAGTAAAATTATAATAGACAAGTTGTAGGCATTTTGCTAAAATACTTTTTAGGCTTGAAAATTAAAATAACCCATTTTAATTTTGTGGAAAAGTAAATTAGTATACAGTGGAGTTGTTTTAGTGGTTATAACTGGCCTGGAAAGAAAATTTCTGCTGATAGTGCTATGCGGGTTCATGAAAATTACTGAAGCGTA
Organism: Athetis lepigone; assembly: GCA_033675125.1. NCBI lineage: Eukaryota > Metazoa > Arthropoda > Insecta > Lepidoptera > Noctuidae > Athetis > Athetis lepigone. The sequence goes on along the minus strand of CM066230.1, from coordinate 8,735,244 downwards.
GATTAAGTAAAACTTACCAGTAATTGTTATATAAGAAACTTTGTCGGTTTCATTATGATAAGGTTTTTATTTATATTAAAATACTAGCTTTTGCCCGCGACTTCGTCCGCGTGGAATTCCCGTTCCCGGGGAATTTCCGGGATGAAAACTATCCTATGTCCTTTCTCGGCTCCCAGACTATATCAGTACCAAATTTCATTCAAATCGGTTCAGTAGTCTAGGCGTTAAGAAGAGACAGACAGACAGACAGACAGAGTTACTTTCGCATTTATAATATTAAATAATAAAATAATAATAATTAATAATAATAATGGATTATCTTCTAGTTCTCGATCACTTTGTAAGTATAGGTCTTTGCCGTAAAGCGGCGTGTTTTAAATTGAAGGGTATATACCCTTGTAATAAGGATAACGACTACATTTAACCCCATGTCAGAAATATTACAAAATTCCTCTACATACATTTACTTTTAAACATATAACACATTTTTCACCCATGCATTCTTTACATTCACACTTTACAATTTCACAACCACACCTCACTTTCACACTCTACTCATATTCATTTTTACAGTTATTTTCTTCAATCTTTAATCATTGTGTGCAAAACATAATTACTGTTTTTTTTTTGGTGAGTGGGAAATCATACAATGACTGCTCCCGTCCTGGGTGCGGCGGGAGGGCGTGTCAGACTTTTACTGACTAAAACCCACTCGTGTTCCTTCGATTGCCCTTTATGTTCCAGGGTCACGGTAACTATGATAAACATTCCGCAACCCCGGCAGGCATTCCGCAACCCCGGCAGGTTCCGCAACCCCGGCAGGTTCACAACCACACCTCATCTTCACACTCTACTCATATTCATTTTTACAATTATTTTCTTAAATCTTAAATCATTGTGTGCAAAACATAATTACTGTTGTGACATCCAATGGGAGAAGACACTGACTTCTGTAACACAGGTCTCTAAACCTAGATCAATCAGGGACTTCATAGGTCTTGTGTATATCTCTTTTTTGTGAATAGATTTATTTTATTTATTATTATTTTTAAAAGGTATACTGCTTAATTCGTTCGTTAGACCGTCCAAAAATACAACACACATATTTTTCGCTTGATCAAATTAATAAAAAAATACGAAGATAATTAGCATCAAAGTTTCTGACTGGGGGCTTCTGACGTCACTTTTCATTAAAATTTGTACCTAGGCGTAACGTCACGCATAACTTCAACGCACTGTATTGTTGTTATTTTTCATTTACGAAAACAAAGAAAAAATACATGTCCAAAATTATTTGATAATCTACCTGACGCGCTAATTCGTTTTTTTTGTAGTCTCGCCTATAACTGGTACGTGAAACACGCGGTGTCTTCGTCTTTGGGATGGCAATGATTGTAAATGCCTTAAGGCGACGGAGACCACTATGCATGTGGACCGTAAGCTTGTTTGGCATCCAATCAATCAATCCAATCATGATATGAAACAAACATAATTAACAAAACATCCGCATTGGAAAAGCATATGGAAAATTTAACCAACGTTTTAAATCAGCTTCATTTTTCTTGTTAATGCTAAGAAAGTTAAATTGTATAAAAGTCAGAATAGTACAAAACTTACTTTTAAACACATTACGACTATGAAACAAAAATACTTCTTATTTTCAATTTTGTATTCCTTTCAAGTATAGAAAAAAAAGTATTTGTTCAGTTTTATTAAAATGGCAATAAAAAAGTTTTATAATTTTAAGTATATTTAAAACTTTACTTGTTTAACTTTTGGCATGTTCTATTGCCAATGTGACCTAGTTTATTATCGACAGTTTTGCTATAAAACATGCTATAAGTTTTTGCTTTCTCAATTTTCATGGTACAGTAACTCATAGGACAGTAGTTAATATGACCGGATTACAGAGCGAATATTATTTTCATCATATAAAATGTTTTAATGCATTTGCTCGTAAAGCAATCCTTTAATGTCGTGAAATCGTGCAAAATAATTTTTATTTTGTACTTTACAATAAAAATTTTAACCTTTTTCTACGTTCTGGCTTTATATTTATGACCCCTATTTACTATGACGTACAATTTGTATAAGCGAATCGTACTCTAATATTATATAGGTCAGATATTTGATTTTACCAGATACTCAATAAATTCTTCAATTCGACCTCAATTTCCCTTTCCAATAGACAAGATAATAAACGTTGTATTTCGACATAATAGCATTACTGAACTCCATTGGGGATTAAAGTCAAACACAAATGGCGGTCAGATAGCATTCGGTAATATTGGCGAGGCAACGAGTAGGTACAACCTTTTTAGGTCGTTTAAAAACGATAAATAAAATTTTATTGGAAATCCGATTGATTCCCATATTGGTCAGTTAAAAGGTAACTAATTTTTAATCTTATTGAGCTTTTGCGATTAACTAAAATAATACCAGCCTATAACTGTCCCACTGCAGGGCAAAGGCCTCTTCTCATACAGACAGGGCACGAGCATTGATCACCACGCTTGCTCAAGGCGGATGCCACACGAAGCCCACAACTTCTTGCATGAGAGTCGGGTGTCTTAACCACTAGGCCTCTATCACAGACATCGGTGAAGGAAAACATCGTGAGGAAACCTGGACTTGTAGTGAATGTAAGTCCAAAATCGCCAAACCGCCTTGAGCAAGCGTGGTGATCAATACTCGTGCCTTCTCTCTGTATGCGAAGAGGCCTTTGCCCTGCAGTGGGAAAATAGGCTGGTATCATTTATTTGTTATTTTTATGTTGTGTGAAATGTAATAAAATCAACAAGTAACTACTTCTCAAACAGAAATAAATCTCAAGGTCGACTCAAGACCATGAAAGTATTCGTATATTGTTCACTAGCTGCTGCCCGCGACGTCGTCTGCGTAAAGGCTGTAACTCCGCCCCCGTAGGTGATAGCGTGATAATATGTATAATTATGTAGCTTACAATTATGTTGACCTGACCTCTTGGTAATATTCATGCAAAATTTAAAGTAAATCCATGCAGTCCTTTTAGAGATTAGCCCGGACATACATACAGACAAACAAACAACAAAAGATATTTAACGTTCAAGCGATTTTTTTTGTCAATAATATAATCTCCCCCCTCTCTTAAAGTTAAACGACTGGTTCGAAAAAAAAAATCATGATGGTAGTCCTTGGATTGAACCTTAAAAGAAAGCTACAACGGCTCAGATGAAATCGTTGTTAAATTGTTAATGCGATGTGTCGCGTTAAGGAACCCTATTCTATACGTGGCCTGACACGCACTTGACCAATTTTTTCTATATTCCACGATATAAAAAATATTAACGATTGTGAATTGTTACAAAACTTCTCTGTAAACTACGTTTGTAGTTTTTCTCTCAGCAGCCAAAATATACAGAGAATTTGGAGTGGCAGGCCCGTGTGAGAAGCAGCTCGTCCTGAGGTCGACACCCGCAGCCTTCAGCGTCTGCCCCTGCGACTTGTCATGGCGAAGCACACACTCACAGGGAACTGCACGCGTTTGAATTGGAAGAGGTAGTTGTGCGGTATGAGAGGAATACGTGCTATAAACACTGCATCGCCGACGCCACAACCTGTCAGAATTTCCACTTCAATTATATTCTTTTGCAGTGAGATGACTTTGAGCCGGGTCCCGTTACACAGCTTCGGAGGGGACAGGTTCCGAAGAAGCAAGATCGGGACGCCGACCTTCAGCTTGATGGTGTGCGCTGGAAGTCCACTTGCTGTAAGGGAGTTTAGGAATTCTAAGGGATAATGTGTGGCTTCATTTTGATCGTCTACAGTATTTATGGACGTATAAACTACTTCGTTTCCATCAATTTCCGAGACATTGCTTTCGTTGATGGCTGCAGCTTGATCATTTTTGGGTGTTAAAATGGCTCGCTGGACACCCAAGAATTCTGTTGGTTTGGTATTCAACTGATGTCCCCATACTCACAACAAATGAGTTCTTCTAAGGAGGCCACCACTCTACTGAGAGACTCTGGGAGCACCACCTGTTCACCTCTTTCCTCTGGTAGAGTGCCTTCGCCGAGACTTAGAGGAACATCTGAGAATTCTTGGGCTCGTGGATTGCCACCGAGCTGAGCTCGCATATTGATGGTCAAACGCAGCCTATGAATTTGTAACCACAACGAAGATCGTTTCAACGAAGCATTCACCCCGTCAGCCCTAGACCCCCGCGTCACCACAGGGAGTGTTTGCCGGAAATCACCACTGAACAGAACTGTAACACCACCCATCAAGTGTTCAATCCTGCGGTTGTCCTGCTGGGTTCTGTTCACGGCCTCCACTGCTTTCCTATTAGCCATCGTACACTCATCCCATACGATCCAGATCCAGAGAGCAATTCCCTGAGCACATGTCCCTTGTCACTGTTACGGGATACCCAACAAACAGGCATTTCGGCGCTTTCTAAATCTATGGGTATTTTGAACATGGCATGCGCTGTTTTGCTACCAGGAAGCAGCGTAGCAGCGATTCCTGACAATGCGACAGCAATGAACATTTTGCCTTGCCTCCTGACCTCTGCAAAAATACCAGTGATAATGAATGTTTTCCCTGTTCCACCAGGAGCATCCAGGAAAAACATTTTACCCTGGTCGAGCCCAATGCTTTCCAGAACAGTATCATATATTTGTTTTTGCTCTGAGGTGAACCTAGTGACGTGGTCATTTCGGATAGTGGTCATTAAACCCGAATCGTAATTGGTTTCGGCAGTGTACTCCCTATTTCCACGGTCTTGATGCGGTAATGATCTGGGAGCTGGTAACCCGTACTCTAGCAGTGCTTTACCGCCGATTGAAAAAACCACATCTTGAAGTGAACTAAGACAGATGTTCAGCACGCGTTCATCAGTTGCTTCGATTTCACCTTCAGAAGCACGCCTTAAAGCTCGGAAAAAGTCCTCGGACAGAAGATGGCGGTACTTCTCCCACAAAGCTACCGGGTTCGCGACTTCACAAAACACAAAGATGACGGCAAACAGAGGACGCATGCGACTGAAACTGTCACTGACGCTCGCCTCCGCGATGGTGTCAGTACTAAAAACATGAAATTGATGAAGAATTAATGATCATCATCATTAAACCGTCAAAAAAAAGAAGGTTCTCTGTTCGACCTGTTTGTATGGGTGTTTGGCTGAGCCGATTTTGATGCGATTTTCAGTAAAGTGTTCGTTACATTTTGGGGAATATAACACTAATGGATTTAACCGACTTCAAAAAAAGTAGGTTCTCTATTCGACCTGTTTGTATGCATGTTTCTCCACCTTCATCGTGTGGAGGTACTCCCAGCTTAAGTTATTTTATACATTGAAATCAGTGATAACTTTGATTTCCACATCAGATGTTTCTAATCTTCAATCTTATAAACCAGGAAATGCCTATCAGACCGAACAACTTTTGCTAAGACATCATTCTTATTTAATGTGTTATGGTGTAGTTGGATGCTTGGAGTTCCACATTAGATGTTCTAGGTCTTTAATTTTATACGTCAACAACAGAGAGTGCTCATCAGGCTGAATAACTCTTGCTAAGACGTCATTCTTATATATGTTAGGTATAGTGTACGTAGCTGGGCTCATAGAAGTCCACAACAGGTGCTCCAGATCTTCAATTTTTATACGTCAACAGAGAGTGCTCATCAAGCTGAACAACTCCTGCTAAGACGTCATACTTATATTTATGTTATAGTTTAGCTGGGCTCATGGAGTTCCACCTCAGGTGTTCCAGATCTTCAAGTTTATTCTCTCAACAGAAATTGCTTATCACGTGAAGCAATTTTTGCTATGATACCATTTTTGTATCTCTTATAGTTTAGCTGGTCTGTTGCGGTCCTGCACCAGAGGTTCAAGATTCCAGGATAAGTTATAGCCTATATGCCGCCCGGACTTAATACCTATACAACAAAAAAAAATCATTGAAATCCGTTGAGTACTTCTGAAGATAGCTGCGACGTCGTCAGCGTGAAGGCTCCAGCTCCTCTCCCGTAGGTGATAGCGTGATAATATGTAGCCTATGTTTTGACCCGATCTCTTAGTAATATCCCTGCAAAATTTGAACTAAATCCATGCAGTACTTTTTGAGTTTATCCCGGACATACATACAGACAAACAGATAAACAGACAAACAGACAAAAATTCTAAAAACTATATTTTTGGCTTCGGTATCGATTGTAGATCACGCCCCAAGTATTCTTTTTAAAAAATATTCAATGTACAGTTTTGACTTTCCTACGATTTTATTATATGTATAGATAGATCTAGTGAACGGTCACAGGATACTAGCGCTAATGAGGACGTTGCTACTTTTACCCATGCATGCAGTCCCTACGTGCAGGTACAGTGTGCAAAATGAATAGATAATAGTTTTCGTATCGTTCCTTTATGATCGACTTTACCTGAATGTTTTTTTTTGTCTGCTGTGGCGTCTGCTGTGGCGTCTGCTGTCTTACTTTGTCGCCAGTTAAGTGGCCGTGTTTCTTGTAAAGGGTGTATTACCCCGACTAGCCTATGTGATATGTTTTTCATATATATATAGACAGGCATTTTAGTAGACATCAACTCTCGGCCGAAACTTCCGAAGCTATAAACGTGATACTATTTAGCCAGCAGTTTTTGAATGTTAAATATCCTATCAATTCTTATGGGTTTAAAATAGATACAAGTTTTAATGAAAAGGGAAGGATAAGTCGCAGGCAAAAGCTAGTATTTTATAAATATTTTATGTAGCCAACTACCAAGTGGCAGGTAATTTGATTATGTACATATATGTACATGGCGTGACTTTTAAGTTTTGTCGTTTGAAGGAAATAAATAAATAAATATAAATATAAATAAATATAATAGATTTTCGCATAGGCTCGAATCAGTTTAAAAATATTTATTTCACTCCATAGTAGGGGTCTTCAATATGACTGGTTTGAAGGCGACGACTGTTTCTTCACCGGACTGGAACCTTTGACCACGTAGATTTTTCTTAATTTTAGTAAAAATAAAGACATTTTTAGGGCTTACGTGAGGGTTGTTTGGAATATGGTTAAGATTTTTTACGTTTTTCTGTTTTAAATACTTAATTGTTTGACAAGCGCTTTGTGAGCTTGCGTTGAGAGATTTTTGAAGTTCAGCGATGACTCGTGGAAAATAAACTGTGGTTTAACGCTCTGCATTAACTGTCTTACGATTTTAAAGTATAATTGTCGCAACATGACCGATTTTCTCAACGAACATAGCGACTTTCTTCCTTGAAGTGCTTCTGTAGCGAACAACTTTAGCAGGCACAGGTAAACAGTTTTTCTTTCAGGCCTTGGTTCGTTTCGGAAGACCCAGATTTTAGATTGCTGATTGTAATCAGAACCCTAGGCATAGATCTAAGATTCGTGACTACTGATGAGCCGTAGACAAAAATTGACTCTCCTCGGTTGAACCTTTAAAGAGTTTTCTTACATCGTCTGACGCGGGGTGCCTTTTGATCGTCGGTAAGGAAATGCGACAGCCCAACGGAAAAATAGTTTTCTCCCACCAATTGCCTCATGCTAGATCTTCCGTATAGTTTTCTCTGAAATGTCCTATAATGCCCCTATCTTTCCATATGCTATATTTTGAACTTTGAGATTTTGTTGATTCTCAGCGAAGATATTTTCTCAGTAAAGGCGTATTTTAGACATCTTTAATGAGATTTACCACTAGGGCTGGTATATCGATGCTAAAATTCTAAATACCAGCATGATACACACTTCAAAGATGGGTCTTTATCCAGGAACACAGATATTATCTCTCCGACACACTTAAGTCGTGGTAGGCCTCTTCGAAAATTATAGAAAATTGTGGCACGAACATTTTTTTTGTGAGATTCATTTTTGTATGTGACTTGACAGATTCAAATCGACGTTGTGACTAAACAACAGCGTTAATCCTAATACTTTAAATTGAAAATAGGTTCTGAAATAACGCTTATTCGAATATTGACCACTTCCAAATTCAAAATCACCCGAAAATATATAAACGACAGAACTTAAAAAGCATCCCTCGTATTAAAAAAGAAAATGTTGGTTATCATTGAGTCCTTAAATGTTAACTGTTTCGGAATAGAATTGGATGATACTACTTCTAGTAGGAAAATAAAAAACGAAAATTCAAAAGTATTTATACAAAAAAGGACAACCGCTTTCAAAAATTACAAATTTAGATTTGAAAAAGCCATAGCTTTGGTTCCCTTTGACAATTAAATTGCCACTGGCGTCCTCAACTAAATTAAAAACAGTTATTTTTCTCTTTGTACTTTTTGAAGGCGATTGTGATTTTTTTAAAGGTTCTCAAATGAAGTAAATTGGGTTGTAACGGTGTTTTGGGACAAAACCATTAAAAGGATTTTAGCGTAAATATAATTTATAAATGATAACAATAAGGACATTAAATCGTAAATTAAATTTCAGTAAAAACATTACAAAGTTTCGTTTTAATTTATTTCAGCGTACATATTTACTCTCTTTGTTAAAATAAATTAATATTTTACTGTTTTACGGGATTTAACGCGCACGTACCTTTTTTATTTGTTTTATGCTTGACGTTTCGGCAGGGTTACACCTGCCATGGTCACAAGCAGACTCATGCATGGTCATGCTCATGGATGGTGGTTGCATGGTCTGCTTGCTACAGTAAAATATTAATATGCAACGCGAAAGTTTAAAGTATAAAATTAAATTAGGTAGGTAGGTGTAGTTCTACAAACACACAGTAATCCAACTCAAAACTTGTGTTAATGATTGTGAGTTTTTAACGCTAACTAATTTAAATGTGTTTCAAGCATAGACACATTAAATTGTTAATTTAAGAATTCTGTACTCTCCATGTAATTTGTTGAAAATCTTATAATAAATACTTGACAAACAAAAGAGATTGATCAAATCTAGTATCGCTATAAAATAAGAGGGTATAGCCACAAAAATATACTCATCAATCATAACATATTATTTTGATTTTCCTAAAATAACTTCATGAAAATCTTTCCGGGGGTTAATATTTTATATTTAATTAATTATTTATTCGACTTCCTTGCATTCTTCCTTTAATGGCGTACTTAAGTGAAAACAGTGTTGCCAATTTCATATTATATCTTTAAGGGCACACGTTGATGTCTAAAAATAATTAAATCACGACTATAACATTTCTTTGCGTTACCAACAATTTATTTAACATTTTTAAAACAATGTTATTTTACTAACAAAAAGTATTTATATGTCGAAGTAATCTTTTATGGTTGATTTTTATTAACTGTGGGTAGCACTGCCACGGAAATTCAAATGTTAACAGTCAAAATTGACACTTTCAAGTCAAAAAAAGCGACGAATGTTTTGATTGAAAATTATATAGTTTATCTTGCGTTATTAGATAACGAATCATTGCGTTGAGTTCGTGTCCAGCAGAGTCTTCCGATTCCTGCGCGATTAAGCCATATTTTTAAAAACTTTCGTACTGTATCTTGTGGATTGTGTAGGACGTTTTTACGACTTCGGATCCTTTCTCTCTTTGTGCACAACAATTTTGTTAAAAACGACAGTAACGATAGTTTATTTATTTATTTGATTTAGGCAACTGGGGCCCATAGAAAGTACAAATTACAAACTTAATAACTAAATACTTATTTAACACTAGATGACGGCGTCGTGTTGCGCTGCGAAGTATCACGTAACCTTCCACGGAACCGTCGAAACAACCCTTCGGCCAAAACTCTTTTTTGGGGAATGTGTCTAGATGTTGTGTCGGAACACGCACCACAAACGACTTGAAATTGGTGTTGTGGCGCGACTCCAACTGCACGAACCTCAGAGTCTAGTTGGTCTTCACTCGCATATATTCCACGTACTCCTCAACCTTCGTGGAATGATGCAGTCTGGACACATACAGATGCGTCGTCGGTATAGCTGTCCTGCCAGCCCGCTACCGCACTGGTTTCGACAAGGAGGCTTCTTTCTCTTCTTTTTCTCCAACGTTTTTTCAACGTGAAAGCGTAAAAGACAGACGGACAAACAGAGTTACTTTCGCATGTGTAATGTAAAGATAATACATAATATAATACTGTAAGCATGGATAATAAGATTTTTCGTCCAGGCTATTGACTTTTTAAACGCATAACAAATTATTTTGCTGATTGTACATTCGTACTCCATTATACATACATATATGTATGAAGACACTTAAGAAATACCTAGTTAGGAACTAACATTGCTTGGAGGCAACTTTGCGGCTCAAACTTGAATATTACGTTGTTTGTACCATATATTATTCAACTGAACTTGGTAATTTTGTTGTAAACTAGGTTTTGCCCGCGGCTTCGCTTGCAGTTATGATAATTATTTATTTCATTTATTGTGAAACAAAATACCCCGCCGCCTCTATCTGTTCAATACCGGTAATCCCTTAAACTTATCAACCGATTTTCATGTTTTCAGAGTAATTGACGAGGAAGATATAAAGCAAACATAATATACACCATGTTAGGTAAGTAGAGGGACATATTTAAGGACGCGATATTATATGCTCTCATAAGTATGACCAACAAAACTGTAAATAATAATAAAACAATATAAAATCGTAAAGAACCGTAGTTAAATTATCCCAAAAAGGTTCTCAAAGTCTTATAAGGGGACACCGTAGCGCTTGCGTTTGCATCGGTTTTCGATGGCTGGGTATCTAGCGCGCGTGTCAACTATTTATGATTTTAATGGGGCATTTAGAAAAAAAAGCAATGTATTGTTTTTTTAATAGTTGGAATGAGAATCGAATAATGAAAAACCTCTTTAAATATGTCCCTCGTTTTACCTAACACGGTGTATAAAACAAATATAGTATATAGTATTATAGAGAAAGCCCGAGAATTTCATCACTAAGCTGGGGTGGGTCGCTAATGTAGGGATAATACTGTTTCTAATGCCTTTAGAAATAAAGCTGAATTTTACACGCTTACGATCTTCAAAAGACTCAATTAAAGGTTTTCAATAGACCTTTATTTGTAAACCTGCTCTTTTTTCTAGCGGGTCGCTAGTATATTACTAGTCTAAGCATTTATTTCAATTAGTTTACTGGTAATTTTAAATAGTCAAGCATTCGGTCAGTAAAGCAGAAAATTAACGCTATTTGCTTGTTCAAAAACGTAAGTAGGACTCTATTATCTTTTGTATGACACTAATTCATATCTTTCTACCACTAAAATAAAAAGATAAATAAATATTTAGGATAAACTCAGATATGGCAATCAGATTTTAAAATAACTGAGCTATTTCTATGAATCCAGACAAACTGTATCACGTTATGTACAGTGTGTGTAACTATACTGCTATTTCTACAACATGTCCCGGAATAAACGCACACCACCAGACACCCAATTTGAAGATTATGTTATAATCATAATACATACACTGAATTTTTATTATTATGTTTAAAACACTGTTTTTTTTATAAATTAGTTGTACAGATTGTGGGAGAAAATTATAGTCACATTACAAATCTACGCATGCACACAGTCGCACTTGCATAAGGGTCTAGCGTAGTAGGTATTTCATTAATTTTAGTTTGTTTTGACTGTACAGCAGAAGTGTGACAGCAGTTTACGTAGTTTTAATTATTTTTGGGATAAAATAAAACCTATATTAAAAATTACAAAAATCGATTCAGTAAACGATTCTGAGCAAACTATTTTCTATAAACATTGTATATAACTGATAAACATCCTATATTTTATTTATAAATTCATAGCCATTTTAAATAATTTACACCCAGACACAACAAATAATCATGCTCATCATACAAAGTTTGTCCTACTGAGATTCTACCCGCGACCTCTGGCTTAGCGGTCACGAACCACTAAACCAATAGGATCGGTCAAATTTGCTTGTTCAAAAACGTAAGTAGGACTCTATTATCTTATGTATGATACTCAGTCAAATCTTTCAATAAATAAAAGATTACTTTGATTGGGCTAGTACCTTTAGAGATTACCTTTGATGAACAAATATGAGGTTGAAATAGCTCAGTGGTTAGGGCCCTCGCCTCTAATGCATAAGGTAGCATTGTTATTAGGCTATAGAGTGCAGTTCTTTTTTTTTTTGGTACAATCCCACCACACTATTCCCAACCACTGCAACTCCTGAAAGCCATCAACAGTGGAGTCCGCCAGAAAAGCGCCGAGCAATGAAGCTTGACGAGTCCCGGAGAAACGATTCAACTGTCTTGGATCCCGCAACGAAATTAATCAGAAAAGAACAACGGAGGAGTAAGAAAAATATAGCATATAGAGTGCAGTTCAGGAAATTTTCAAAAATCCATATAGAGAGGTTGGAGTTGGTACATAGCTTGATCGTAAGTCCTGGGCCATCAGGATCAAACATAGCCCATTCACCTAAATATTTTGTTGTTGTGTCTACAAATAACAATAGCTCTTAGAGATAATGTAGATTTATTTTAGAGTAAAAATTTTTCAATCAAGTCTAGTATCCAGCGCCAGATTGTTAAATAAATGAGCCAAGTGCGAATCGGACTCGTGCACCGAGAGTTCAGTGGCGTGCCTGTTACATAAGGTGAAAAGGTTTTTTTTTATTCGGGGTGGAAAGTCGTAATGGATGTCCTCCACCCTGGGGGGCGGACGCTTACTGACTAAAATTACCCCCGTGTTCCTTCTCCCACCTACACCGAGAATCGCGGGAGCTGATACAACTTTCGCAATCTCCGGCTGAAGGTAAAAAGCCTACCTTGTTCTAATTTTCTCTTTAAGCATGCCGCAGAATTGAGCTGTCTCTTTCGATTGTGTTAATTAGAATTTCGATTTTTTCTCAGTTCGTAGGGATTACAGACCTATTTAATATTAATTTAACTTAATAACTCCAAGCATTTTTGATCTTTACGGAAAAACAAAGAGACTGAGTTCCGAAATTATAGGGGTTTTGTTTTTACGGTAACAGGGACAGAACTCTTCAGTAAGAAAATAGATATTCATTCAGTTTATTTCCCTTTTGTTGGTAACTCGCGAGCCTCGTGTTTCACGGCAACGTGTACAAAGTTGTAGTGCCGTGACAAAGGCGACTGAGCACTACCTGGGACGTTCACGTCGTGACGTGACTTCATGGCAAATGGGGCGGAGATGCTAATGGAACGAAACCGATGACGTTACGCCAAGAATAAATGTACTATAGCTTGACATACTTGCGCTTTCAACGTGTTTTTTTCAGATTTAGCGTCACTGGAGCGTGAAAAACTTTTTAACAAAAATTTGATGAAGAGCTCTGAAGCGGAAAATAAAATTTAAAAAGTACAACCGCATTCGTTAAATTTGTTCAGCGTCGAAATTGAAAAAAACAATCAATTTTTGTATCGTCGTACTATAGGAATAATCAGGATGCCTATAATCTATATAAAATCTATAAAAAAAAACTCGGGGCTGGCTGGGCCGATCCAACACGGGGGTACTAGTAAACCCGTGAGGGATCGACCTGACCGCCATGCACTTCTTCTCCTGCGACCGAGCGGGTGGGCAGGTTGCGGATAGCCCAATAGCACCCCGGACAAGAGAAGTGCCCAATAGTCCAATATCAGACTATAGGATAACCTATACCCCCTTAGGCGTTTATCGTATCGTTTATGTAAGTTTATCCTATAACTCTAGTTGAAACCCGCCCAATATTACACCTATACTATCTTATCTAATAATATATATTAAAATACCCCTCAATAGTTAATAAGGCCTATTCCATTCTACCTCACCAACCAAACACCCTCCCACCCATCCCACCCTCCCGTCGATCAGAAGAAAAGAGTAAGTATGGAGTTTCTTGCCCGTTCTTCTCCATACGAATCAACTTTTTGGAATGGGCAACTAGATTCGTTTTTCTTTATATATTTATTATACAGAACTGCTTTTACTGAACTTCCATCTACTATTTTCCTCTTTATTAATGTCAAATTTCCAAATATTCTTTTTTAGAGGATATCTATTCTTTACAAACAACACACCCTTTTTTCCGTCCTGGGCGGGGCGTCACGGCGTGTCAGAATTTCACTGATTAAAACCGACTCATGGTCCTTCGGTTGCCCTTTATGTTCCGGGGCCACGGTAACTATTAGAACTACTCCAAGTGCATCCTCGGCACCCACCCTCGGCATCCCATGACGTTCTTATAAGTCTATTAACAAATTTAACATTTTATTTCGTAACTATACCAAAATAATCTATAATCTATCGTAATAAGTTTTAATATAGCAAAAGTAGTCCCGTTATTAAATTATTCATAAAAGTAAAATAATTGAATACTTTCAACATTAATAATTCAATGCTTAGCGAAGAATAAGTATTTTTAGAACAGCAACGTTGTATCACTTTATTATTTAACTAGCTGTCCCTCGGGGTTTTACCCGCGTCTTTTGTTACTCTTCTTTAGTCCCGGGGGTCGTAGCGTCAAGGTACATGGCCAACAATATTGCTCATGTATCTAGCTCTCATAAATATAAAAAGTATTTTTAGATACGGATGAAAAGCACTTTTAAGCATAAAAAATCTCTTTCATCTTACCTATACCCCATTTGATTAGCTATCTAAAGGTAGGTAAATAAAAAGTATATATCAAAAAATGTTTACCATTACTTAAATTATCTAAAGTGATGTTAGGTAACCAACTAAATTTAAATAACCTTGGTATAGCTTTTATACGATTTCATTACATAATAAAATGACAAGATGTCAAGATTGTTTACCTTCAGTTAAACACCTACGCAAATAGTGTATTTTTAACCGACTTCAAAAAAAAAGTAGGTTTGACCTGTATGTATGTATGTTTGTCTGCGATTATCACGCGTTTAGCCAAACCGATTTTGATGCGGTTTTTATTATGCCAATTCATATTCGCGAGATTCGATTTGGCGATGCCGAGAAATAGAAATGAGTTCATTTCTCCTTTATTAACACTAGTAGATAAATCATGAACTGCACAAACTAATATAACTAAACCAATTTAAACCTTCGTATACGTGATTCGAGAGACGATAGCAGCGCGACAGCCGGCTATCGCTTGGTCGTTGAAAGGTTACTGAAAGAATACGAAATCGAAAATCCTGCTATATGTTATGCAAGAAAGGGTGCTTCTTGCATAAAATATTACAGGAATAGCGACTCTGTTCCTTAGACTAGATCAAAACAAACTCCCACCAGTTGTAATCAACAGGCTTGTAATAACTCCCCCTCAGAACACGCGCCTATCGAGTTAACCTATAAATAGTCGTAAATGTAACGAATTGCGTATTTATTCCCCAAAGTTAAGGTCCATGATAAAACACGAAACACTTTATTAGTGAATCAATATCGTAGAGCTTTGTCTTTATAGTATTCATGTGTTATGGAGCGTCTGGATAGTAATTTGATCGAACGGACGGATAAAAATTCCATGTTAATTCTAATACCGTCTCATTAGAATTAACATGGAATTTTTATTATTATGAAACTTTAGTTTTTGCAACACTTATGAATAAAATTGCTCATTATAACTTATACACATTTAACGGAGTATTGTAACGGAAATTTTGATTGATTGATTCTATCGGAAAATATAATTATAGTCACTCAAAAAGTTAAAAAGGAACGCGTCTCTAGGCCATAGTGTGTCACTTGGCTTGGCTTCGCAAATAGCCGACGTGCTATTTGCGGAGCCCTTATAATTTTGTAGTATCTATAACTTTTAACATTAAATTGGTAAAAATGTGCATTGATAGAAACGAGTACTCATATTTATAGATAGTTATAAATTAGTGTCCGACCGAAACTAGTTTTACGGCCGAAACCGAAACCAAAACTTCCTTACAAGGTTCATATTTTGAGGGAAAAATAGAGAAAATGTTAGTATAATCAGTCAGTCTTTATTGTTTTCTTTTTAAATCACATAGATTTATCTTTAAATCACTAACTATTACATAATGCATTAAAATTGAACTTATAAAGCGCCTTTTTACTCTAAAAGGTATCAAATTATGTATTAAAAAAGAAAAAGAAGGATTTATAGTCTAGATTTCTTTTAATTACTCGCAATATTCAGGACGTCTACATAACCCGTCCCATAGTCGGGTCTTTTACCTTAATAATTTCTCAAAACAAAATTGGTACTTAGTACATAAGTTAGTATCTGCTGTACTTGCCACTTGGATACCTTGGTGATAAATACTAAAATGAACTTTGAAACTCTGAATCCATAATATTATCACCATGAAGTGCACCACAGTCATTACTAACTACCTAACTAATGTTTGTTTACGTATAGCATTTGCCCACCAAAAAAAAATTTATAGGTTAGATTAAACTTGATTATACTTTTATCAGTCATATTTTTGATGTTTACTACCCGCTCTTATGTTATAACGACATAAAACGAGATAAAAATTACCAAATTCAAAATAAATCACTCGAAAACTCGCCACCACAACAAAACAAAACGAACAGCAAACAAATAAGCGAGCGAATCACGACATTGGCTCAGTAGCCCAATTCACGTAATCAAAACCGTAGCGATATCGTAGCGACTAAGTCGTTTAGACCATTTTCGTATTCACATCCGTCAATCAAGATAGAACTACACCGATTTAAAGTCGCTCCATCGCAGTGTCGTTGATGCGTATTCAGCTAATTTAATCGTCATTCAGTCGGATGTCAACGACTAAACTTCAAATCTGGCGGTTCAAACGTCGTTTAACAAAAAAATGTTATTTAGATTTTTTTTTGATGAAATTTATATTTTAACTAATGATTTTCATTAAATGTTTATTAATATTGATTTTGATATTATTTATTTATTCATTATGGTGTAAACCCGATATTCTAAAACGAAAATTTGTATATCCTGGCAGAATCCATACTTAATACTAATATTATAAACGGCAAAGTGTGTCTGTCTGTATGTTTGTCTTTCTTTGAGATAGTTGAAGGGATGGAGAGTAACATAGGCTACTTTTTGTCTCTGTTAGCTTGTACATAATAATGTAATTGACAATATGTTATTTGATAGATCGTTGAATTACGATCGAATTGTCGTTCTATCGAATCCCGTTTAAAGAACACGTGAATACCGATTTTCGATAGGACTCCAATTGGACGACCATAAAACTTCAACGATATTTGGCTTGTTCACGATCTGTCAACCACTTATTATCAATAATAATGTGATTGACCATAAGTGATGGTTGACAGATCGTTGGATTACGATCGAATTGTGGTTCTATCGTTTGATTTTACGTGAATCGGGCTACTGATCGGATTCATTCACTCATTCAACGCGCCGAACATGACTGATAACAGTGCGGAAACTCCCGAATGCACATTCGGTTTCGGTCTTAGTTTCGGCAAGTTTGCCGCCGAAAACGAAACTAAACCGAAACTCGTGTTTTCACCGAAACTCAACCGAAAACGAAACCGAACATTCGGTCGGACACTATTGTAAATTCACACTTTCCCTCACTAAAATACATCCACTAATTTACGGTTTTAGCGCCTAGGTTAAAGAAGGAGCAATAGAACGCAAGTAAGACTTTTTTAGCTGTCTCTATCTGCGACCATCATAATACTTAAAAAAAGAACACTAAAATACAAAATGTTTTTGACTACTAAGGAATAAGTTACCGTGGAAAGATCGTATACCACGGTATCTTATTCCTTAGTAGTCGTGGTAGATTACACCCTAAAGACTTTTTTAAACTTGATTTCTACGGAAACTTATATCACTAACAACTAGACGGGCACGAAATCTGCTTAGAGTGATACAGTTTTATCGCAAACTCCTAAACCATCAAAGCGCTCTACGTCTATTCATACTCGATACCATAAAACGTCCCCAACAAACAAAAACGTCATATAAGTCTTGACTTATACGACATAAAGTTGGATAGCAGTCTTATAATGATAGTGAGATGACTACGAGGTCCTTAAGACGTCTTTAATTTAACTTTTTAGTCGTGCGACAATTATGTCATAATAAGCTGGTCTTAGCAACGTTGGTAAGACTAAACTAAACGACGTTGTATTACAGTCTTAGCTAAAACGTTTGTACGACAACGCTATAGTCGTACTAACGTTATAGTCCATTAAGCGTTTTGAACTAACCAAATTAGGTCTTTGAAAAACCTTTATATAACATCTATGTAATGTAGCAGTTGTATAGACGTTTTCACAGTGACGTTTATATAACGATCACTATCCTGTTTTACAGCGGTCAATTGGAGACTCTTAAATGACTTGGTGGTTTATTTGATACTTAAATATAACCTAAATATTTGATGATGTCTGTTTATTGTCATGCCCTGACTTTAATCAAACTTGTAGTCGCATTTAAGTCAGGTTTTGACTTTAAAACGTCTAGACCGCCATATTTACGGAACGTTTGGTCAAATTTGCTACGAAAAATGGAAGGTAAAAATTCGTGGAGAAGACTTACACGTAGTGGAATTTTCAAAAGGAAAGTAAAAAAAAAAAATTAAATATTTGAAATCTGCACTGTACTTTTACTGTGAACAATATAAAAAGGGTTTTAAATTTATGAGGAAGCCTAATAGCTAGCTGCTGTCATGGCGTATTGCATGGTGTTGAAATAACCTTAATACGACTTTATGTCTTTACAACGTCGTAAAGAGATAAGTATGTGACAAAAGCAACATGTCCTACATTTTTAGAAATAAATATAATTTTATTAATAAAAATATAATCATTTAAACACAAAATTGAGAGGGGGCATGAAAATTTCAAATAAATACACATAGGTATATTATCATAAAACTTTAATACCCACTCGAACTAAACGGCATAAGAGACAGATACAGTTATTAGCGAGATGTATAATATCAGTTAAATAAACCTTTTATTTCATTGTAATTATTTTGCACTCAAATCTCGAATCAAATCTAAACGCGTGCCACTAACAAGAAAAATAGAGAAGTCTTATAGGTGTTGTTCCTTGACTCAAATAAAACGTTTTAGTCATTCAAAAACACCTGTATGACGACAATACAACAAACGAGCCGTTGTAAAGTTATGATGCGACTTCTGCGCGACGAAAGTGGTAATTCCATCACGTTCATACGACTTTTGAATGACGTACCGAAGTCATCTTGCGACTTTTGTATGTCCATTAAACGATAATGTTGGTCGTATAACTGGGGCCATTTTCGCGTTTAGTAAACGTTATTATAATGTTAGTACAACTTAGGTATTACGATCACTGGAATTAAGATAACGTTTACTAAACTTTTGAACGACGTTAAATTGTTAGTTGGGTCACCATTCGGAACATAAGTCAGTAATTACAAGGCTATTAATTGATGGGCTTGTTAGGCTATTTTTACCTTCCAAGTTAAGACGACAACTCGTAAATACAAAGAATGTTTTGATTGCGCAAAAGAGCTATTGAAATGCACACAGTGTAATAATTAAAAATTTTGCACGTGCTGGGCACTTAGACCCATATAAATAGACGTTACTTGCGTACTGTTAGGATGGGGTCCCGTGGGTCCTTTAAAAAAAAATCACTTTAAAACAGTTAAAATAAACACAATTTATTTTCTGAGCTTTACACACAAAGGAACACTGTTACAAATTGATTTACTGACTTAACTGACTTGCTGTATTGACTGACTGTAAAACAGTAATATAAAAGCGACGGGGGCTTGCGCTTACTCATGTGACTGTTCATAACAGCCCCCTTACCATGACGTTTAAAGTAAGAATGTTTTATTCCTGTTCAGGAGTGTGCAAGTGACAGCGTTAGACACGTTGTCTAGCGCCGTCTCTTTCCCACTGAAAGTAATTGTAAAGTAATACTGATTATAAGAGCTTGTGGTACGCCCCCAGTACGTAGTTTGGCATGTAATCTCCAATTTTGACTTCCCGTCGTAGTTTGACAATGGGAGCCGGGAGGCTTTCTGTACAGGGACCGCGGTCCCGAACGCCATCGCGCCGCCTTGAAATCCATACTAAGGCCTACTTCCTCCTGATATAATAAATGTGAAAGTATGTATGTGTGTGGATGTTTGTTACACTTTCAGGAAACAACTACCGAACGGATTTTGATAAAACTTTACAGTAATGTAGCTTATACATCTTACGGCTTCATAACGTCACGCGATGACCAACAGGAGCAGAGCATTAATCAAAAACTTAACATACGTGCATACGCGGGTGAAACCGCGGGGAACTAGTATTATAAATATGAAAGTAATCAGTAAGTTTATATCAGAAAGCATTTCTAATTTCATTAATTAATGTAATGTCCAATACGAAACACAACTGAGGTTTAATCCGAAGGTCAGCATTTTCTACCGAGCTTATTGCATACTGGAAAGACAGTTGAACAAAAGTACAGCCATCTAGGTACTTTAATTGTACTCCCTCGTGCTAGCAAGAACACAACAGCGCTTCTAAATTCCTGGAGCATTTTAAAGAACGCATTTCATTTGACATTTTAAAGAAATTCTTGGTACTTCTAGTATTTTGGCCAGATTTTTGTCTGTTTTTCTCGCTATTTCGACAAATAATACAGTATTTGATTCTCAGAAATAATGTTACCTGAAGGGAATACTGGGAGGGTGTTTCTATAGTTTTTATTTTTTATTTTTCCGAATTTCAATTTTGTATCTCCTATTTTTTCCGCTCAAGCCGCTCATTACACAAAAAGAGATGCCTCAAACTGATTGTAACAATAGCTGGAGATATTGTTACAATCAGTTTCCTTTTTAATCATCACGTTTTACAAAATCTTTGTTAATTCTCCGTATAATAATAAATATACTTCATGTCTTTAAGTTTACTTGTTAGAGATATAAATACTTAATAAAAAATGTTATCGTGCGAACGCTGAAAATTCAATTTTATTAGTCCAAAACCCCTACGCAATTACAAAAAAGGTATAATATTTTTTTTAGAATATTAATTGAGTTGACGCTCCGTATAAATATTTTCAATAGATATTTTGTTCATACCTTTAAAAAACCGAGTCTAACAAAGTTGAAAAATGTTTGAGTCTGTCTGATCGCAAAAGGATCAGCTATAAAAAAAAATACAAACAGGTAACCTTTGAACTGTAAAAAATTCTTTTTTAAATTAAAAATTTAAAAGTCCTTTGTTAGGTTCCTTTGAAAAGTTTGTAAAGGCAACTGTAGCCTGGACACTAAAAAAATACGAGTTCCTTTTATTGCTTTGCTCAAAATACTAAGGTAGCAAAGTAAAAGCTTCACCACGTAGAATCAAATCAAATCAAATAGTTTATTGCAATCCATAATGTACACTTACAGGTGGTAAATATAATAATATAACATAGAAACAATTATGGACCCTGTTGGGCACAGCAAGTTTTAAATAAGTACTAAAGCTGTCGAAATATTCTTCTGTACGGCACAGCGGCGATGGAGCCATGGATGGAGGTGAGAATACGAAATAATTCTAGCCAAAAAAAAATGCGAATAAGGACCGTCTAGTATTTTTTCTTTTGGGGAGTGGGAAATCATCAAATGACGACTCCGGTGCGTCGAGAGGGCGTGTCAGACTTTTACTGACTAAAACCCACTCATGTTTCTTCGGTTGCCCTTTATGTTCCGGGGTCATGGTAACTATTATAAACATTCCGCAACCCCGGCAGGCGTTGGCCCTGTTGGGCCCCTTCCAGTGCTGACTTCTCTTTGAGGCGCGCGTGGAACACTAACGCGCCGTCGACGCTCGCCTGGTCCTAATCGGGCGGTGAGCTACATCACTTGCCATCCGCAGACGGACCGTCTAGTATGCCTTTTACGGCAGGACATTTACTTAGTGGTATTTAAAACGATCTAACTATTTTACTTCGTTCGATTTTATACGTCAAAGAAGTAATTTCCTAAAGATTATATTTACAATATTGGTCGTGATGGCCTAGTGGTTAAGGCGCCCGGATTCGAACCCACACCCTCTTGCATCATGCAAGAGGTTGTGGGTTCAAATCCGGGCGAGGGTACCAATGTGACTTTTTCAATTCATTATGTACTTTCTAAAGATTATCTTAGGCATCACAGACATCGGTGAAGGAAAACATCGTGAGGAAACCTGCGGTCCAATCGCGCTAATTGTAAACGGATAAACCGTTCGAACGGAACGTATTTGGTTATGGTTTAGCTTTGGTTTAACCGGTGTCCAAAATGGTATCGCGCTATTTTTTCGGAACGATTAAATCGTTGACGTTACCAAAGTAAAACCAAACGCAAAACGTTTAGAGCTTACAACAACTATTTTAAATAGTAAGTGCTATTTTTGCAATCTATGGTCGATTACGCGTGTCAGGGAATGGGCAGCACTATTTTAAAAAGTAACAAATGTCAAAAAGTTTTGTTATTAATTTTATTTAAACCGCGAAATTATAAAAAAAAACCTTTAAAATGGATTGGTTAACGTTATTGGTTAACGCTACACCAACGTATCTACCGGAATAAAGCTAATTCGTTTCCGTTAAAATAATTAGCGCGATACGAAATGTGCTTAACGTAACGTTTTTGGTTGTGGTTTGGGTTTGGTATTATCGTTCAAAATTAGCGCGATTGGCCCCCTGGACTTGTAGTGAATAAAAGTCTGAAATCGCCAATCCGCCTTGAGAAAGCGTGGTGATCAATGCTCGTGCCTTCTCTGTGTGAGAAGAGGCCTTTGCCTTGCAGTGGGACAGTTATAGGCTGGTATTATATTATTATATTATATTTACAATGCACAGAGTAGAAATAAATATAAAAAATAATTAAATGAGACATTCCGACGTTGTATTGACATACTCAATTAAATAAAAATGTGTGCCTCGGCTGCGTCTTGAATGATGCCTAATGCAGACAAAGTTTTACCCATTGTATAGGTATTGTTATAACGTACGATGTTGGTTTATTTATGTTAGTTTAAATAAATAATTATTTTTTATAAACATGATAAAAAATCAGAAATACTAAATTCATTTCAAACAAATATTTGTATTTCTTGAAAGTTAGACTGTATATGTGGCCGGCATTTTGTATAACTCTACCGTTTACATAATGCCTTTTACATACGGCGAAAATCGACAAAATGTCTAAGCATTTATTTCTGAGTGGTTTAAAAAAAACAACGAAGCCTAACAATTGAATCGAACTTAACATCTATTCTAACATATCAGAATCGAATTGCTCTGAAATTTTGCCTTCGGCATTTTACGCTTGCAGCTGTTATGCAAGCGTTTATGCCACATATAAAATGCCGAGGCATTATGTAAACGGCTGATTATACAAAATGCTTGCTTGCTGCGTACGAGTATACATTTGTAGCAAACAAAACGATGATGTTGTAAAACGGTTGCATGCCGTTTAAAGTAAGAGTGCTTGTACACGGTGCATGTAGCTTGCGCATGTTGAGGCACTTGCGCGGGTTATATGCATCGTAAATATATCGTTTCAAAACATGTGCGGGTCTAGTGACTCAGAAACTCGAACAAATAGCTTGCGCATATTACTCACGCGTGTAACCCGCATCTTTACTTGCTCCAGCTACATGCACCGTGTACAAGCACCCTAAGGTTGCACTCTGCCAAGCTATACATATTTTATGCCTGAATAGAAATAATTATGTAATATATTTCTACTGAAACACAATAGGTACCTATAATATGACCACTCTTCTACTTACGTAAAAGAACAAAAAAAAAAGTAATAGAATAATTTTAATCTCTAAAGCAAACTTATTTGGACGAGTAATTAGTGTTTAAGCAATATTAGCCAATATTAGTACAACTTTATACATCAAGGGAGTCTATTTCAGAATTTGGCCTGTTAATAATTTAAGATGTATGTACGAATCTGATCTAGATAAATATGTACATAGTAGAAGCGATTTGGGATTGGTGTACTTACATTAATTGACTTGAAGTTACAATAATTTGTATTTATTTTTAGCTAAAAGGTTTGCAATGTAATTAAAGGAAAATACGAACGCCCAAGTTAATGGAACGTAAAATCGATCAAATTTTGTTTAAGGTGGAACCTCTTTGTTATATAAGTAAATTCTATGGTTTGCTTATTGTTACAATGCTATGTCTTAGGTTATGTCTTATTGTTACAATACATACAATGTGTTAATGAAATAACCCAAAACCTCAGACACCCCAACCGACTTTTATACTAATAAATTGATATGACGTATAATTATTTATTTTCATAAATTATAGTAATAGTTATTTGAAAATGTTGTTGTTGCGCTACTTCTTACAGCTCGTAGCTCAATCGCCGCGCTGCTGTCAACGAACACGGGAGCACTATCGTTTACATCGCGTTGGACAGTAGTGTACAGCGTCGTTAAAAAATATTAGAGGCGGCATGACAAAAAACATTTTTTTGGAAAAATATAACCTACCATAAAAATTATTGTATTCGATTTTGCTGCCGATTCGTTTTGGGTTATTTCATTAACACATTGTATATGCTCAACAGCGGATAGTACAGTAATAAAAATATAACCGCCTTCTAAAACTAAAAACAATAAAAATACTTAAAACTTGGGAGCCGGTGGCTACCGCTACCGCTGTTTATTGTTTAGCATTGCCTCTATTTTTGGCTTTTTAGTGCAAATTGCAAATTTCTTTGTCTGAATGTGTACTCCAAATCTAGTCCAGTTATAGGTTGACGCTTAACTAAACATAACACAATATAAACCAGACATCCGTACTAATATTATAAAAGCGAAAGTAACACTGTCTGTCTGTCTCTTCTTCACGCCTAAACCACAGAACCGATTTGAATGAAATTTGGGACAGATATACTCTGGGACCCGGGAAAGAACATAGGATAGTTTTCATCCCGGATATCCCCCGGGAACGGGAACTATTATTCCACGCGGACGAAGTCGCGGGCAAAAGCTAGTTGTTCATAAAATGAAAACTACTAGGCCAAACTATTTAAAACTTTTATGGGACCAATTGGCTATATATTCTTTGCTACTGATTCTGCAAGCTTTATTCGTATAATAATTTCCCTAACTTTTCCCAAGTATGTTTTTTTTTTTTGGTGAGTGGGAAATCATCAAATGACTGCTCCCGTCCTGGGTGCGGCGGAAGGGCGTGTCAGACTTTTACTGACTAAAACCCACTCGTGTTCCTTCGATTGCCCTTTATGTTCCAGGGTCACGGTAACTATGATAAACATTCCGCAACCCCGGCAGGCGTGGCCCTGTTAGGCCCCTTCCTTACCCAAGTATGTTAGTGTTGGCCTGTGTTACCGAAAATATATTTAAAAATACATAAAGCGACTGCCTATCAGACCTCCACAACCCAATTACTGGCCAACACGACAACCAGCTTATTAATATGGTCTTCTCATATTCCTCCCCGTAAATCATTGTCCGCAACGTAAACACAGTGTGTAATTGAATACAAAACGTGCTGTCGAGATTCATTGTCTTGTAAAACAGAGATCAATAAATAAGTAAGTAATTCTAGTCGTTGTGCAGTAAATTGAAGAAAATGTAAATTGCGCCGTTAGCTCCGTGCCCTGGGTGCTGATACATTCCGTGATAAGAATATTGTCACCATAGTCGACACCGTTACTATGTGTTGCCGCGTAATAAAAGTTTGTAGCTATTTTTAATTGACTTCTAAAATGGAAGTTTTATAATTTATGTTTGCCTAAATTTTTCTTATATTATCCAAGTGTCCATAACACTTCAATGAACACGATTTAAAAAATTCTATGGTTATACCAACTTCAAATAAATTTATTGACTTTTTGTCAAGCAAAGTTGCAAAATTACAGAATTCAGAGGTTTCTTTTATCTGCGATGAGTATACCAATGGCATTTCTACCAATAGCGATATCTACCTAATAAATAAGTCCGTTTTTTTGTTGGACAGCTGATTTATCGTAGAGGGTTTATAGGGTCTGCTGTAATATTACGCTATGATCTAGGAGAGCGAAGCAGTATCTAAAGACGTGGCTAAAACTGCAAGGGACTAGTTACTTATTTTTAGGGTTCCGTACCTCAAAAGGTAAAAACGGAACCCTTATAGGATCACTTTGTTGTCCGTCTGTCCGTCCGTCCGTCCGTCTGTCAAGAGCCTTTTTCTCAGAAACGCGTCAAGATATCAAGCTGAAATTAATATCACATACTTAGGTCTGCTATCTCTCAAAGCAGTGAAAAAATCAAGTTTCTAAATCAATGCAATAAAAAGGTACTTTCCATTGACCTAGAATCATGAAATTTGGCAAAAAGCAAGGTCATGTAGCACAAGTAAAGGAAAAACTCTGAAAACCGTAAATTTGTAGTTAGTTCACATCTATCCGTCCTCCCGTTTGTCCGTCTGTCAAGACCCTTTTTCTCAGAAACGCGTCGAGATATCAAGCTGAAATTAATATCACATACTCAAGTCTGCTATTTTTCAAAGCAGTGAAAAAATTAAGTTTCTAAATCAACGCAATAAAAAGATACGGCAGTTTATATTGCATATTTAGACATTTTCATGGGAATCAAAACTCAAAACCTATAGGGTACTTCCCATTGACCTAGAATCGTGAAATTTGGCAAGAAACAAGGTCATGTAGCACAAGTAAAGGGAAAACTCCGAAAACCGTAAATTTGTAGTTATTTCACTAAAAAACAAATTAACGGAACCCTCGTTGCGCGAGTCCAACTCGCACTTGACCGGTTTTTTTTTATATATTTCTCTGTACAACTAAGACTCAAATTAAGAATCATTTTAATATTAGGCACGGTAAGTTCTTTGAGAAATACAAACTTTTTTATTGAACACAAAACAATAAATAAATGATGGTATGTCAGATTCCTGAGCGGAAGAGCCCCAAATTCCAAACTATATGTGTTTCTGAGAGTGTAGCTTCCTTCCCTATTATGTGACAGTCATTGGCCGATAATACATGATATAAGATCAAAAAACAAACTCGTGAAATGTAAACAACTGCTATTGGGGAACCAACCCCTAAATATATTAAAAAAAACTTCTCTATACAAATACTGTTTCCTAAGAACACCGTTATATTGACAAAGCGTTTCATATAAAGGAATCTATGCATTTATTTATTAGTGTTAGTTTGTTTATGTAATTTCTGAAGTTTATCTTGGAAGGCGCAGATATTTGAAAAGAAAAACATCGTGAGGAAACCTTTGAGTTCTATACATATAAGAACAAAGTCGAAACATGATCTACTTTTGAAATTATACTAACATAATTAAATTATAGTATTTAGAGTTTCGAAAGTCCGAAATCGTCAATTCCCCTTGAGCAAGCGTTCAATGCTTCTCTGTGTAAGAAGAGGCCTTTGCCCTGCAGTGGGACAGTAATAGGCTGGTATTATAAGACATATCGACGGTTCAATTTTGAAACCTAGTAACTGACATTACTCAAAAAAATTGTCGTTTTTGCATTTCGACTTCCTGGATATTTTCCGAATTATTTTGCTTGTAACATCTAAAATTTATTCAAAAACGAAATTGTTAAAATGTATAAAATACTAATATAAAACAAAAAACGAAGATAAAAGTGCTGTGCACTACTAGTATTATATAATTACAGTACAGAAGCAGTGACATTACATAATATTATTGATATTGTTCATTGCGTTAATCGATCATGAGAAAATGTTCGTAATCGAGCATGAGAGAATGTTCGAGAACAAGTGATAAGGGACATATTATTAACGGGTCTCTTGGGCGCATTATTGGCAGCAATCTGTACACGCCCAGCGGTTGCCGACAGTTCATTAAATGCACCCTTTACAGTTTTTAATTAAATATTTGGTGTCGTTAAAATCACTTGCTAGCACATTTTTTATGGTTTTGTTTTACAACACAACAATTATATACACAGAGCATTATAACTTATTAATAAGTGTTTGTGACTGGTTGAAGTTAATAAGTGTGACTGTTTTACTTCATTAGTATCATATCATATTATTCATTGATAGCCTAAAGCATGTAAAGCTGTTGATCCCCGTTGCATTTATAGATTACTAATATGTAGCTGGCTAATTCAAAGATACACAGACGTTACGGATGCTCAGAACCT
This sequence comes from Athetis lepigone, assembly GCA_033675125.1. Classification (NCBI taxonomy): domain Eukaryota; kingdom Metazoa; phylum Arthropoda; class Insecta; order Lepidoptera; family Noctuidae; genus Athetis; species Athetis lepigone. Next base: position 8,707,161 of record CM066230.1, on the reverse strand, counting down.
AACAGTCAGTGTAACCAAAGAGTATCGTGTTTCCAATTAATCGGGTTGTGGAGGTTTGATAGGCAGTGGCTCCGTCTAAAACACTGGTATACATTCCGCTAGAAACCAACTCTGACATATTTGGGAAATAGTTAGGGAGGTAACGAATTAATAAAATATTTAATCCCCAACGCAGAAAGAGATTTTTATAAGTTAGCAATAATAAGGTCATGCTTTCCTAGTCCTGGATAAAAAATAACATATTTCATCCGAGTCTGTTTGTTTGTCATCAATGTTTGTTTGTCCGTCTTCAACGACAAAACGGAGCGACTAATAGACTTGATTATTAAGAGTAGATACTTTAATTGTTAAGTGTAGATAGTTGAAGGGATTGACAATGATACATGCTACTTTTTGCCTCTTTCTAACGCGATAGAAGTCGCGGGTAAAAGCTAGTGTAATATAATTTTTGTGAACTCATTCAGAGAACAGGTAAATAACTTTATTATATCGTTTCCGCGAAAATGATTTGTCAAATAATATCTATCAAAAAAAGAACGTAATAACAGATCATTATGTTCAAAACTGAGTAGAGTGTGGAAACGAGGCCAAAGTACAAGAAGTTAACATGTTGTTTACTACTTATTTTATATACACACTTACTCATAAAGACACGCTCTATAAACTTTGTAAAAATAATACACAATACTTAGAGCTATATAAAAAAAAAACTCTACAATTCTTTGAAGTACATTTATTAGGGTTAAATGGAAAACGTACCCTCATAGGATCACTTTGTTGTCCGTCTGTCCAGTAAAAATCTTATTTCTTAGGAGTAAGTGAACGTATCAACCTGTAATTAATGTCAAATAGTCAAATCTGTCAGTTCTATGAGCTATATAAAAATATGAACTGTTTCTAAGAAAAGTTCAATGCCCTTCCGACCATAATGTATGAAACAGCTGATAAGTTTTTCGCGATTTCAGAGTTGGTTCCATAATAAAAGTTGTTTGTTTTTATGAGTAGAATCATCTCCTAGTGGGCTGAGCAAGACCAAAAATACACCTAGTATATAGATAACTAAAAAATGTAATTTCTATACCCAGATTTACGTACAGAACCCTCGGCACGCGTGGTAGACTTAGGCTTTGATTGTTTTTTTTTATAATATTTACTACCGCTGTGTTTTTTCCGCTACTGACTAATTTTCCTGATTTTCAAGAATATTATACGATTAGCGATTCATAAAAACAATATAATTATTGTAAGCTATTAACTTTATGCTTGTATTGTTAACCCTTCTTAGTAATTATCAGATTATTCCACTGTATATATGTAGACGTAATTAATTATAGTTTTTATTGAAAATTTCATAACTACAAAACTGGTTAAATTAAAGATTGTTATTTTGAATCACTAATTACTTTGAAATACTATTATTATAATGTCGTGTTCGTCACGCAAGTATGAGTTGAGTTCCAAATAATCCAAATATTTACAAACCCCTAAAACATATAGAACCTAGTGTTTACCTCAATACAGATTAACAAACATCAATATACATGTTATTAGCTGTCCTCCGCGGTTTCACCCGCATTATATCAGATTTTTTGTTACTAAAAAAAGAAGATAAAAAGTATTCTATGTCCGTCCCCTGGTCCTAAACTACCTCCCCAACAATTTTCAGCCAAATCGGTTCTGCCGTTCTTCTATACTAATATTATAAAGTGGAAAACTTTGTTTGTTTGATTGTAATGAATACCGCAGTCAGTTCCGACTCACCGTGAACTATGCGGCATCCGGTTCCGACTCACTGGAACTTTCACTGGCCCGGCAAGCATCGTAAGAAGATGTATGGACGACTCATCTGTATCGACCTCCGGTCTCGGAGGGGAGTGATGTGACGACATCTATCGCCAAACATGCGAACTACAACTGACAATACTGCATCGCGATATATGAGTTATCGGTGACATTAGAACATGTACAACAAACCCGACTAGAACCGTCGGGCAGTAGCCCACCAGACACAACACCCGTCTGGTCGGGGGATCCTCCCTTTTCAACGGAGGATGCGGGACTTTACACCTTGTCTCTCATTCCTCCAAACACCATTCGAAAGCTATATTTTCCCTGAGTAACATAGGCTATATAATATCACGCTATGTCCCACGGGAGCGAAGCAGTAACCAAAAACCTAGCTAGTGAGTTATAAAATGTGTAACTAACACGACTTTCTTTTATATATAAGTATAGATCTATACCTATATATAAAAGAAAGTCGTGTAAGAAACTAAATGTTTACTCTTCAGAGCAAAGTTAATCTATATAGATCCGCTCCAGCTTCGCACGAGTGTTACAAATCTTTAAAAATCTCGGCTTTTCTTAACTAAAATAAGCATGTATTATACATATAAACCGCATCAAAATCCGTTGCATAGTTTTAAAGATCTAAGCATACATAGGGACAGACAGAGGATAGCGACTTTGTTTTATACTATGTAGTGATGATCGTGATTTCAATTTTAATAGTGAAAAATGCCTTGTTATTGTGTGTGTTTAGTTGTCTTTAGTATTGTCACTGCACGTGCAAGCATTAGTCAAAAGTCGTTTAGCTCAACTAAAAAACCCTACTTTAACAATAATCTCAAAGACTTATAGAGCAGTGAACATAGAGTAAATAACTAATTAGAGCAATACTCGGCTACTAATTACTTACCTAGTCTATAAGAATGGCTGTAGTAATTACACGTTACTCCGTTCAACTGGTCAGCACTAATGCAAATGTTTTTAATCAGCCTTCGTCATCAGTGGGATATCTTTGTGGGCAATTGTTCGGCAAACTAGTTGAGTCACGCAACGCCCTCTACCTTAAGATCTACTGTTATTGCTTGACTTTGCTACCGCTTCGTACAAAAAGGGAAAAGCCTATAAGAACTCTGAAGGAAAGGGGATTGGTCCGGTCTTTTAAGTTTTTTGCGGTTTTCCTTATCCATACTAATATTATAAATGGGAAAGTGTGTCTCTCTCTGTCTGTATGTTTGTCTTTCTTTCACGGCAAAACGGAGTGACGAATTGACGTGATTTTTTAAGTGGAGATAGTTGAAGGGTCTCTTTCAAACGCGAGCGAAGCCGCGGGCAAAAGCTAGTGTAGAAATAAATAAATATTAGTCAGCATAAATATCATGGGACTAAGACAACTTACAAACGGCCATCTAATCCGAAATTAGGGAGTGTGTCCGTGAGTATAGTAACCAGATAAAATTGATATACATAATTACATACCTAAATTATATATTTCAAAAAATTACGCCTAGATTCTAGAAGCAGAACATACAAACATGCTCATCACACAAAATTGGTCCTAGGTATTGTCACACGACCTTCTGACCCGGTTTAGCCATAAGGGTCCATAACCACAAGACCAACTCAGGCCCGAATTTTTAACTATTTTATGGCACTACTTCATGTGAACTCTAATCTATGCACAAGTGAAGAAAAAATCACGTAACAACCATACAAATAAATACAACATACAAACAAATTGATAACCTACTTCTCTTGAGTAGTAGTAGTAAGATACCTTGGTCAAAAAGTAATTAAAACTTGATGAAACTTGGTAGTTGTAGAATGCTATTAGCATTAATATCCAGACTTGTAGTTAGTTTGAACAACTTAACTTCAAAATGATATGTAATTCCAGTGGCGTCGGTTTTGTTGTGTTACAGTATATGAGCCACATATGCCTGGATTATACTAATAAGGTCGCAACATGAGTTTAGACTATCAGTAACATAAACAATTTAGAAAAATCAGCTTTTGCAAGTGATGTCGATCAATATGAACGCAATCCTAATTGCGAGTTATAAAGGTACTAGCTTCTGCCCGCGACTTCGTCCGCGTGGAATAGTTCCCGTTCCCGGGGGATTTTCGGGATGAAAACTATCCTATGTCTTTTCTCGGGTCCCAGACTATATCTGTACTAAATTTCATTCAAATCGGTTTAGTAGTTTAGGCGTGAAGGAGAGACAGACAGACAGACAGACAGAAAGACAGACAGACAGACAGAGTTACTTTCGCATTTATAATATTAGTACGATAAATATTAAAGGTTTATACTAAACTAGCTTTCGCCCGCGGCTTCGATGCATGGACGCATGGAAGTCGCGTTAGAATTTCTAAAAATACTGTCTTAGTAGATAGAACACACCCTCAAGTACCCATGGCTCTAGGCCACCAGCGGTTTGGGCTGTGCGTATCAATAGTCAGGTTTACCATTTTATATACTTTATCTAAGCAGTTTAGTGATTCAGTTGTCAGTGTTACCGACAGAATTACTTTTCTAAAATAAGTATGGATATTATGTATATTCAAAATTTTATAGATATTGGGTCTAGGACATAGCCTAAACAGTTAGGCAGTCGTTTTTTTTAATCAAGAAACATTCTGCCAGGCCCTATTTTGACTTCTAGACACTAAACGAGTTGTTGACTTAAGATTACTTTTATCTCACATTCAAAACTTCATCTTGTTCAATGCTTATTATCCAAAATATGACATGAATCCTTTTGTACGCAGTGCGCTGTCATTGAAGTTGCCTTAATTAACCGTCCTCGGGGCATTCAATGTCTTCATGATTACCCGAAGGACGCCCTTGAACAACAACAATAAAGATATCTTCAGTGACGGTCGAATGGCCTCAACAAGTTGACACCTTTGCTATAACGAAAAAGGCGATGATCGAGTGAAAAAATTGGGTCCTATAATATCTAAAAAAATAAAAAGTTATTTAAAGTATAGAAATAATCAAACATACAGAATTATGCAAATCAGGAACAATAAAATTAATTATTACACATACCTATAAATCTTATGAAAATTGCATTTGTAGTGCCATTAAGTTGTCAGATTGTTTAAATTATTTGTATTTAAGTTTGTGCTTTGAAGGTTCATGTAACTATAAGTTTAAATTTATTAAAAAACAAAACACAGTTTTTAGGTATCCGCACCTCAAAATTAAATATGGCATCCCACTCTTGTCTTTGTTCTGCTTGTCTGTCGTTGTCAATATTTTTTTAAAGGTTTTCTTCCTTTGATGAATCCGAAACAAATCCAAAATAAGTTTAACTAAAAGTCCGCAGCACTGAAATTGGTCTACAATAACAGGTGTCGGATGCTACATTTTGCTCAGTAAACTCACTACGATCAATACAGTTATTAAAATGATTAACAGTTATTAAACAGACTTGTATACACCGGGGAAAATTTTGTATTATTGTATATTTATTTATTTAAACTGTATGCACATACTAGGTGTATTTTTGGTCTTGCTCAACCCGCTAGGAGATGATTCTACCCATGAAAACAAACAACTTTATTATAAACCAACTTTGAAATCGCGAAAAAAATATCAGCTGTTTCTATGAAAAGTTCAATGCCCTCCCGACCATAATGTATGAAACAGCTGTCATTTTTTCGCGATTTCTGAGTTGGTTCCTTAATAAAAGTTGTTTGTTTTTATGAGTAGAATCATCTCCTAGCTGGTTGAGCAAGACCAAAAATACACCTTGTATGTACAATGGCGGATTTAATACCTTAGGCATTCTCTACCAGTCTATCCAGGGTCGTGCAGAGATTACATGGTAGGTGCACTAATAAAAATAATTAAATAAAGGACATACGGAATATTTATAAAGAAATAACAGTGAGGGTAAATAAAAGAAGTATTGTTACACGCCGCCTAAACTTCTGTGTCTCAAGGAGTCACATAATATATATTCAGGCTACTTGTCATCTGTGGCAAAACCTTAAATCTTTTTCTGTTGTTTTTTCTATTTTATAAGCGCTGAGAGACTATAAACTTCTTCTGCACCGTGGGTGCGTTTACAAACCCACACACACACACACACAGCCACAGCCATATTCGACATAAATACATGTACTACACAAATATTTGACCTGTGACAGCGAAAGTGCGACGCACAGCGTAGCACAAATTGCGTCAACCGTGCCTTTAAATGCCGTCAAATGCTGCTTATGTAAAGCCGGGTCCAGACATGATCATTTGACCGATCCTATCACCGTATCCGTATCTGCGTATTTTATCAAGCCCTGTATCAAGCTGTGGACGCCTCCGATTTGCTCCGTATCCGTATCTTCACAATAGTCAATAGCCTTTTTGATGATCGGACAAAAACCGACACGACATGGGATGATGGGACGGGCCGTATCATAACGGCGTATCGAGACCCCGTATCATGATACGTATATCATTACCCGTCCACATATATGCGATCATGATACGCGTCGACGATACGAATACGGTGATCGGATCGGGCAAATGATACATGTCTGGACCGGCCTTAATGTTTTTCTATTTTCAGAACGTTTGAAACTAGCGTGAATTACCAATCAAAAGCCTCTGTTCACCCAGAAAAGGACGAGCAATATAGCAACGCTAATTTCTGATTAAAGTATTTTTTCTACTGCCCTGCCACTATATTGGCAGTAACTTCTTAAACCTTCGAACACACGAGATCCGACAGCCGGATATCGCTTGGTGGTCGAAAGGTAATTTATAGTATTGTTAAGTTGAAGATATTTTTTGTTTCTATTTGGAACTGGCAGTCCGATTAAGGAAATATTTCTGTAATATGATAGCCAGGTTTGTGAGAAATAAGCTGTCCCCTGCGCTTTTACCTGAAACTGCGAAGCAGAGCTAATTAGTATATAATAGTCAAAAACAGAGAACAAGAATTTGAATTATGGGAAAATAAAAGCAATAAGCGAACAAGTACATAACATGTTATTGAGTAAAAGAGTTACTAATTTTAAATATTTCTAATTACAAAGTTTGAATGTGACACGGGATTAAATTCAATTACCTATTTACAGAATCTAATTTCACAAACAACCGTTTTTGTTTTGTTTTTCTCACTAATTAGCAAATGTTGGCTTTGTCATTCTATAAAAGCGTTCTAAAGCACTGAATTCGAAATATAATCAAGTTGAATAGTACTTTAGTTTGGTTTGTTTATCTCTCGTTTTGTTTTTATTCAAATAATTTTACGTTATAATATCATTTAAATTATTTATCAATAATGTTATGTAAATTGAAGATTTAAACAATATACCACGAGTGTGTTACAAAACCTGGTTTTTATTGTTATGTGCACTTGCATTATAACAATAAAAACTGTTTTTGTACACATACTTATGTGTTGTACTATCGCGGACTCTTCCGGTCGATCATGCTTAAGGCTAAAATCGCTTGCACCCGCCGACCGAACGTAAAACTAGCCCCGCCTTCTTACGTATACACACGTGTATAAATATCTACGTTACTAATGAATGGCAGCAATGTCGTATGTGTGCGCGTGAGTTGAAACACAGAATGAGGATCTTCATTCATTGTTTTTATATTCGTTAGCGCTGTGAGAGTTGGTATTATAACGAGAGTGTACGAGTTTTGACTTACATTGTTTATTTGATAAAGCAAAATATTGTAAGCGCACAATATTTAACAGATACACTGTTCAAATTTACTATTTACATGCAAAAGTAACTTTCTGTTGATCTATAAGCAGCATTTACTGCTTAAATCATACCACTAGTTTATAAAAATTGATAATGTTACCATAAAATAAATACATCAAGCTATTATTTAAATGCATAATCCGATAGCGACTCTCGGCGAAGACAACGTATTGGGTTTTATTATATTGTGAGTTATATTTTGTAGTAGTAATAAAAAAAATATATGAACACTATTATTTTTATTTTTTTTTCGGATAAGCTGCTAGATTAATAAATTATGCTTACTTGAGCGTGATAAACAATAAATTTAATTATTTAACAATCCACATTTAAAGCTTAAAATTTTTATGTGAACTTAAATAATGTCTTGACTTGGTTTCACCGACAAGATTTATTGTTGCACAATAGAACAAAAGGATAAACCGTCTGGGAGCGGGTGCAGATTTTAAAATAGCACAAAGGCATTTAATTGTGTATTGTCTATTAAAGAACTTTACACAACAAAACATTGTCGTGTCATCCTACCGCCACAGCTTGCTTTAGCAAAATATTTCTAAGCCCGTATTTTTTAAGCCGATACTCACAGTGCCCGGGAATTTCTAACCGCCTTATTACAAAACAAGGTTTTTTTCTAAACCAGGTTTAAGCCATTGAGCTAGGTTTTGTATTTCGAATTTTGATCGTATCAGAATAAGATTCAAATTACAAAACACGGCTCAATGGTTTAAACCTGGTTTAAAGAAAAACCTTGTTTTGTAATAAGGCGGTAAGAGTTTTATATACTTTTAACCTTGATTATTAAAAAAAATAGATTTCTTAATGCAATGCAAATTAAACTGACTTAGAACGTATAATCAGTATTAAAATCAGTATTCATAGACGGGCCTGCATGTGGGTGTGTGTGGTTTGGTAGTTAGTGGCTCTGGCTGCTAACCTCGAGGTCGTTCTGGTTCCCAACCAGGACAAACTTTGCGTGATGAGCATGATTGCTTGTTCTGTGCCTAGGTCATGAAGCAAATAGTCTTTGGCCTGGGTGTAATTTACGTATAATATGTATGTATTTTATATGTATGTATTATATATGTTTATCACTTTTCTGGTTGCCATAGTAAAAGCTCTGCTTAGTTTGGGATTAGATGACCGTGCGTGAGTTGTCCAAGGATATTTTTTTATATATAAAATTCTCGTGCCACAATGTTAGTTTACCTTACTCCTCCGAAATGGCTTTACAGATCTTTTCCAAACTTTGTGAGCTTGTTCAGTAGGTATGAAAATCGACTACTATATATATATTCATACCCCTACATTTTTAACTCGACTAACACTTTAGATCTTTATTTAAAACTCGGTTTTATTGCTTTGAAATAAGATTGCTTTTAGCTGGACTCTGTTTTTTCTGAACTGGATTCGCTTTTTAAGAGAAAACAATAGAATAAGTCTGTTTACAAAAATGTTCACTTGTTATTTGTTCTTACCTCAGAAAATTTGCGCATCAGTATTAGGCCTTTGAAATGATTCTTTGTTACGAAGTGGTTTTCAATAAAATATGCGAATAATTATAAAACGAAATACAAAATCAACTTTGCTGGCTTTAAACAGTTTTAAGCGCAATTTATATATTTAATATCAAAACATATTACATAATTTAATCCACACTAATATTATAAATGGGAAAGTGAGTCTGTCTGTCTGTCTGTCTGTCTGTATGTTTGTCTTTCTATCACGGCAAAACGGAGTGACTAATTAACGTGATTTTTAAGTGGAGATAGTTGAAGAGATGGAGAGAAAACATAGGCTACTTTTTGTCTCTTTTTAACGCGAGCGAAGCCGCGGGCAAAAGCTAGTAACATCATAATTCTCATGACTTGGACATTCTTAAAACTCTTATTGATTTGTCTTATAAGGTGTTACAGAAATATATTTGTAACCATCAACTACGTTATCAACATTTGGTAGCACTACATTAGTCTGCGTTAACATAAAAAATCATACACTACTTATTTAAACAGGCTCTCCGTGGAAGTAAGTATCAAATCTAACAGGCGCGTGCGCAAGGCTATTTCCAAACTTGAATCTTAAGGTAGATGATCAAGGAAGCCCGCGAAATTCAAATTCACTTACGTATTTTTGTAATTTTCAGTCACAATGTTAGTTACGAAACGGTTTTACCGATTTTTACCAAATTTTATATCGGCAACTATATAAACATTTTTTCATACCCTTACATTTTTAAATCGGTTAAAACTGCGGGAGGCGGCTAGTTTATTTATATAATTAATTTTAACTTTAGAACATGAGAAAAGACTGTCAAAGTAAATAATGGTTTGTATTTGTTCGGGCTGTGTTTGTAAATAGAGTTTCAATCTATGCTAATATTATAAGCTAAAAAAATATGTAGTTATTTGCCTTAATCTCTAATTATAGATTTTATGCGTGCAATAAATTAAACATTAAGTGTAAGATAAATATTACATTACGAGCAATAAGATCGGCGCAAGTAACCAAAGGCACGGGTAAAACTACGGTCAGCAAGTTAATGATGTCGTAATAGCGATGAAGATAAATAAAATCACATAGTGTTATTGTTCAAACCACATTATATTTTCACATAATTAACACGCATTAGGAAAGATACCTAATTTTATCTTAACCTCTGTTAAAAAATATATATTACTAAAATCACTTTACAATCACTTTTATATACTTGTATTCATATTGAGTTTCAGAAACAGTTTTTTTTTTGTATTTTTAACACAAAATGCTTATAAAAGTTGTTAAGACTAGCTGGAAAAGCACTTTTGCATTTTTCTTAAAGAATTGCAATGTATTATATAAAAATCCACTAAATTGAATCCACTTGGTTTGAAAAGTAGTTCACTTTAGAGAAAGTACAGAAACTTTTATCTGATGATTCGAAAACATGAAATAATAAGATTCAAATCATAATATGTGTAAAATAACATTAAAATAGCCAAACATGATTTTAAATAAAAAAAAAAATAACAAGCAACACGTTATTCATCTTTCAAATTTTAGATCTTTATTCAAAACTCGGTTTTAATGCTTTGAAATAAGATTGCTTTTAGCTGGACTCTTTGGTTTCTCTGAACCGGCTTCGCTTTTGAGTGAGAGAACAATAGGATAAGCCTGTTTACAAAAATGTAAGCTTGTTATTTGTTCTTATCTCAGAAAATTAGCGCATCAGTGTATCAGTATTAGGCCTTTGAAATTATTCTTTGTTACGAAGTGGTTTTCAATAAAATATGCGAATAATATTATAAAAATCTAGTCTAAATCACTATTAAACAGAATTTCAAAACAAACAACGAAAAACCAAATCCACTTCGCTGGCTTTAAACAGTTTTAAGCGCAATTTATCTATTAAATATCAAAACATATTACTTAAATTAATAACATCATAGTTATGACAACTTGGACATTCCTAAAATTCTTATTGATTTGTCTTATAAGGTGTTACCTAAATATATTTGTAGCCATCAACTACGTTATCAAAATTTGGTAGCACTACATTAGTCTACGTCAACATAAAAAAACATACACATTACTAGTAATTACACCCACACAAATAATTTAAATTATATATGAATATTTTCCTTTTACCCGCACACTATTTTGTTACTTAAATCTTTTTTTTCTCCTTTTACTTTTGCCTTCTTGGCGTCCCTGAGTCACCTGGTTCCAGCAGAATACCAGCGTCAGGTATATGCTGAGCCTATACCTGACATATGCTGAGCTGGACACCCATTTGGTGCAAACCAGAGACACGCACTGCTTAGTCACTTTAATTTTCTTTTTTGTAATATTGTGTTTATTTTGTGTATGTCATGTGTTTTGCTCCGAATAAATTTGTTATCTATCTATCTATCTATACACTACTTATTTAAACAAGCTCTCCAAGTGTCAAATCTAACAGGTGCGTGCGCAAGGCCATTCCCAAACTTGAACCTTAAGGTAGATGATCAAGGTAGCCCGCGAAATTCAATTTCTCTTAAGTATTTTTTAACCGACTTCAAAAAAGGAGGAGGTTCTCAATTCGTCTGTATGTTCTTTTTTTTTTTTTTTTTTTTGTATGTTTGTTACGCGATATCTCCGTCAATTGTAAACGGATTTTGATGGTTCTTTTTTTGTTTGATAAGTCATGATTTAAGGGTGGTCCCATATAAATTTTGTGGCGATCGGTTCAGTGGTTCTCGAAAAATTCACCAAGAACGAAATATTCATAGACGATGTGTGTTTTTTCTTCAAGTTTCTATATCTACATTGGGAGTCGACACTAAAAAGTAATAAATAAAAACTTTTTTCAAAAAAATAATAACCGCCTTCAAAATCTAAAAACCCAAAAATAACTAAAATTTCGGAAGTCGGTGGCTTCTGTTCTGCCAGTCAATTTGTGTTGCCACCGACTTCCGAAATTTTAGTTATTTTTGGGTTTTTAGATTTTGAAGGCGGTTATTATTTTTTTTTTGAAAAAAGTTTTTTGCAATATTCAGCTCAGTGTGTGGGTGTGGGAAGTCAAAATCCCTGTAATCTAGAGCGAAGCGTACTCTCGCTTGTTTTAGCGCGTTGTTTAAGACAATTTTTTTGCCGGTCGACGTTGGTGTATCCCAGCGGCATGTAAAGCTCTCCTCACTGTTCGCACACTGTATTCAAATTTAGCAGCAAATCTTGAGGTCCTCGTAAAGAGTTCCTGTTGGTAAGTGTTTACCATGGTTTCCACACGGCTCGCCGTAATAATGCGCGGTCGAGGAGCACGAGGTGCATCATCTACTGATCCCTCAGCAGCCTCCCGGTGTATCCGACGCCATACAGTATTTCTCTGTAAAAAATATTCGTAGTTTAATCCCTTTTCTTTTAGAATTATTTTCTTGCTCATTTGATTGCTCTAAATATTTCTTGTTACTAACAATAAGAATATATTTAAATGTTTACACAGATTGTTTAATTAATAACCGTTCCATTTTATTTCGAAATTGTATACATTCATTATTTTTATTTAACCTATTTAATTTAAATTATTTTGGCGTAAAATTGTATTAAAAAACAAATAAGTCAAACGGCTTTTGTCTCGAAGTATGGGCAGCAGTTATGTTAAATTAAATGTTTTTTGTAAAAGTAGTACACATATAGGTCATTAATAAACTGTACTCTATATAACGACGGAAAAAAACTTTGGTATGCTCCGGGAAGTATTCCCGGGAACTTCGATATTGGTTTTCGATTTGAGGTAATTCCCGATACTCCACAGAGCTAGTCCCGGTATTTTCGATACTTTGAAATTCTTATTAATTATTATTATTAGCAGCTTTTAGCTTAGCTGTGATTTAACTTTGTATATTGTTCACAATTAAAATGAAGTTGCACACTGTAATATAACAAAAAAAAATTGTAATTTAGCTTAATTCCTCTATTTATTATACCTTTGTCAACCCGGGCCTAATCACATCTTTTTTGTAAGTGTCCAATTACGAAATTAAAATATTTTTTATTTATATTTTTTTAATGGATGAAAACTAATTTTTTAAAATTAATACGACTCTATTAAATTAATTTATATTGCAGTAAAATATTGGAATTACTTAAATTTTCTAATAATCAAATCTCTAGACCTAATAAAAAACCTGAGTTTATCTCGGTTGTTTCTTGTCAGAGTAGTCCAGCTAGGAAACACCGGCCCTATCGTTTGATTAAATAAGAAAAAAAATTACGTGTGAAAGTGTAATTTTTTACCTATTAACAAAAATAAATAACTTATTAGTTTATTCATTTAATGGGTATCGATATTGCTTGCCCTAGTCATAATCTCGAAAATCGAGTGCTAAAATCAGTTGGAATATTGATATCTGATCTCTATTTGATAGAAAGAAGCAAGGCGCATTCGGACCGTGGCCGGGTGTATAGTTTATCTTTTATACTTATTATGATATTTTTGGATTCTTTTCTACTACGTCAGATGATATTATTAGAAACGGTTTGCAATTAATATTAGAATCAGTGATCGTACTAAATCGCATTAGATAGTTATAAATGAAAGTTATTTAGCACGTTTGGGCTAAACAGGTTTTGCCTCTATCTTACACTTGCCATGCGCAAAAGAGACAGAGCTATACATGACTAATATGATCGTCCCTTTTTACTTTGACTAAAGTAAACATGACTGATAAATATTCTTAAGAAGTGCATTGTTTTCGTTACAAAGGTGACTTAACAATAGATAAAAAACTGAGTGACAAACTAAATTGTTGGATTATGGATTGCTATTAGAATTAACAAAATCAGTATTTTTGCTTTTGATTTTCTTTCCGACTGGTTCGATTAAAACACAAAATTATAAATAAATAAACATAACATGTTTATGCAAAGTATAATATCTCTATCACAAGTCATACTATTATTATCAATTGTTTTATTCTAGTGTTAGTAAATGAAAGTTATTTAAAAAACACATGAATAATAATAATTGTAAATATCATGTTACGGTAATTATAAGAACATCAGATCAGAAATCGTGTTTGCATTATAAAAGATAGACAATCCGATCATGTTTGCGATATATATAGACACAGAAAAACTCATACAGAAAATTTTAATACATTATAATATTAAAATTATCTGTAAAAACAAAACACAACACAACAACAACAGAAAATTTTAATACATATAGTATTAAAATTTTCTGTATGAGTAAGAGAGTATAATATAACATCTTGTTATATACTAATGTATCGAATTAAACCAATATTTTCATATGGAAACAGAGAAAAGGAAATTAATAATAATTAAAGAGGACAATATATTAATTTTTAAATACTTACGTCACAATAATAAATATATACTTTAATAAATTGAAGTAGCAAGTAATAATATTTATAGTTATACACAATATCAATCATACAAACACTAAAATGTGTGTATAAATAATTTTATCGACATATTGCAAAATACAATTTAAAAATATATAAATAACAACGACTTACCGTAACATTTAATTCCTGCGATATTTGCAAAATATTTAATCCTTGATTATAAAATTTGGTTTCGTTCTTCCCTTAATAAATTCCGGGGCATTGTTCAAGTCCAGAAAACACAGCACGGGTCAGCAAGAAGGCAATCACAAGTCCAATAAAACAAAGCACAGGTCACGAGAAGAGCGGGAAATCAGTCCAAAAATCGAGGCACGGGTCGTATGTAGTCGGGATAAAAACAAAGAACAGAGAGACGTGTTGACAACTAGCGAGCGCAAATTGCAACTGAATGATGATGAGTGACGAGTGTGTAAAACAATAATGTTTGGGGAATTCCCTGTGATTGGTCAAAATATTTTTGGGCCACACCCACAACTTTTTTTAGCCAATTACAGGAAACTTGCCGCTTTTAATGCATGTTCCGTAGTGCAAAGTATTTTGTTCGCAAAATGGGTTACCGTAGAAGTCCGCGATAGTACGTATTGGCAAAAACGGCAGAACTGAATTTACTGGTTTTCGACGAGGCTTTGGATAGGACTTTATCACTGTGGTTTAAAGTAATGCTGCTATTAACTTGCACTGGAATTTGTGATTCCTCTGTCCGTGATTACTGTAACAGGCAAGTAACACAGGCAACACGTACAACTCGTACGACTTATCAGTGCACCTCGCTGGAATGCGACCCCTCTCCGGCTTCTCCGCGGCGCCCTGTATTTGCCTCAATCGTTTAGTAGCGATGACATTTCGTCAGCGTTACGTCACAGCGCGAGGTGCACAGTTAAGTCGTTCGGGGAGTAAAGACTATACTCTTATAACATTACTAAGGAATACGAGGGCAGTAACTAATAAGCATTTAAAACAGAGTGCAGCTGCCAGTTACATAATATATTTTACCTCCGTACAATAGGCGAAACAACAAAAAAAATTTTCGTTAACGAAAAATGACGACGGAATAGTGCGTTGCAGTTTGTGTAGGATTGTTAGCTGATTAAACGTAAATATAATTCAATTTCATTCGATAATGTTGCAGTATGATTCAATTTCGCATTCTCTTGTTCGGGGTATTCCTCGGAGCGCTCCTGTTTTGAAGCGCTCCTAACGAAGCGCTCCTAAAATATTCCGCCAAGCGCTCCTGTTGGGAGCGCTTAGAAAATCAAACTAAAAATATTATTATTTCATTCCTCGAAGCGCTCCTATGACGAAACATAGAGAAGAGCATGAAGTGTTCGTAACAAATTATATCGATAAACATTTCGACGGCTACTAGTTGCTTATATTAAAACTAGAAATAGCTAGAATCTATATATATATATATAAAACAAAGTCGGGTTTGTTACAACACTTATAACTCGAGATCGGCTAGACCAATTTTCATGGTTTTTGGTTCGTTGGATTTGTCCCCGCCCCGAATAGCAGAATACATCTTAAAAATAATGAAAAATCGACGAGAACATAATTATAAAAGATGAATCATTTTCCCCTATAGTTAATTCTAAATTCAATTAAAGATTGAAAACTTAAGAGAACAATAGTACTAGGAGCGCAGTAATGTGAAGTGATAATGTGAGAAAATTTAAAATACTGAGATACTTAGTACTTAAATCAATCAAAAGTACTAGGCGCGCAGTTGTGTGAAGTGGTTAATAGAAAATGTGAGCGCAATTTTAAGAAAATATATGTTTATGAATATCCATCCATACTAATATTATAAATGGGAAAGTGTGTCTGTCTGTCTGTCTGTTTGTCTTTCTTTCACGGCAAAAGGGAGCGACAAATTGACGTGATTTTTAAGTGGAGATAGTTGAAGGGATGGAGAGTAACATAGGCTACTTTTTGTCTTTTTCTAACGCGAGCGAAGCCGCGGGCAAAAGCTAGTAACTTAATAGTAAAAATAAAAGCTGAAAGCTGAAAAGTACCAGGGTGGCAGAAATTGTCAGGAGGCACCTAAATGATCTCATATAAATTGTACACCAACGATTAGACCCAGGGTGGCAGAAATAGCGAGGAGGCGCCTAAATGATCTCTTATAAATTGTACACCAACGATTAAAGTCTAAAATTATTTTGTTATTTATTCACTATAACGATCTTATTATTTAGTAATTGTTTATGACTAAAATGTAGTTATAGATATATATATAACCTATAGCTATCAGGAAAACAGAAATGAACTAGAAGTAATTCTTTATGCGATACTACTCAACTTGTATATTATAATAATAAAGTTTTAATAATTAACTTTCATGTTATTCCTTTCTTTCATACCCATCCCAGCAATACGTGCCATAGATTGATCACAAATTAAAACAAACTTTTCACTTTTCGCCATTTTTTTAATAAAACAAGCTTTTCTTAGTACATAATTTCATGTGACGTAGCCGCACTCGCAACTAATAAGTTTAGAAGACAAAAAAATGCGTATTCGATGTAAACTAGTTCCGGAAATGCTCGGCTGCATTCGGAATCATTTGGTAACGCGACCACGCGACTCTCTAGGATAAAACTGGGAAGCAGGGTTACAACAGCGGGTAGTGTCTTGCTTGTGTCACTAAAGTCACTAAAATACGTAGTTCCAGTTCATTTATGCTTCCCTAGTAGTTTAAAAAAAAATACCAATTATGATAGTTGAACTTTAAAACGTCGATATCGATATAGTTTCTTACAAATCCTTCATGCTCTGCCCTATGGTATCGTCACGTCATAGGAGCGCTTCGAGGAATGAAATAATAATATTTTTAGTTTGATTTTCTAAGCGCTTCCAACAGGAGCGCTTGGCGGAATATTTTGGGAGCGCTTCGTTAGGAGCGCTTCAAAACAGGAGCTCTCCGAGGAATACCCCTCTTGTTCATGTGGTGTTATTGTGTATGTGGATAATTGTTGTTATGTAGCGTTTTCGATTTAGCTTAACCCCGAATAATTGGTGTAAATCTAGCTACAGATTTTTCAAATACTTTTACTAAACTGTGACAATGCATTCGTACTGTGATATTGAAAGTTTGTGAGGATGGACAGATGTTTGTTACACTTTCATCCAGAAACGACCGAACGTCTTTTAAAAAAAGTAACGAACTTTGTATAGTAATATAGTTTAAACATCAAAATAACACAGGGTCCATAACATCACGCCATGATCGCAACAAAGATCAAATAAAACGCAGGGGAAACCACATACATAGTGATATGTAAATTTTAACTTTCTAATGTTGTTAGATGAACAGTGAAACTCCTCAACGGTTACTAGAAGGGGTTACCCTTAAAGTTTGGGTTCAGTTAGTCGGCTCTAATGAGTCTCTAAAAGTTAAACTAAAAGCTAGATATATGTACAAATCATTAGACCCAACTGTGAGGTTTATGTGATTGACGGGATATACCAATATATAATGTACGTTCCCTCGAAACTAATTAGCTGAACCAATTTCAGTGACCAATGTAAATGATGAATGACAACTTAGTACTGTATACTGATGCCTAGATACGTAATTTAGTTGATTATTACGATAATTCGTGATTGCCATTCCGAATCTGTTACTAAAACTGACAGGTACAAAACAATAATAATATTACCGAAAGAGAAAATGGGGAATTATTAAACGAGCCACGAATTTGAGTAAGGGAAAATTAACGGCAAATATCACTACATACTCGTCGTAGTATAAAACAAAGTCGCTTGCGTCTGTCTGTCTACGCAAAACGCAACGGATTTTGATGCGGTTTTTTTTAATAGATAGAGTGATTCTTAAGAAAGGTTTATATGTATAATGCATGCATAATATAGTAGAGAAAAGCCAGGTATTTAAAGATTTGTAACACCCGTGCGAAGCTAGGGCGGGTCGCTAGTTAGTGATAAAATCCAAAACGAGCATACGAAAAGTGGGTTGTGATTCATACAAACCTTTCAACGACCAAGTGACAACCTGCTGTCGTGTTGCTATGGTCTTAATATTACGTCTCGAATCACGGGTGTTCGAAGGTTTAAAATTACTAAGTGAGAGACTGAATTACTAAGTGATCGAATAGAAAAACCGTGTGAAAATACGGTCATATTTTTAAACTTTAATATCTTTTTTGCACCTATCATGTTTTGTCTCTGCATCACCCTAAGGTAGACTGGCAGAAAAAACCGAAGGCATTAAGTCCGCCGTTGTAAGTACAATGTTTTTAATTATTTGTGCATAAAGTTTTAATAAATTAATAAATACAGACAGCGAAATCGTAAACAATCTTTATACTAGAAACAGTTAATATTGAACCGGTTACGTTAGAAAAGAATTGTGACCACACTACACTCGAAGGTGAGAGAGATGGCGAGCGATGGGTAGCTCGCCGCCCGGCTAGGACCAGGACCGCGTCGACGGCGCGTTAGTGTTCCACGCGCGCCTCAAAGAGAAGGAGTCAGCACAGGAAGGGGCCCAACAGGGCCAACGCCTGCCGGGGTTGTGGAATGCTTATAATAGTTACCGTGACCCTGGAATATAAAGGGCAATCGAAGGAACATGAGTGGGTTTTGGTCAGTAAGAGTCTGACACGCCCTCCCGCCGCACCCTGGACGGGAGCAGTCATTGGATGATTTCCCACTCACTAAAAAAAAAGGTGAGAGAGCGCAGCGAGCGCCAGAAAAGTGGTTTTCTATTCGACCGGTTTCCCGGCATTTTCTAACACTTCATTTTGGATAAAATGCTGCTTAGTATTTATAAATAATTTACCAAATACTGAAACAAAGCAGGGCGTATCGTTGTCACTTAATAGCCCAGTCAAATTAGGTAAAAAATGGTGTAAACCTCGGAATGAAAGATAATAAGCTGAAAATTGGTATGAGATTTTGTCTCGTCGTTCTAAATGTTGTCTCAAAAGTCACAATTGTTATCGTGTCCGCGTCTTGAGATATTGGAGGTCAAAGGTCACAAAAATCGGTTTTTCGCAAATATCTCGTTTTCTATTCCTTAATGAGATTTGCACCTTATACAAAAAATGTAGAGTATAAAATTCTTCACAACTTGTAGCTTGACTTTTTTTTTCATACGATCAATTTTTTTTTGCGGTAGACCGCGAAGAGTGCGCCGCGCACAGTCTGTATGGCCTAATGCAAGGACAAGCGTAAGTTACGGTTACCGTTACGTTGTATAAAGTTAATTATTTCCAAAAAAAATTAATTATGAAACAATTCCACTATTTGTGTTAATTATTTATACTTAATAAAAACAAGCGTCTTAATAATTTAAGTATAGTATATATTTTAAGTTAAAACGACATTTTTTATGGGTGGGAAATCATTTAAAAGCGGGAAGGGGTGTCTGAATTTGATCTGTCTTTTACTGACTAAAACCCACCCATGTTCCTTCAGTTGCCCTTTTTATGTTCCGGGACCGCGGTAACTAAGAACTGTTCCGCAACCCGGCAGGCATACAACGTGTAATTTTTTTGATACTAAATATAAAAATTATTCTCATAATTGCTGGTGCTTCTTTACTCTCTGCAAGTCCGTATAAAAGCCAAAGAACAGTGCAGTAATATTAGAAACATTTGTATTATTTGCTGTCCGAATAAAAGGCCATAAATGACTGTTCGCGGCGCACTCTTCGCGGTCTACCCCAAGAACGGTTGATCATATGAAAAAAAAATGTATGTAAAAGTTGTCGAGAATTTTATACTCAACATCTTTATAATAGGTGCAAATCTCATTAAAGCAATAGAAAGTGAGATATTCGCGAAAAACTGATTTTTATGACCCTTAACCTTCAATAACACAATAACCTTAATCTTAAGACGCGGACACGATAACATTTGTGACTTTTGAGACAACTTTTAGAACGACAAGGCGAAGGTTCATACCAAATTACAGCTTATTATCTTTCATTCCGAGGTGAAACCCTAATTTGACTGGCCTATAAACAAATATTATTTTGCTCAAATATTATAAAACTTCTCATTTCGTATTTAAGGTCGCTCATTACAGCCACCCGGCAGCCACTCCGCACCGACTCGCCTTATAACCGAGGCGATCCGGTGACGGTACGGAGTTGATATAGTGAGCGCATGCCCATACAAGTCCACATAAAGAATACTAGCCGCAGGAGGCGAGTCGGTGCGGAGTGGCTGCCGGGTGGCTGTAATGAGCTATGACCTTTAAAGTACCTCAAATAAATGTTTGTAAGTCGCTGTTCTGCTGATTTCTCATCACCTGCCGTCACTCGCTCACTTAGTGATTTTTTAAGCTCAATTAATTATTTTATACTATTGTTCAACTACCCTAAGAACACACGAGTAAACGTTTACCATAGAGTTTACGTTTACGTCAGTAACGTAACATTTACTCAAGGACCTTGCGAATTGCGTGGGTGATTTGATTGGTAACAGATACCGATAGTTCTATTCGTAAGCTTTGTGTTGGTTACCGTTGTTATACTTAATGGTTGTTTATTTAACTGCCAACACGTGTCTCTCAGTAAGGTCTAAAAATAGTTGTCAAATAATTGAAACTACGTCTTTTAATAGGGTCAGTTAAACTGTTTGATTCTCTTACGGGAGAAGAATTAGTTTGACATACAGATATATTTCCGAGTCTGGGTACACAACCCAGAATGTCAACGATTCTAAGACAACGTTGTTTTTTAATATACCTATTATTTAAGTAACGTCGATGATGAAAGAAAAAATAATTTTACTGATTCATGGATAGATAGATGGATTCTAAGTAGACACCGTACGGTACAACTACGATACATATGTATAGAATTATATACTAAAACGACTACGGTGCGCCTTCTCTACCAGGAGTCCTATAGTTCAGTGGCCAATGTGGCCATAGTCTCTACAATACCTAACTCCAAACACATTATACGATAAGAATCTAGTAACATTACAATTATAACTATATTATATACTAACATAGTCCCTAGCACCCCCGCGATAAGGACCAGTAACTCAATAAAGCCTGAACCCTAGGAAATTGGAAACGGATAATTTCGATTACGAAGAATTCAGACTATCTATTTTGGTAATATTTGTGGTATCGGCTCTAGTTCTGTTAAAGTAATTTAGTTATTTAACGCTCATAAAATAAAATAGTAGAAAAGTCAATAATGTACTTAGAAGTACTTACGCAAAAACTTTATAGTTATAATCTAAACATTTATCTCATCCAAAATATTATTTAACGGCTAGTGGAGTGATATTTCACGGAGATTTTTTTTCCAGAGATTGTTGCGCTATAAATCCAACGCATTGACACTTACCGATTGCATTTGCGCAATATTGGTATTATCGTTCAACATCATCGGTTTAACCTTTCAATGACCAAGGGCCAGCCGGATGTCGCGCTGCTATTGTCTTTCTATTGTGTCTGGATTTTTGTGCGTTTGAAGGTTTAACCGGTTCATAAATTACAAGTATATATATTACAATACATACAGTTCAAACACATAACAGTTGGTAAACATAGATAGAATTCATATTCGTTTAATTTAGAAAGCACCTTTAATGTCTACAATTTATCCATCATTCATTCGTCACTGCAGTATGATAGCAAGCTTTTAAAGGGTAGGAATTTAATATTCAATATTTTTCATTTGAAAATATCTTTCAGAGGTATGACGTTTATTGAGTACAGATTTTGTATGCAGTGTTGTCTACCGTGATAAACTAACGATTGAATTATTAACCATTTATGGTTAATACTAGCTTCTGCCCGCGGCTTCGCTCGCGTTAGAAAGAGACAAAAAGTAGCCTATGTTACTCTCCATCCCTTCAACTATCTCCACTTAAAAAATCACGTCAATCCGTCGCTCCGTTTTGCCGTGAAAGAAAGACAAACAGACAGACAGACAGACAGACAGACACACTTTCCCATTTATAATATTGTATGGAAGTATGGATTTTCATGTATTCTTCCTATTTCATTTTAATTATAATTTTTAATCCACTGCTTGACAGCCACATGGGCTGTCAAGACCATTTGAACTTTTAAACACACGTAATTCGAGACACAATTGAAGCCCGACAGCCGGTTGTCGCTTGGTCGTCGAAATGTTAAGATGTTTTTAATTATTTATTTTAAAATATTTAATCTCATCGATCGTTCAATATCCAGAATGTTTTCTACCTGGGTTGCGGAATAGTTATAATAGCTACCGTGACCCCGAAACACAAAGGTAAAGGTAACCGAAGGAACACCAGTGAGTTCTAGTCAGTAAAAGTCTGACCCGCTTTCCCGCCCCACCCCGGACTGAAGAAGACATTTCATGATTTTCTACTCACCGAAAAAAACAACAAAATGTTTCATTAAGGCTGGTTTTATTGTCAAACGTTTCGGCAGCGCCGTTAGAGCGCGCGCGTTCGAAGATGTATGAGAGTAGTAGTTGTGTTTCAAAGCCGCGCGCTTTTGCAGCGCCTTTCAAAAATTGCGCACTGTTAGCCGGCGCTGCCAGGCGCGGGCCGCTCTTGCGCTTCTACGGCCAGTGTGCGTTTTAGTGTGACGCCGTTTTTCATATTATACACGACTGTCTCACAGCAGCGGAACGCGTGGTACTAATCTCGTTTACAGTGCACAGCTGTTTAAGCGCGCGCTTTTAACAGCGCGCTGCCCAGCAGCGCGTCTAGCGGCGTGATTATAAAACCTGCCTAAGGTATTATCAGCCAGAAATGCCAGCAAAATTGCAGGGGCCTGCAAGGGCCGACGCCTGCCGGGGTTGTGGGTTGTTCGAAAGAGATACATGATGATATAGATGTCTACGGACACAATGGGCTAAGAAGGAACATGGGTGGATTTTAGTCAGTAGAAGTCTGACACTCACTTTCGCTCTGTAGAGAGCGGGAGGAGTCGTTTGATGATTTCCCACCCACCAAAAAAAAAGGAAATATCAGCCGGAGTCTCTACAGTATCTTATATATAAAATTCTCGTGTCACAATGTTAGTTACCTTACTCCTCCGAAACGGCTTTACCAATTTTTACCAAATTTTATATGCATATTCAGTAGGTCTGAGAATCGGCTACTATTTTTTTTTCATACCCCTAAGTGATAACGGTTTTTCACCCTTAGCATTTTTAACGCGAGTGAAACCGCGGGAGGCAGCTAGTATATGTATGTATGTGTAGCTTGTCGTTCAATTTTGTTCCAAACGATTAATTTAGGCATTAATGGGACATAGGGATTAATGTGATGATTAATGGTAAAACGGTTAGCGCGGAAGAGCGATTTGCTGCTGCACTGCGTGCTTCGGGGTTTATTCCCGTACTAAGTACTAAAAGTGTAAGCGTAAGGCATAATATATGTATGGCTAACAGATTGTTTTGGGTCTGAAAGCCAAATGTAAATTCATATGTCGCATTTTCCTATTATTGATCTATCAGAACAAAATCTAAAATGTCGTCATTATTACTTCTTAGAATGTTTGTTTTACGGGTTTTATTACGCCGGTTCGCTTAAAAAAAGAAATGCACGCAAATGGAATAAAAAATTGCAATCGACTTCATAATTAAGCCAAAGCCAAGAGAACAATAAAATATGGTACCTATTTGTATGTTTTAATCTAAAAATTCTTGACCCTATTAGCTATTATGCAACAATGAACGATTTCCATTCAAATGTTTTAAATATAATTTCTAATCATCTCCTTAAGCTTTTATTAACTAAATCAAAGTAGGTTTTCAGTCGTCCCGGAGCAGCAATACAAGTGTTTTACATGGAGCATCCATCAGACCTCTACACCACACATTAGACTCATCGAAAGATTTTACTGGCGTCTGACTACCCTTTCGTGATAGTCTAAATTAGATAAAAATGAGTTCAAGAATCAAAGCTGGCGTCTCTTTCTATTAAAAATAGTAGTATAGTAAAATATGAAGATCAAATGCTCACATATATATGAATCAGCAACTGCAATATACATTCAAGTCTCAAAGAATTCTGAAGATTTAATTCCTCTGCGAACCGTGAAATAAATTTAAACGAATATCAGCTTACGCAAGTATAAACTTTCATCCCAGAATATAACTAGTTTGAACAACTTTGTGGCATTCAGCAAAATTGTATTACCCGCGAAGTATCATTTTGAATACGTACTTTAATTAAAGATGCAGATATGAGGACGCGACTTAACCTAGATATAGAAATGGAAAATGAAACCTTTGTTATAAAGTAGGTTAATTAATTGTTATATGCCTAGGACACAAACAACAATGAAGGAACTTCTTCGTTATGATGGAAACAGTGGGTAACTACACTTACCATAGTATGCATATATAAATGTATATGTGTATGTACTAGTGTTTTGAATTTGTTTTATATCTTCTCGCGTTATTCCATAAGATTTTCACTTGATGATTTATGAAGAGGGAATATTGATTGTTAAACCTTTTTATTGAACCGTTGAGAACGGCTACAAAAATATAAAATCCGAAGTTGGACAGGGGGAACCTTTTCATCTGATTTGCTTTAACAGATTTGAATCGAGCAGAAATCAAAGCTAAAGCTAGAAAATAGAAAAAGATTTTATATAATAAAAAATTAAAAACGGGGGATGCTTAATGATATGATAAAACGGTTGGTGCGGGGTTATGGGCCGCTGCTGGGCTTTGTAGAAGAGGATTTTCTCAGAACAGATTACCGCATGGCCATTTTTGTGCTAATTAAAATCATAAGTAATATTGTTATCGTAATGTGTCGAATATCTATAACTAACACATTCTAATGAAAACGACATATTGAGAGACTTTAAAAACTAGTCACAAAGTCAGAAGACAAAAATATACGTAAATTGGTTTTAACATACATACAACAGTAGCCACTTAAGTATGCATATGTATTACTCAGAGAGTGATTAAATTAGTTACACGTCTATGATTTTATTTGGTACAGAAAAAATATATGAGTCACTTTATATAACTTGATAAAAGATCTTGCAACGCTTCGTCAACTCTGACGCAATATACGTAAGAGAGGTGTGAAAAACCACAGATAAAATAAATATCTGTGGAAAAAAGTAACGTAATGTGCTGCTACCTATATATTTATAAATAACCTTAACATACGACAAAAACTTTCGTTAAAAATCTGCTTCGTACAAAGAAAGATGAGTGCTGTAATTAAGAAATAATAAATTGTGATATTATTACAACACATTTATTTTACTTGTTAATTAGTATTTTTTTGTGTCATGATTATAATTACTGTGCTAGCCTGCTTCTCGGTAGCTTAGTATATTTCATTGCTAAATGACACCTAAAGTTTCTCTTGATGTGCAAAGAAGGGACTAAATAAATAGAAAACGTATGTTTGGTGGCCAGAAAGGTACAATCTTTTGACCATTTCAATTTCAAACAGTTGTGTTCATTTCACGGAATGAATGGGTCCAGGAGCGGCGGACATGGACGTCCTTGGACCCGAACTGGACCCGAGGTGGCATGGCGTGGCGGAGCGTAGTCTTCCCGCGCGCCCTTCTTTGTTGTAGTAGGGGGAGTCAAACACCTCAATTCCAACCCCAATGTATCAGTTCCCGTGATCCGCGGCGTAGGTGGGAGAAGGAACACTGGGGTGGTTTTTAATCGGGACGGAAGACATCCATGAGGACTTTCCACCCCGAAACAAAAAAAAGCATAGACCACAGAACATTTAATGAAATGATCAATTAATTAAGATCTGATGATCAACGACAACGAGATATATTAATACTAATATTAGGTAAACAGTAGTAAAGTTTGTGAGTTTGTGTCGTCTTAGGGAATAATGTATGGATCTAGTGAAATACACATTTGGGTAAATGTAAAAGGAGGGGTAAGGTAAAGGACAGACCGGGGTTGCGGAATGTTTATAATAGTTACCGTGACCCTGGAAAATAAAAGGCAATCGAAGGAACATGAGTGGGTTTTAGTCAGTAAGAGTCTGACACGCCCTCCCGCCGCACCCAGGACGGGAGCAGTCATTGGATGATTTCCCACTCACCAAAAAAAAAAAGGTAAAGGACAGAAGAATGGGTTGTATAAAGAAGTATATGAGACGGATTCAGAAGCAGCATGAGCGTTGGTGGGAAAAAGACAATTTCTTCTTCTGGAGTCGAACCTGGATATAGAATAAGGTTATTCTAAATAAATGCTGCTTAGTCGGATATCTAGAATTGATCGAGAAATGATACATTTTGAAGCGGACTACTTCTATAGGTACACAAAAATCAACTGTGTAAGTTAAATAAAAACTTTTAATAATAAATTGGTCCAAGGGTAAGCAAAATGACACGAGTGCAGAGAGATAATGATGATAGTTCATTTCATATTAAGCCTCGGGCTATTCAGCTGATATGGCTAACCGGAAAGTCTATCGTTTAAGTTTTTTATGTCCAAAAAATACTGTTTATTTTTCGTTTAAAATAAATAACAATATTTGATGAAAACACAGGAACAAACAAAACAATGGGTCTTATTAAAATAATGGGAAACTTATCATAAACAATAATATTACTCTGGCTCCGTTAATGTTCCCGAGAGATTTCCGGGATCAAAACTATTCTATGTCCTGTCTCGGGTCCCAGACTATATCTGTACCAAATTTCATTCAAATCGGTTCAGCGGTTAAGGCGTGAAGAAGAGACAGAAAGACAGACAGAGTTACTTTCGCATTTATAACATTAGTATGGATTAAGCTGAATACGTATGCGTAGCCATTTAATAATTATTATAGTACTTTTTAAAAAGCATTTTTAGTTATTGTTGCTGAATAAAAATGTAATATAGAAAATGTACCATATATTTACAGAAATCAGTAAACCTTTACGATCCCTTACCTATATAAAATTTATGAGCTTTTTGGCTCTGGTCCTAAGATAAAAAGATGCCCAAAGATACAAAGATATCTGTACCTGCGTATATCTAAAATAACTATAAAGAGATATTACAAAATTTAAAGGATTGTATTTGAAATGATATTGGTTCAGTTGGTGTAGTTCTGAAAACTGGCAACCGATTAGGTATATAAAACTTTATAATATGATAGATGATATTTTATATGGTATTTAGCCATTGGTATAACGTCGAAAGTCGCGCCAATGTAATATTTCAATATTGCATTCTCGACAATTCTTTATTTTTTTTTAAATCTAATCCAAATGGTCGATTTTACTACGATTTATTTCCCATGGCAAACTGGCCCATACTTTCGGCCAACTTTTCCACTCCTGCTTCCTGCCGTTATTTGGTCCGCGGGCCAGTTTGCCAGTAACCCAAGTCAACCTGGGGTATAAAGCGATAGCACAGCATTTTAATGAACAATTTAAATTAAACAATTTAATTATTTATTTGTTTGATTATTTTTTAAGATACAAATTCTATCAATTTCCACTTTGGCAATATACCTATTCCTGAACACTCCACTTGCACTGTCATCACAAAAGTATCATACTATTTACTCTACCTAATACAACTGTTATTAAGTATAATAGGGGTTTTTACAATGACGAACGAAGAATCACAAAAGCTGCCAAGTGTGAGTCGTATTTTAGCACTCAAGGTCTTGCCACACAATTTCTGTAAAAAGTTATTTTTTATTTTAATAAAAGTATGCACTTACTACAATCGAATTACTTAGTTTAAATAAAGATTCTTAGCAATGTATTTGTGTTACATACGTGTTACCTTTTTTTTTGTTTGCGTCATTTTAATTTTAATTTGTTGCTTGTGAATAATCTTTTTTTAATAGAGCAAAATCCTTTTGTGTACATTTATTTATTTATAATAAAATAAAAAATTACACAAAAACTCTGTTTCCATTGCAAATCTCTCTATAGCTTTTTGGTTTGCTGGTAGAAAACTCATTTTTGGGTTAGGCTCGCCATTGTACATAAGTTTTATTTAAGTTTTGCTTTCTGTTTGTATGTATTTTTTTTTTATGTGCAATAAAGAATATGAATATGAATATTTCCTCTTTGTTTTATAATAAAACGGTTGATTTAAGTGGTATCGTAAAATTCTTTGTTTTGATTATATTATATATCTATTTTGTGCACAATTTTGTGTTAAAACTTGGGACAGTACAACCGCATCTAATAACTCAATTCTTACCAAACGTCGTACATCTATTCAGAGTCTCGTGACAATACCACATTTTGATAATTTCAACTTCATCCCATTTTTTTTTTTGGAGTTGGATATCATCAAATGACTGCTTCCGTCCTGGGTGCGGCGGGAAGGCGTGTCAGACTTCTACTGACTGAAACCCACTCATGTTCCTTTGGTTGCCCTTTATATTCCGGGGTCACGGTAACTATTTTTACCATCTTGAAGAGGTAAACTAGGGGATGGAAGCTAGTAAATGTATTTAAGTGTTCACTAAAATTACGGTTCTGAACACTTAATATTGATAGCGTCATCCACCATGGTTCTTTTCCACCCCGTTACGAAACTCTAATAAGAAGTCAAGTCTAAAACAATTCGTTTTTTATTCAGATACGTCAAATGATAAAAGTGTATGTACCAACTCAAGGATAACTTAAAATAGTAGTATATAAAGACTCGTCATTTGAAATATCTCACTATTATATTCAAGATTTTACGGTAAGTGAACATACAACTAAATATCAATTACTTGTATATTTTATTTGATTAACAATGATTTGAAGTGTAAAGTGCAAAACAATTAAGTACAAAGTGTTTAAGTGTTAAATGAATAAACTTAATTTTAGCGTGGCATTAATTTTTGATTGTAGATACAAGACTTATACCAAGCACAGAAAATGATGAAATATTTTGTGAATAGGTTAAATAAAACACTTATTTCAAGCAAACGATAGTGCCGGTATTTTCTAATTGAGTACTCTGAGAAGACGCACCTGAAACAAACTCATAGGTAAAAGTCTCTTTGATGACATTTCAGTTTTGCTAGCATATTGTTGGTCTTTGGACTCTAACGAATCTGTGAGGGAACAGTATCTTGCGAATATTTGGTCTCCATTCATCTTCTGTTGTTGTCCTGGTAGAAGCTCCCAATAAGTAATCATGTCTCTGATCTTTCAATTTATCACCAAGATTTAAGGTTGACATTCCAAAAAGATGTTTGTATTGCATGCACGTGTAATTATTATAATTATGTATAGAAAAACTCCTAATTAAATTTTGATGATGCGACCCGATAGCATCAAAATGAGAGATAAAATATATACAATATTTACAAACTAAATTACTAAACTTAAAACAAAGGAAAAATACTACAATTAAAATATAATGGCATCAAAAAACTCTTCCGCATCGCAGTCTACCGGGCGTTGGATGGCAATGCTAAGCCTCTGGTCAAAATAAAAGTCAGCCTTTGGGTCACGGGATGAGTCAACCAGCTTTTTCGACAGTTCTTTACATAAAAGGTGGGCACTCGGACCCCACGGCCCGAGGGTTTCAAACCCAAACGGCTCGAAAATATAGTTACCAGTAAGGTTACTATACTTTCGCCGCTTGAGGTTTTCCGCTGCCGAGGCGGCAGCACCGGCACAGCACGCCGTACTAGGAAGGTGGGGTGGCGCAAGAGTAGCGGAAAATGAGAGATTGAAAAAACTTAAAACCAAGAGATTTATATAGAACTAGCTTTTGCCCGCGACTTTGTCCGCGCGGAATAATTGTTTCCGTTCCCGGGGGATTTCCGGGATGAAAACTATCCTATGTCCTTTCTCGGGTCCCAGACTATATCTGTACCAAATTTCATTCTAATCGATTTAGTGGTTTAGGCATGAAGAAGAGACAGGCAGACAGAGTTACTTTCGTATTCATAATATTATAGTATGGATAGTATTTCTTGTCCTGACGAGTCTGTTGGACTAGTGGTTAATTACCCTGAATATTAAACCTGGATGTTCGATTCCCACCCTGGACAAATTTTGTGTGATGGGCTTGCTTGTTTGTTTTGTGGCCGAGTGTAATTTGTCTATAATTGTCTGGTTACCATAGTACAAGCTCTGCTTAGTTTGTGAGTGCGTTGTCCCATGAAATTTATTTCATTATTTGTAGTATTTTCATCTGATCTATCATCTTATACTTATAAAGTGACTTTTGACACCTTGACATCATAGTTAATACCATGCTTCATTTTCTAGCTCAATCACCATGAAACTGCTTATCATTCTGGCACTGGTAGCGGCTGCGTTCGCGCGTCCCGATGACGCACACTACGACAGCAAGTACGACAACTTCGACGTCGACGAGCTCATTCAGAATGAACGTCTGTTGAAGGCGTATGCGCATTGTATCATCGGTGACGGCAAGTGTACTCCGGAAGGGAATGAGATTAAGGGTGAGTCTACTATCTTACTAATATTATTAAGAGGAAAGATTTGTATTTTTGTATGTAACGAATAAACTCAAAAACCACTGGACTGATTTCAAAAGTTCTTTTTTCATTAGAAAGCTCATTATCCCTGAGTAACATATATGCTATATAATATCACGCTATGTCCTACGGGAGCGAAGCAGTAACCAAAAACCTAACGTAGCGCAGGTGAAACCACAAATAGCTTGTTGTATATAAAGTGTTTTGTTATTAGAGATCGATACTTAATCACGTAATAATAGTATTTGACAGTCGTAACTGACGGTCTGAAGCCAGAAAGCCTGACCAGTCTAACCAAGGGGTACCGTGTCGCAGAGTTACTAGGTTGTGGAGGTCTGATAGGCAACCGCTTCACGTAAACACTGGTATCCTGCTGAATCCAGCTTGGCTGGAAGCCGACCCTAAGATAGTTGGGAAAAGGCTAGGGAGCTAATGATGACTCAATCACGTAATAGGGATGACGATTGCATTGAAAAAAATGACATTCGTAAATGTTTACTCCTTTAGGCAGTTCATAAATACTAGGCACATATTTTTTACTTGATCCAAATAATAAAAAAAATACAAAGATAAAGAGCATCAAAGTTCCGGAGTGGGGGCGTATGACGACACTGTGCAGTAAAAGTTGTACCTAAGCATGACGTCGCGCGGAACTTTAACACTCTGTATTGACGTCATTTTTCCTAAACAAGAAAAAAGAATGAATACGTGTCCATTGTCCAATTATTATCTACCTAACGGACTAACTACTTTTGGTGTCATCTCGCCTATTATGTCCATGATCAAGAAACAATTGTGCTGATTCTCTTGTTCACAAACTTAACTAAATATTTAAGTTAAATGCATCTTTATCTTTCAATTTCTTAAAGAAAAGGGCAGAAGATACATTTTAGTTTAATTCTGACAAATTAGACAGCGCCTGAAGAAAACTGACGTATATTTAATCGCCATGTTTTTAAATCGCGACTAAATTATCTATGGAGTGTCTAAATTTGACAGAGCTTAACTAATATTTTATCTTCTGTCCTTTTCCTAATTAAATGGAAAGAGAAAGATGCACTTAACTTAAATTTCCATTAGTTTGTGAATAAGAGAATTGGCACCATTATGAATTATTAGCTCTAACTTGTATACTAGCTGTCCCCTATAATTACTCCCATACGTTTGGTTATTGCTGCTCTCCTGGAGGTCGTACCGTGATACTACTAGCTTAACCTATAAACTTACTCGATAAATGGGCTATCGAACACAACAAGATGGGTTGCGGAATGTTTATAGTGGTTACCGTGACCCTGGAACATAAAGGGCAATCGAAGGAACATGAGTGGGTTTTAGTCAGTAAGAGTCTGACACGCCCTCCCGCCGCACCCAGGACGGTAGCAGTCATTGGATGATTTCCCACTCACCAAAACTAGATTAGAGCGTTCAACCAAACATAATCTTTTCAGCTATATGAGTAAAAGTATAGATTCAATAAAATAATTTATAGGTTTGAATTAAAAACTTATACGTTTGGTGTCGTGATGGCCCAGTGGATAAGGCGCCCGCCTCTCGTGTAAGAGGTTGTGGGTTCGAATCCGGGCAAGTACCAATGTGACTTTTTCAATTCATATGTACTTTCTAAAGTTTATCTTAGACATCACTGACATCCCAACCAACCAATCTTAACCAAGAGGTATCGTGTCGCCCAGTTACTGGGTTGCGGAGGTCAGATAGGCAGTGGCTTCACGTAAAACACTGGTATCCAGCTGAATCCGGTTAGGCTGAAAGCCGACTCCAACAGTTGGGAAAAGGCTAGTGAGATGATGGTTTGAATTAAAAAACTATATTGGCTTTATTCACAATTCCCCAATAAACTCTAATCACCAGATAATTATGTTAAAAAAGGAATAAGTATGAAATGATATGCCAACTATTTTATTCAGAACTTATCAGAGGAATGACACACGGGCCCTTAATTAAACATCTTAGCGAACAAGAAATTTAAACCTATTATTATGTTCGTATACTTACCTAAACTTTATAGGGCAATTTGCTGTATTCTTACGATTTTTATTAACTCTTTCAACGACCCAGCGACAGCCGGCTATCGCGCTGCTATTGTCTTTCTATTTTGTTTCGTGTGTTCGAAGAAATAATCAACTTACTCAGATTTCAAAGCTTTTCATAACTAAGTATAAGTATTCTGCAGCCACTCTAATGAATATATACCGAGATGAATGCAATATATTTATGCATTGACGTCAATTTCGATTTGAGTATTCACTCAGTAAGTATAACTTTTTATTGAAATTTTATACCGGTCGATAACTTCTAGCGAAAACTAAAAGAAAACTGTTCTTATAAAATATTTTATTAAATTCGATGAATCTAATTTAGTATAGTAAATATTGTAAAATATAGTTTCTAGTTTTGTCAGTAAGTATTTAAAAAGAGGATGCGATAAATAATACTAAATATATCATTTAGATATGTATTATGAACTAAAGAGTTAAAAAGCCTGATATGTCTTTAAATACTTTATTTTAATTAGTATAATACCCCCGAGAATATCTCAAAGAGTTGATTTCATTAATAATTCACGAAATAAATATTTATACAGAAGTTGGTAATCAACAAACGCCCTAAGGAAATTACGATAGGTACTTAAATTCCCCAGACATGATAATTTTGCCAAAATTTTAAGGGAAAATTTTGTAGATGTAATTTAATAAAGCACCTTTGAGTGAATTGAAATAACATTGGCGATAAACAAACCACAATTGTTGTGGTAAACACAATCGTTTCAAACGACCAATAGTCGTAAAAAGCATAAATGTCAGGTGTCGACAAACATCAAAAACCTAATTAGTCTATAAAAAGTGGGCAAAAAGACTAAATGCCAGCTATTGTTTTAAATGTATTAAAAATACGACTGTTTACCTCTCTTCAAATGTCAAAAGTCAAGTAAAACAATTTACAAAATTTTCTGACTAATTGAGACGTTTTTGCGATTAATAAGCGCCTTAATTACATCATCATGTTTTTATGTGTACATCCGTGAGTTTTCCTTGTTAGATTCATTGTCTAAACGAGTGTAATTACTACCTCTACTCACATTTTTTTAAATGTTTGGAATAGTTAATTCAAAAGAAACATTTATTTTATAGGCTGGACCCCAGAAGCGGTGCAGACATCTTGCGGTAAATGCACGGAAAAACAAAAGGTGCTTGTAGCCAAATGTATCAAGGCAATCAGGGAAAAACTGCCCGAGGAATTTGAGCTACTTGTGAAGAAGAATGACCCTGAAGGCAAACACAAAGAAGGTTTAAAGAGCTTCCTGGAGAAATATGCATAAGTAAAGGAGTTCTTTTCGAATCGCAAAAATATGAACCAAGAAGAAGAAGATAAGAGTTCTCAAGTCAAAATTCAAATACTTAGCTATCAATTTAAGAAATATATTAAAACTTTATCTGGTTTATGATTTTTTTATTGGCAGCTCTTAAACTGACTAGCAATGGTTACTAAATGAAATTTTATTGAAACATGATTTCAGTTTGAAATGTGTCTAAGGTTCGTGTCTGTTCATAATAAAACACGAAAAATGTTGTAACAAAAATGTTTTCTGGAAAATGAAAGCAGCTAAGTATTTAAATAACATTATAGATTATGTTTTCTATATTGTGTTTTATTTATAAAAAACCTTGTGAATCTCTACATATTTAATCATATAAAAAATATAAATTTTCGGACCCTTTCGGCGTGGGCCGGTCACATTCACGCCAATCGAATACCTAATAAAAAATATGTCCCGATATCTTTCTATCAATATGAAAATTATCGAGCTCATAACTTTACAAGAGTATTCATGGAAAATTCCAAATCAAAGATACATCTTTCTTATCTTTTTCGTAATTTGATATTGGTTGTGTCTACGAAAAAAATATTCAAAGCAGTAATTTGTAACCAATCCATTAAAGTATATTTGCGAACAATTTGCTTGTGAACAAATCTGTTTTTAATATACTATGGTTGGCTTAGTAGTAACATTTTTTATTATAATTGTGGTGTACAAAATTATTATTGTAGTAAAACAGTGTTTTTGTTACTACCTGTTTATGAAAAATTACTATATTATAGAAAATTAAAGATAATTTTGGTCCTTTCATCCGCCAATGTCAGAACATCCTATAAAATAAATACTTAAATACTTGCGTTCAGCAGCTGCGTTGTTAGTTTTATCATGATTCTGAAAATATAGAGTATCCGAGGATCCGGTTCCAATCAGGAAACCCCAAAGGGTTTTACGTCAGCAGTTGTGGTCACGTGCGAGTTCACTTCACCATCCGTCACTGGCGCCCTTTTCCTTTAAGTGGTCCTACGTGATTAATAATATTATCATAAATATTAAACGCCTCTTCACTCGGTCACGAACAACCGAAGGGTTCAATTAGTCTGCTTGTTCCTAGAACTTTAGTCTGAGAAACAAGACGTGTTTGCGTAAAGATTGATATTATAATTCAACTCTTACCTAACATATAAGTATTCTAGCGTCAATAATAATGTCGCCAACTAAAGCAAAAATCACCTGTGATATTCCAAGACACCGTGGAAAGGACTTGACATCTCTTTTGATGCGTATTCATCTCCAGGGAAACGCTAAGTATGTCTTTTGACAGGAAATTGACACTTGTTTTGAAGTAATCTTATTTTTCTGTTATGTAATACTGTTTGTATATTAAATTAGACGCCTCGTTAAAAAATATTTATATAGTTGTCCCCGTGTCTTCATTTTATGAATATGAAATAAAAACTGTCGTCAAAATAAATAATAACCAATTAGAAATGTAATAAAATATCTAATTAAAGGAAGTCGTTGGACCGATGTTGGAAGTGCGACCCACGCTTTAATTTTGTTTTGAGACGTTGATTTATTTTTGATTATTGTTTTACTAAAATATGACGTATTTGAGTTAAGGTTGATATCTAATTTTTAACAAGAATAGCTGTTTAGTGTTTTTATTATACTGTTTTATACAATGATGACTTTTCAATTTGGGTTCATATGGTTTTAAATTGAACCCGGAACTTGAATATCATAATATTGTTTCAATGACAAATTATAGACAATTAGTTATTTTTGTCGTTATATATTGTAATTAACATTAAATTACAACAGGAAATGTAAAATACGTGGGAAATTCTTGGCGTGACAACGAACATGGACTGCTATTTACATTTTTAATGGTCACATGGCTATGCTCGTGACTTTGCTCACTAGAAAACTTTAATACAATGCTTGTCCTCAACAACAGAGCATCTTTTATGAGAGTAAGACTAATCTATGTAATTGGCCAGTCCTTTTAGAGATTACCTAATACAAACTAAAGGCAAATAAACTTTACCTTTTTATGCTGTTATGGAGCCTAACAATTCGTTGCTCAAAAGGAAAATATTCGTCCTTACACTCAAAGTTACATATTGTAAATAAATAATTACGTTTGCGATACATCTTGA
This sequence comes from Athetis lepigone, assembly GCA_033675125.1. NCBI lineage: Eukaryota > Metazoa > Arthropoda > Insecta > Lepidoptera > Noctuidae > Athetis > Athetis lepigone. The sequence goes on along the minus strand of CM066230.1, from coordinate 8,670,872 downwards.
TGGTTTAAGTAGAAACAGAGATGTGACTTTGACGCCCCTTCAAATTATTAAGTAGCCTCTTCTATCTAAATGGTAATTTTCATTTGACTGTAAATACGAAAAAAAAACCAATAATCTGATACTTATTCGTTTTTTTTGCAATGCGTAACAAAAAGCAAAGTCAATGATTTATGAGCATTTTTCCAGTTCGTCGTATTGTTTCCGTTTTTTTAATTTAGTTTCCGTTTCCTCGCTTTTCGGCGGAACGGGAAAATGCGTTCTTTTGATACACCATTTTGATTATAAGAATTTCAATTGCCCAATCGCAAATTCACGGGTCTTTTTTGTTTCTCATTTCATTATAATGAAAAAATCTAACTGTTGTTTGATAAAAAACTATTAGGTATTGAATGACAGACCAGATGCCAAGGAACTTGAGTAACCTTTGAGCAACCTCGCCACAATCGTTGTGCCACATTTGGCTTGTTCCAAATACGCCCGCAGCAAATATGTCCTTACTTATTTTTTTATTTATTTATTTATTTAATTCTTAGTACGTAGTGTACAGGCGGACTTAATGCCGTAGGCATTCTCTACCAGTCTACCTTCAGGTGGTGCAGAGAAATTATTAGGTAGATGCACTAAAAGTGTGAGAGTGTAAAATGATGTTTAAAATAAAGTAAGTATTATATTATCACTAAATAACAAATAATAAACATACTCATATATTTACCTATATATAAAATAGGCTTACATACATATTGACATATCTATCTATAAATATATACAATAAATACATGTTATATATATATACATACTATACCATATGTTAAGAAACGTCTGCAAATGCTATCCGTCTGAAATGTTCTCTCAGTTTCTTTTTGAAAGTAAATTTGGTTTTTGCCATCCTGATATTCACAGGCAAGTCATTCCAGAGAAGGACAGATTGGACAAAGAAGGTAGAATGAATGAAGTCGGTGCGATGAGAAGGGCACCGCAATAGACAATTTGTTGAAGAGCGAAGAAATTTGTTGTGGCTTGAAGATATAAATTCAAAATTTGAAGAAAGGTAAGAAGGAGAAAATGGAGAAAAGAGTATAGAAAATAGAGTTGTTAACGCACGTATGTTTCTTCGCTCCCTAATAGGCAGCCACTTCAAAGGAGTTCGAAACGTGGAAACATGGTCGTATTTACGCAAATTGAAAACGAATCGAATGCAATTGTTGAGAAGGCGGTCCAATTTATTAAGCAAGTCTGCATTCAGGTCGTAGTAACACACGTCACCATAATCAATATGGGAAAGATAAGAGATTGGACAAGCATTGCCTTGGTACTGATTGGGAGTAGATTTTTAAGCCTGTACAGACACCGCAGAGTACCTGTTACTCTCTGACTTATACTTATCTGAGGTCTCCAGTTTAGAGGAGATTGGTGTTGAAATCACCCATTATGATATGGTGTGCATACTCGGAACCCAAAGATTCTAAAACCGATTCGAATTCGGTGAAATAGTCAATAGTGGGAGGACAGTACACGACACCTAGAATGACTTTAACGCCTTCGACACAAACCTCAAGGAGTCCTTAGTGTCCGTGCATGCGATAAGATATACTTAAGGCGGTGGTGGGCGATAAAATTAAATGTACCGCATTTAAAATGTGGCGTATATGCCTGAAGTGCGGCTTGCCTTACAGTGGAATGCAACATGTGCCGACACATTTGTGCCATTCTATCATCCTAGCATTATGTGCTGTGGTGGGGCTGCTACAATACAATATTACATTGTGAATATTTTTTTATAAGATTAGATGGATACATTTTCTTTATATTCAAAAGCTAAAACGTTTGCAAGATATATTTGTTTTAAAGGTCAATTGGAATATTATGAGAAGCCGAAGTTGTTTTATGATATAGAATAAAAATAATCGAACAAACAAAACATTATGTATTTTAAAATAATTGAGCTTTACTCCACATAATTCTTATTACTATATTCACATTAATTAATGGTAATTTAAAGTTGATTGAAACTGACAGTGTTGGTATGTAAAACTAAAAATTAAAACTTTATCACATCGTACGGACTCCACGTAAAAGGAGTATTTCTCATGTTGCAACTACATATTTTAAAGTAATATAAGCTCAGAACTAAATTATTAAGCACAACCATTATTTGCGGTCACATATTCAAATTAACTCGACTCGCTATCCCTTTCATTTCGTATCGTATTGCGAATGTATCAAGAGTGTCCCTCCAAGCATCATATTCCTAGGACCGGCCATTAGGGCTGTGCTTTGATAAACTAATAGTTAGTCAGTTTACTATTATTTATTAACAAATAGATGGCATAAACAATTTTCCTGTTAATATAAACTCACAAAAGAGTTTACATCGTAATACTGGAAGTGGCCTGAAATAGAAATTAACACAAGTGACAACATTACGTAATACAGATACTCGTGGTTATTAAGACTAAACACTCATTACATAAAAATCTCTGATACTTAAAGTTCTAATACTGTTTTGAATATAACCTCATTGGATCTTCTTTCAAGGGATGCTGGCCTTCTTTCGTCGAAAAAAATTTAAAACGCCATTTGAGTTTCTTTTTTATTACTTTTGTTTTCGCAATGAATAATGGCTGTCTCCTATTTTTTGGTTATAATGGCCAGTTTTGAATATGGTTCAAAAATGCGAAAACTCTTTAGTAAGGCTCAATTCACACGTACCACAACCACACCACAGCGACAACCACACCACAACGCCGCGATGTGGTCGGGCGTAAATTTTGTATTGAAAATGAATATTACAATTCACACGCACCACATTTTGTGGTTGTTATCGACCACCTGTGTAATACGACTACATCGCAACCACATCGCGACGGCAACGCGGCGGCAGCGCGGCGTCAGCGCGGCCACATCGCCACGACATGACGTCCACGCGCGCCTAGCTGGCGCCTGCGCTCCCCCGGCCTTCTTTCATTTTGCGTAGTATTATTAGCCATAACAAGGATAGCAACAACAATCTTTCCTCCATGACTACGTTCAGTCAAGCCGTGTTTCCTCTACGAAAGCCAGAGTATAACTGCACATGGCCACGTGGCTACCACAACGCAGCTGCAAAAAGCCGCTGCGACACTATTCACACGTAACCACATCTTGACCACATTTTGTCGCTGCGACGTGGTGTGGTTGTGGTACGTGTGAATTGACGCTAAGTAACCTATTGGTGAAACCTATTTGATTTATCTTTTTAATGTTGTAAATGTCAATGTTTGTGAGGATCGATGGATAGATTTTTGCTTCCCTTTCACGCAAAAAGTATTAAACTTACTTTGTTGAAACTGTACAGAAACAAAGCTTGTATTATGGTGGTGCAACCGTTAAAATGTCGTACGCGAGGTCGACTTGCATTTGGCCGGTTTTTCTTTTATCTCAGACGAAGTATTTTTATACTATTGGGAATTTTATTAAAGATACGCAGAACATTGCCAAACAAGCTTTTATACATCAGTGTTGATTCATTTTATTTATGTTTAACTTTTTCATCCAAAAGTATGCTTTAAATTACACAGCGTTTTCAAATAGTTTTCCACGAGACATGTTGTTTCATTAACGTTTTGGTTGTACCAAAAGCTTGTTCGTGGAAAAGTACAATACTTCATTATTTGTTTTATAAAACAATATTTATTTCTCGGTAAAAAATCTAAAGGTGATTTTATCTCTGTAAATCCCAAGTCAGTCATAATCAAATTTCACTCCAAATAAACAAGATACTACGAAAAGTAATTCTTGTAATTTGAACCAAATTCAAGAATTGCTTGTTGTACATTTTCAACAACTAATCAAGCTGGTATTATAAAGTCTTTTGGACCAAGATCCCAGAGTACCAAGTTTACGTCATTTAAAAAGTTCATACACACACATATACACCTTGTTATGATAGACGAGGGACTTGAAGAAGGCTATCCAGTATTCGATTTTCATTTCAAATATTAAAAAAAAACAATACCTTATTAATTTTTTACCAAATGCCTCATAAAATTAATAAATTATTGACACGCGCGCTAAATACCCATCGCAACACCCTAACACGGTATTATAACAATGTCCCTCGCCGTGTCTATTTGACTGTCTGTTCACGAATTATTTAAACACTTATCTTATCTTATCTTTTTGTGGGGCCGGCCCAAGCCGTAGCACTTCGACCCTTTTGGATCTTTTGTGCTGTACCCCTCCTTTTACTCAACCCCTAGCCTTCTGTGCACCTCTTTCATTAGTCCCAGTATGGCCTTGATGGGGCTGAGCCTGTAGTCCTCTGGTCTTGGGAATGGTTGGGCCAGATACCCTAATCTTTTGGAGCCTAGTGCTGCGCAATCACACTTAGTACCAGCCCAGAGTCCACTCTATTGGACGTAAGTGCCTTGAGTGTTGCTTGGCTGTCGCTTAGAATGTAGATAGTGTCCCCTTTGGTATCTCTATCTAGTATTTCCTGCGCACATGCGATTATGGCATAGGTCTCTGCTTGAAAGACCGTCGCCAGTTTGCCCATGCTTAGGCTGAGGTTGCAGTTGTCGCTGTGTACCCCTGCACCTGTACCGGTGCTCATTTTAGAGCCATCCGTGTACCATATCTGAGTGTTACCTTTGTGGGGTTTTATTCCACCTTTCCATTCCTCCCTGCTCGGAATGTAGATTTTGTATTCCTTTTTGAGATTGTGGATGGTGTGTATTTTGTCACATCCCATGTCCATAATCCAGTCAAGTACCCTGTTTGGTCTTGTGTTGATATGGTTTGTTGTGCAACCGGAGTTTGTCCAGTGCCCCATACTTCTAAGCCTATGTATGGCCCTCCTCGCCTCTAGTTCCACTTCAATGTGTAGGGGGGTGAGATTGAGCATTGTTTCCATCGCCGCGGTTGGCGTGGTCCTGAATGCTCCTGTTATGGCCATGCAGGCAATCCGCTGCACTTTGCTTAGCGCTTGTCTGCATGTTGCCAGCTTGGTTCTAGGCCACCATACGATGCTCCCGTATGTGATTATCGGTTTCACCATCATGGTGTAGATCCATTTGATTACTTGGGGTTTTAGACCCCATGTTTTCCCATAGGCGGAGCGACACATGCCAAATACCCTTAGAGCCTTATTTACTGTCGCTTCGGCATGGCTTTTCCACGTGAGTTTGCTATCCAGGATTACTCCTAGATATTTTACCTCCGTGGACAACTCTAGTGCGGTGCCGTAGAGCTTCATGGTTCCCATTTGAGTTAGGTCCCTCCTTCTGGTGAACGGTATTATCACCGTTTTGCTTGGATTGATGGATAGGTGATTGTGTTTACACCACTTTTCCACCATGTCTAGCTTTTCCTGCATAATCTCTGACACCGTGTTAGGAAATTTTCCGTTTGCTAGTATCACGAGATCGTCCGCATAACCAACTGTGCGCGTTGGTCCTTTGTTCAACTCTATTAGCAGTTCGTCTATCACCAAACACCAGAGGGTTGGTGAGAGTACGCCTCCTTGTGGGCATCCTCTTGTGACGTGTGCCCTTTTGGTCTCACCTAGCAGCGTTGACTCTATAACTCTGCCCTTCAGCATATTGTCCATCCAGTCGCAAATGGTGGGGTCTATGCCATGTTTCTCTGCAGCTGTTCGTATCGTTCTAAAGGTAGTCCGATCAAACGCGCCTTCTACATCGAGAAAGGATGCTAGGCAAATCTCTTTGCGCTCTAGCGCCATTTCGGCGCGGCTAACCACCTGGTGTAGCGCCGTTTCCGTCGACTTGCCAATTTAAACACTACTAACAATATCAATATAAATTGGCAAGTTTTCAAGTGAGTGATTCTTGAAGGAGATTGGATATAATGTGAATGGAGTAATCTCTCTCACATTTTTTTTTAATTATTCATAACTTTTCGTGACACTTTGATAAGTTGCACGAAAAATTATGAATAGTCTCTTTAAGATTATGTTTATAATAGCTGCAATATTGTTAAAGTAGAACTCCTTACCGCTACGCTTAAAGTTTCCACTTTGTTTACAAAGATACAAAGACAGAAAGAATATATTTTGGAGGACATTGCTACAAAGGAACGATAAATGTTTGCCACTCTTTTCGTAGGTTTTACTTTCAGACAGAAAATTTTGCGCGTTAAGCTTAAGTTAGGGCTCACACAAAAAGTGTCTGACTGATGATTCTTAAATTTTTACGTGATCCCGGACCATAGCGTAACTTAACCTTGTAACAAAATTCTGTAGATAGATTGAATATGGATTACACTGAATTTGATATTAATCCAAAAATACTTCAATACCTTCTAAATAATAAATGTTGGGAGAAAATAAAAGAAATCGAAGTTTCGGGTCGGCGCGTAGGGATTACTTCTCTCTCTTACAAAGGACAGGCTTGAACGTCAATGGGAACATAGGCTGATTACGTGTACAACCCCACAAAAAGGTCATTAATACTTAAAAAGGTAACTCGGTATTCCGTATTCCTTCTTCAAAAAAGAACCGTTGAAAACGGCGCCTGATTAAAAAGAATAAACAAACAAAAACGACTTCATAAAAGGCAGTTCTGTATTCAAAATTCAAGTGATACGGAATTGGTTGTACTCTTGAAACACTTATGATAGGAACGTTCTGTGTGAATTTAAATTTCGAGCAAATAAGTTGATTTGAAAGTTGAGTCTTTTTTTGTTGTGTAAATGTTTAAACTTCACCATTGTCTTGCAGTCACGGTTTTCAGAAAACAGTTGAATTGAAAAAGTGACCTTTAAGTGAGACCGTATAAATAAAAAGTTTTCCATTATGAAAATGAAGGTCAGTTCATAATAATTTCCCTACCTAACCTACCTTCCGTACACGTGCACTTTGATCATGTTTGATTTCAAGGACTGGCGATGGATCAGTTAATATGAATATATACCTATTCATATTAACTGTTCCATCGCCAGTCCTGTCGCCAGTAACAATAAATTGATCAATTTCTTTGAAAGCTTAGCGTATCTGACTCAAGAGTCAGATACACGGAATCTTGGGCACGACACGAATTGTGAGAAGGTTTGTATCCCATCGGTAAGCTTGGACGATAACCTCGCTACGATTTTAGCACTTTATTTTATTTTATTTATAAATCTTATAAAATATAAAATTCTCGTGTCACAATGTTTTTTTTTTTTTTTTTTTTTGGTGAGTGGGAAATCATCCAATGACTGCTCCCGTCCTGGGTGCGACGGGAGGGCGTGTCAGACTCTTACTGACTAAAACCCACTCATGTTCCTTCGATTGCCCTTTATGTTCCAGGGTCACGGTGACTACTATACACATTCCGCAACCCCGGCAGGCGTTGGCCTTGTTAGGCCCCTTCCTGTGCTGACTCCTTTTCTTTGAGGCGCGCGTGGAACACTAACGCGCCGTCGACGCGGTCCTGGTCCTAGCCGGGCGGCGAGCTACCCATCGCTCGCCATCCGCAGAACCGCGCCTACGGTGACCGGTAGTCGTCTTGCGACTCTCGACGTCTTCGCCTGGGTCTTTGTCCGGGGCGAGAGGCTCGTCGTTGCCTCTCGCGCGCCGCCGCTTCCTTCAATAGCATAACTCGTGTCACAATGTTAGTTACCTTACTCCTCCGAGACGGCTTTACCGATTTTCACCAAATTTTATATGCATATTCAGTAGGTCTGAGAATCGGCTACTATCTATTTTTCATACCCCTAAGTGTTAAATGTCGTAGAACAAAAGTTGTTGTTTATGATGATAGTAACATAGTCCTGAGAGGATGTCGGTGTTTTACCAATAATCCTGTATAAAAAATGGTAGAGAATTTTATGAAGTCAAGCAAGCATAGTTTTAACATTAGTATTAAGGTTAATCACAAGGTAAAAGTATATTTTTATGTATGTATGACATAATACGTTCAATACACGTATATATAAATCATCATAATCTTTTTCTGCCACAAAAGCCCTTAGGTGTGTTATATGCCTTTTTCGTGACACACTGTATAATTAGACAAATATTTAAATAGCCTTGCTATAATGCATTTCTAATTTATCTGGAAACACATCTTTATTAAAATTAGTTATTTTTCCACAAAATGTCAATTATCCTGAAATATTGTGTAGAAAACTTCGACAACACTCTGATCCAGATTCACTACCAGATGACTAGATACGTAAGGTACGTCAAAAATCAACCCGTTCAGTTTTACGCTGAATATAACCGGAGCCAGTGTTTGCACAATTTCCAATACCAAGAGCTTGCCATTCACCTATGTATTGAACCCTTATTGCGCTACAACGAACATTCCATTATTTCAGCACTAGTACAAAAAAGGTTCCCAATGTACTTTTTCTTTTCACACTCATAAAATAAAAATCACTTTCATTCATAATGAAAAGCTTTTTTCTATAGTTTGTTAAGAAACGTAAATTAAAATTTTATATTGGTTTTACTACAAAGATACACAGTTTTAATTACGTAAAGTTATTACAAATTTAGTACCAGTAAAGATTGCACTGTAAACAAATGTTTTGAAAATGAAAGTAAAAAAGTATTTGAATGGATTGTTTCGATTAAATATTATTTCTACGTTGATTTTAAGAAAGAAAAGTGACCACTTAGGTTTAGTTCTTACATCAATACCTTTTTTGAGGATGGGAAATCATCAACTGACAGATAGACAGAGAGTGTCAGATTTATACTGACTAAACCCGCCCTTGTTCTTTCAGTTGCCCTTTATGTTCCAGGTCCGCGGTAACTATTAGAACTATTCCACAACCCCGGCTACATGAAAACCTTTTGGTGAAGAAAATTAATGAGGAGGTTCTTTTTGAGTGATTTAGTGGCAAATAAGCTGACAGGATTATCTGCTGATCGATTTAGACAAATTAAAACATTGTTGGATGAGCTAGCTCACACATTATTTTTCATTGTTTGAGAAAAGTGATTTATTTGTAAATATGTTGCACTAAATGTTCATGAACTTGTTTAGCTTCCATTTCTTAATTAATTATATTTTTATTATGGTTAAGTATATACTTTTTTGACGGAATTGTTTTTGACATTATATACATTCTTCTCTTCACACTTAACAATGTACTTACAAATAATATTGTAACAACATTATTTTAAAAGAGTAAGTATAGAGTTTCTTGCCCATTCTTCTCCATACGAATCAACTTTTTGGAATGTGCAACTAGATTCATTTTCTTTGTTTTTGACGTTCTTAAGTGCCTTTTAAATGCTTTATTAGAAATAAATGGTTTGAGTTTGAAAACGATTTTATTATTTAATATTCAATGGCAACATTTATATAACAAAATATCTGTCGTTATCATAACTTCTCAGATTGATATCATACAACAGTTGATTTAGCATTTATCTAGTTTAATGACTTGTCATGAATTATCAGAGCTTATAATTGACCGTTATAGAACTACCGCAATCAAATTAATCCTTGGAAATGTATCAATAGTTTTGATCCCTTGACAGTGTATAGGTAGTAGAGCCAAGAAATTTATATGTGACTATGCTGTAGATTTGATAGTGTAGAGATCTAACTTAAAAGCTACAGTGGGTTCTTTTTGAAAATTAAATTTTAATTTATTATGATATTACGTATCGACCCATGAAAACGGAGCACACAAGTTCAGTCAGTTTTTTTAATAATTAAAGCTATATTATTGTGATATTACGTTCGATCCACGAAAACGAAGCAGAAACCAAATATATGAATTAAAGCGGGTGAAATCGCTGGGTCTAGCTAGTCTAACAATGTATATTAATCCAAGTCTATGGCAAGGATCGCAATGATAATACCTAAACTCTTAATAATTATACATTTAACAAAAACTGTGTTCAGTGGCAACTGATGGCGTATTACTTTTTTTTATACTTATGGGCTTGCTCTTGGTCGCAGAGTAGCCCGAGAGCATAGACGGGGCCTACGATGGAGCGAGCTTACTCAATAGATGCCTATGCACTCGTTTTTGAATACTTTCGGGTTATATGAATTTGGAAACACAGACGCTGGCAGGGAATTTCATTCTTTTGCGGTCTTATCTTTACTAGCTAATATCAGTATACAATGAAATAAATAAATGTCTTGGGACCACTCACAACGGCCGTTTGATTTCAAATTACGCAGAGCTTGTACTATGATCAACAAATAGGCTACATTAAATCACGCTATGACCTAAGGGAGCGGAGCAGTATTTAAAAACTTAATATATATATCGAATGCCGTATTTTAAAACTGCGAGGGCTAGCTAGTACTAACACATAATGGACCTTATCTTTGGCGCATTGAAGCGGAACAAGCACCTGTAGGTGAGTGGCGAGAGTTGATGACGCTGAAAATAGTAACGAGGTCGGTTCGATGTCATTAGCATGGAGGTAAGCACGAGGAGGTCAAACGGATGAGGTTAGCGATAAAGGAGACCATAATGTGATACAAAGGAGATATCATGTATGTAGTACCTATTGATATTATGTGTTGTACGCCAGTAATGTGTTAGCGTCTTACTAATAATCGCTGCATAAAGTTATGACAGGTTTCTACGCCAAAAAATGTATGGTTACACAGGCTTTATTCATGACATAACTTTACACAGTGATTTAGTAAGGGCATTAGTATAATATATTTTTAATACGCTGTATGCTTCTACCGTAAGTATGTAATAAAATCTTACACGTCAAGTTTGATTGACTTCTAATAGTAGTATAGATTTCAAACTTTGCATAAATATTTACCACATAAGCCAATCCGCGTATCAGGTTCGTGATTTAGCCTGCTGGAATTGTCTTGAGGTACAATTTGACCACTATTAGTATATCGAGGTATGAAATTGCAGCCTGGAAAGACAGTGCAATTTTTTTTTCATACCGGAATATTGTGTTCCAGTCCTGTTTAGGGTTAGTTCGTTCGAGTTAGTTTGAGGCGCGCGTGGAACAAAACGTGTTTATTTATTTATTTATTATTTATAGAAACTATGTGTGTGAAACCGCGGGGGACAGCTATTATTAAATATTTGTATGAAACAGACCTGGCTATCTGTATACTATATAAATACATATCCGAAAAAGAATGGAATCTGCGATCCAATCACTCAGCCACTGCGTCAATTATTTCACCATTCCAGGAATACAGGATTCCTCTTTATGAGAGGGATTTTGACTGTGATTCACCGTTTTGTTACGGGAATTTAGCATGTTTGGAATGTTTCACTGATTTTCCAGAAACAATACCTAATAATTTATACTCACATTCCTCTGTAGGAACATGATTTAGTAATTTGGTAAAATGAATGGTATTGTGGGTAAGCGATTCCCTGCTGCGCTGCGCATGACATGTAGGTTTCCCGCACGGGTCAATATTTGAATGATCTACATACTACAGGACCTACAAGCAATGAGAGGGTGTTTACTGCGGTGTTCAGTAATATAATTTTATTAAATAATAATCTTGATTGTATTCACTGCATTATTTATATAATGTAAATGGTTGTTGTATTGATTAAACAAATGTATGGATGACAACTGGTGAGAGCACGACGATTTATCATTTGATAGGCTTGTTGCATTGTTGTTACATTGCGCGTGTAATTACCACCAATTGTTGTGTGTACCTAAAATATCTAAATATGTGAATTTTGACCGAGTATACCACATTTAGAAAAATGAACGCCACAGTTGACGCCAACTTTTTTTTATGGTTTAACTTTTTCCTCATAATTCCGTCTGGGGAGAGCAGAAGGTTATGTCGAACTCTTATTGACTAAAACCTCGCAGTTTCTTCTGCTACCATACGTCAGGAGCACGGCATTTGCTTGAAGCATGATTCGCGCTCCCGACTGGTATTAGACCGCCATCAGCGGGGCCCTGTACCAATGATATTAAAAGTAAAAACTCTAAAATGTAGCTACTTGACCAAAATATAATTGTCAAAAACTATATTCGTCTTTTTTCACTCGCACTACCTGAATCGTGTCATCCTACTTTGACGTCTAAGTACCTATGTGGGCGTTAGTGTGCCGTTTTTCAAGATATAATGTCGTATAAGTAACCTATCTACAACTTTTTACTTATAATATCATTGCCCTTCACTTTATTTATTTATTTATTTACACTTTATGCACAAAATGTATGTACAGAGGCGGACTTAATGCCTAAGGCATTCTCTACCAGTCAACCACTTTATGTGCGGCTTTTCCTACGACCGCACATTCCTCAAAAGAGGCGCGGAACGGAACCATACGCACCGCCTTCCTAAGTTACGCCACCATCGTGAGGTCTTCATCATCATCATCAGCCTATAGAAGGCAAAGACCTGCCCCAAAGATCTCCACATGTGGTCTTATGACACGATAATTTAGACCCTTGACACTTTGTCAAAAGTCAAAAGTGGTAGAACACCAAAATGATTTTTTGTGTAATTTTTTAACCTTACGCCTCAGTGTAGCCGGCTGGTAGCCATTATTTTTGAACACCCCATTGTTGCTGATTGAATGTGTATGTGAGTTTAAGTATATATATATATATATATATATATATATTATGAAGATGATGCACTAAAATAACATAAATAAATGCCGAGTTGAGTTTCGTATTTCATACACAGTAAAACACTTCTATTATAGTTTGGAACAAAAAGAACACGAACACGTGTAACATGGATATAGCAGAGCTTTTTTAAATGAAAATACTTTGACTTTTGTCTATTAAAGTAATATTTCAGTATAGCTGCGTCTCTGTCGAAATGTCATATATTTGTTTTGATCTCTTGTACATCTCTGTGAACTGAAAACAAGCAACAAGCTTTTCTTTTTTTAAATATGTAAAACCCAGTATAACCTAAATTATCGTTGTACAGAAAGTCCATATGATTCGAGATCAGTTTATACTGGTACTTAGTAGAGTATGATTTGTCATAAAAAAAGCTTGGTTCCTTTGACCGTTAGCCTCGAAGCGAGAAACGAGAAACGTCCATGAATGTAATTTGAGTTCAAAAACATTGTTTTAGACTTTTTTGTTGGATATGAAAAAAAAAATATTCAAGGCATAAATACTATTGTTAAACGTGACACCTAAAGTAACCGAAATGCACTAAAGTACCCAAGCACTAAATATACTTAATTAAAAAAACGCACAAAAAAGAATTAGCTAAACCCAGAGGTTAGAAAAGAAGAAGACAAGTCACAATCCATCATATTTTAAAACTATTAAAAATTATACCACTTTAAACTTACTACAATTTTAAAACAGCTTACTTCATATTTTAAAACTTTTTATACGTGAATAACGTTCCGTACAATTTATAGTCTGAAATAAGATCCTGAAACTTAAAATAATGAGCGTTTGCAGATTAAACCTTAATTGAAAAGAGGGGAACTTGATACTGAAACTATAAAATCTGACTAGCTGTCCCCCGCGGTATCCTGTAGGTTCCTATAGGTAGCATTAAGATTAGTAAGCAAAATTCATCATCATCATCTCCTAAGACTCTTTTCAAGTATGTATGTATAGTGTGACTTATCCCGACTCGTTACGCTGTTCTCATAGTAGTACCTTAGATTTAACAATAAATGATGTAACCAAATTATTGTAATTCTTTCTTCTCCCTAGGAACCTACTGTTTGGAAAGAGCACCTAGCTTCAATTTTCTGACAGGCTGATACCTTGACGATTCAAAAGTGAATGGTTTAAAGAATAAAATAGTTTTGAGTTTGAGTTTGGGTATGAATATTAGTACTAGCCAACTTCATCATCATCATTTACTGAGACTTGTCCCAACTATGTTGGGGTCGTCTTCCACCAGTTAGGAGCGCGGATCAACCGTCAAGCAAATGCAGTAATCCCAACGTATGATAGAATAAAGAACCGTAGGGTTATTGACGTTAAGATTCCAACGTAAGGCCTCTGCTCTCCCCGGACATAGGGCAACAATGAGGACTCCTCCACGAAAAAAAAAAGGCTTGGTTTCTAATGTATCCGGGTTTAGCTGAATATCTGTGTTTTACATGGAGTGACTGCTTACCGTTACCGGAATGCCACAACTTAGTTTCTGGGTAACATGGTATATACTTACCTCTTGGCTATACCAACTGACAGATTTTCAGGCTACCTTAAGAGGGTTTACAATAAAATAATTTCGTTTCACAGTTTTTTGGACATTGTGAGTAGTTTATTTACCGAGCACACAAATGACATATAAACAACAACATAACAACAACACCAACAACAACACAATGGTGCCGATTCTCTTGTGCACAAACTATCGTAAATTTAAGTTAAGTGCGTCTTTCTCTTTCCATTTCTTAAAGAAAAGGACAGAAGATACATTTTAGTTTAATCCTGTCAAATTAGACAGCGCCTGATGACATATGACGTATATTTAGACGCCATGTTTTTAAATTGCTTCTAAATTATCTATGGAGTGTCTAAATTTGACAGGACTTAACTAATATTTGATCTTCTGTCCTTTTCTTAATTAAACGGAAAGAGAAAGATGCATTTAACTTAAATTTACGATAGTTTGTGCACAAGAGAATCGGCACCATTATATATTAACAACATAATATACTCTATTGAATTTTGTGCAAAAACATTATGAGTCTTTTAACACTTTGTTTTAACTTCTCTATATATTCTTAAAATTTTAGACATGGTAAATGAGGTCGTTTTGGGCAATATTAGTTTATGTAATCTAATGATTATTGTTATTACGCTTTGGTAGCAAAAAGTAATTTTCTACGAAGTGTCTCACTTATCATTTTAATATAGTAAATGGTCCCTCTGATATTTCGCTAAATCATTTTTGAAGAGTAATATACCGAACACGATACAATAAGGGCGACATTTACTTTTCTTAGGAAATTACTGTACTTAGCTAGTTTTGCGAGGTGTCCATCCCTAGAGTGTTGGAAATAACACCTCAATAACGTTATCTATTAATGACAAGGTAACGCCAATATCATAATTAAGACGATAAATTAGTATCAGCCGTGATGGCCCAGTAGTCGCCATAACCACTCCCGTCTCTCTACATAAGGCTGATGATTCGTGTTCAAGCAAGTACTAATGTATTCAATTCAGAATTATGTACTCTAAGTCTATCTAAGATTGATTGATTGATTGAAGAAAAGAATAGTGAAAAAGCATAGCGAGAAACTTCCATTTCGCGCACGAACAGAGCGTCAATGTGGACGGCAAATCTCTCTTAATTTAAGTTGCAGTTCCATATATGCTTAGACCATCAAATACGAACTGTCATCGGCGGTGGCGTGAGAATCGCCCTCAGATCAACTGTTATTTATTATTCTTGCTAGCGACCAGCCAATGTTTCACACGGGCGTGATCTATTGGCGACATGTCAAAACTTTGAGATTGATCTACATAAATCTACCTTCGGTACTGGCATTTTTGCTGGGGTTGTACACGAAATCTTTAAACAAAAATCTCAAAAATAATGGACAAATGGCTGAATATTCAAACGTCAAAACTGTTGCTGTCTTTGTCACCAGAAAGGGATAAAGTAAGGACAGCTACAGATTTGAGAGCGTCTTAAAATTGAGTGACGTATGAGTATTCATCCATTAGTCCCATAAAAATCATCCATACTAATATTATAACTGTCTGTCTGTCTCTTCTTCACGCCTAAACCACTGAACCGATTTGAATGAAATTTGGTACGGATGTAGTCTGGGACCCGAAAAAGGACATAGGATAGTTTTCGTTCAGGAAATCCCTCGGGAATAGAATCTATTATTCCACGCGGGCAAAGTCGCGGGCAAAAGCTACTTGTTCATATAAGATCTGTTTATTGAAGTTTTAAATACCTATTATAAACTAACAAAACAGACGCAGGAAACTTTCTTCTATAATTTTTAAATAATGTTGATGAGCCGTTTAATGATATATTACACTTAGGTAATATTTTTTCTATGAGTAAAAATAATACCAGTCTATAATTGTTTTAAAGGTTCAAAGGCCTCTTTAAATACTGAGAAGACACGAGCACTGATCATCACGTTTGCCGTAGGCGGATTGTCGATTTTACTTCGAATTTGTGTATACTGTAAGTTCAGGTTTCTTCACGATTTTTTTTGCTTCTATAAGTAACTTTGTTAATTAAAAGTAGTCAGCGTAGACATTTCATAAATGCGTAATCTATTTAAACTTTTAAGTATTTAAATAAACTTTTGCTAATATTCAAAATAGAGTTTAAAATATTTATACTAATCAATAAACTTTTAATTGAGAGTCTCGTTGTATTTATTTTAATAGTTACTGTAAAAAGTCAGCTTAAAACTTAAAGTCATTTTGAAATGTTATCGAGTTAAGTTTAGTTCAAGTAAATTGAACTTCTTTTTTTAATAATTTGTCTTTAGCAGTGAAGTGGGGGTGATTATTAACGCGGAATTATTGTTATAAAATAGACTAACATGGCTTATATACGTTTGGGAAGAACTATAAGTATTAATTAGTTGGGTATAAAAAAGTAAGTAAAAATATAAGTAGTTGAAGTTTGCTTCGGATGTTTCTTCTTAGAGTCCTAGATTTTTATTTATCAAAGTAAATCTGACTGCTAAGCCGGAGGTCGTGGGTTCGATTCCCACCCAGGACAAACTTTGTGTGATGAGCATGATTGTTTGTTCTGTGTCTGAGTGTAATTTATTTATAATATGTATGTATTTATAAAGTATATAAGTATGTATATCAGTTGTCTGGTTACCATAACACAAGCTCTGCTTAGCTTGGGATCAGATGACCGTGTGTGAGTTGTCCTAAGATATTATATTATTATTTATTATTTAATCATGTGTTATATAAAAAAGTATTACGTACTTATAAGCTTATTTTGTTTCATAGCTATTAAATAAAATAGTAGCGATATGCCCCAGATTCAAAAGGCTGTTGAAAGCTTTTGAAAATATTGACTTTTACCATGATGTAATACATATTTACATCTATACAAACCTTCGATTCATAGTTCAGGAGATCGGGGCGTACTTACAGACAGGAAAACAGGAAGTATTCATTTCATACTGTAATATAAAGATATTATATACATATGTCACTTTATCTCATGAGATTTACGCGTGTGAGGAAATGACGCTTCAGTTCAATATGGAGGATATAATTACCCGCGTAATTACCTCATCAACTCATTAACAGAAGGAACATGGTTGCGGTGCCGCACTGATGGCGTAATTAACAGTGGCTGATGACGCTACTCACTTGTAACGTGAAGCGTACTTTGGTTCTTCATCCGTAATGGAAATATATCATAGGTGTAAATTCGATACAGATTTTTAACCGAATTCTAAAAAACTACTTGATTAACAAAACTAAAATTTTCGTCGCAGTCGGGGGACCGCCTTGCGGAATACTCAAATACTGCGGAAAGGTCCCCTGACTGTTACGAATATTTTAGTTTTGTTAATCAAGTAGTTTTGGATTTTTCATAATTATAGAGCCCGTGACTGAATGAGCGACCTTTCACTTTTTATGTAAACAGTAATATAATAATTTTCTATGAAAAATCTTGTTTTTTGCCTTTTAAGTTCTTCTTTGTCATGGCAGTCGTGATTTTTAATTTTTTAAATTATTTATTTTTATTTTGTACCTTTTAGTGATACGTTCCTTTAATATTGTTACTTCGTGGATAATCAAATGTCGGTTTACAAGTAGACGTTTTTATAAACTACGAACAATAACAATTTAGCATCACGACAGTGACAGTGAAACGTACCTAGTGAAGTGCTACTAACATAGATTTAAGTTTTATTGCTAACACAAATGTATTACTTGTGTGTGTTAGGTTAAGGTATTTATCTATGGGCATATTCAGTCTGAAATAACGGTTTCATTATAAATAAAAAATATTATTTCTCGAATACGAAGGAAAGCTCTCGACTCCATTCGAATTTCGACTCTATTGTTTAAGACAGAAGCACAGACGGAAGTTACAAATTGCCATAACAACAATTACCTATATCTATAACAATGGAAATAAATTGGTTAAAGTTGAGAAAACATGCCATTTAAGCTGTAAAAATGTACGAAATGCAATTTCGTTTAAACTTTATATTAGGTAATTAAAAAAAAAATCAAACTTGGACATCTATATAAAAACTGTCTAAATCCGAACATCATCATAAGATGATGGATATATGGTCGAACTGCAAATAATTTTAGTATTACGTTTGTATGGAAAATAATCGGTCGCCGCGCTCTTAAAGGTTTCTGAGGCGATGTAGTTCATCGAGAGACTTTTTGTCGTGTGGCTCGTGGAGAAGCTTACGTGGATCTAGAACACTGATTGACAAACCATCTAGCTGCCTCACGCAACTAAGCGCGACATAAGCTTGGCCCTTGGCAAAAATTTTAGGGCCTAGATCCACGACGGCTCTATCCAGTGTCGTCCCTTGTAGTTTGTGGACTGTCACGGCCCAACATAATATTAGCATGCGCCGCTCAACTTTGCCGTGACCCCTTAATGCGTCAAATTCGACTGTACTAGCTTCAATTTTGACACCGAGCCCGATGGTATTTCCACGTATCGTTTTATCGTCGAATTCAACGAATACGGCTTGTGGTAATTCTCCAGATTCGAGTCGATCACGTCGTAGTGATGGCCATTCAAATTTTCTAACGATTCCCGTAGCACCGTTTACTAAACCGTGTCCAACGTTAATATTTTTTCTTAACATTACTCTAGATCTGATACCAATCTTCAAAAATTCGCCAGTTTTATTGGGATCGGAAGGTATAAACTCTGGTTTCTGCCGCTGTCCGTAAGTTTTGGCTTCTACAGAAGTATCCACTGTTAAGGGTGGAAAAAACATTTTTTTTATCTCCGTCCAAAATGGTAAACACCAATGCCCTTACTAATAATCACTGTGTAAAGTTATGCAATGAATAAAGCCTGTGTAACCATACATTTTTTGACGTATAAACCTGTCATAACTTTATGCAGCGTTTATTAGTAAGGCGCCAAGTTTCCAGTCACTAACTTCAATCATGACAGATTTTTATTAAAATTTCATCCCCTATTTTAAACACATAGGGCTTGAATTTAAAAAAAAGTTTCTCCGTCCAAAACGGTAAACACCAATGCCCTTACTAATAATCACTGTGTTAAGTTATGCAATGAATAAAGCCTGTGTAACCATACATTTTTTGACGTATACACCTGTCATAACTTTATGCAGCATTTATTAGTAAGGCGCCAAGTTTCCAGTCACTAACTTCAATAATGACAGATTTTCATTCAAATTTTCATTCCCTATTTTACACACATAGGCGTTGAATTTCAAAATTTTTTTCTCCGTCCAAAATGGTAAACACCAAGTTTCCAGTCACTAACTTCATTAATGACAGATTTTCATTAAAATTTCATCCTCTATTTTACACACATAGGGGTTGAATTTCTAAATTTTTATCTCCGTCTAAAATGGTAAACACCAAGTTTCCAGTAACTTACTTCAATCAATAACGACAGATTTTCGTTCAAACTTTCATCCCCTATTTTACACACACAGGGGTTGAATTTCCAAATTTTTACTAGCCTATGTTACTCGGAACTATGTACGGATTGTAACGATACATCATACATCTAAATCGGTTCAGGCATTAAGAAGTTATGGTGGAATAAAGAAACTCACATACATACATACATACATACAATACATGAATCTTGAAAACATAACACTCCTTTTTTTAAAAAAAATGGAGGATTTTTGTAAAAAAGGAGGAGGTTCTCAATTCGGATGTTTATATTTTTTTTTGTTTTTTTTTTATGTTTGTTCGCGCATATCTCCACCGTTTACCAATCGAACCGAACGGAACCGAACAATTCTTTTTTTTTTGTTTGAAAGGGTAGACCCCTTTCAAACAAAAAAAGAATTGTTCGGTTCCCAAATGGTCCCATCGTGTGGTCAAATCGCGGTCAAAAGCTAGTCAGTAATAAAATAAATACCGCTCTAAATAGAACGACACTAATTGTCAGTGGAAACAAGTGTTTCCTCGTTTCACCAGTACAATTGTGATTGCATTCCACCTTTCTACGTTATCGCGATAGTCATGTCATTTGTCCGCAATTTGTAGCTACAGCGGCCATATTGGTTTACGGTACCTACCTGCACGAAGTGAATCCAGCTGTTAAATCAGAGGGTGCCATGTTGCTATCTGTGGTGTTTGTTTGGTAAAATTACATTCTCTCTCTTTGAGCTTTCTGAAAAATTAAAAATACATGGTGCATTTTTGAAACTACGATTTTCTCTGGAGGTTTTAAACTCTTGAATAATCATGAATATAAAAAAACGATACATGGTCAACAATCAACATTATTTGATATATTTTTTAATTTTGACTATTTTTCTTAAACCTCGTATGCTTTGTATTGGATTGAATTTATATTTGGATGGCAGACTCGCAACGATTTAAGAACGGTAGTTTTACACTTACCGATATGCGTAAATAAGTAAAATAAAAAAAACATGCCTACCCATTTTATTGTTGGTTCGGGTCGAGAAACACCCGCCAGAAAGGTTTTGCAGATTTCAACATGCATCTTGTATAATCGCATGTCTAACCTTTTTAGCCAGGGAGTCGCAAATTCGGATTGCAATTTGACTACCAACCTAGACCTAGATCCCGATCCCAGCGGGGATTGTGACCCCTTGTCGCCCTTCTGGATTCAACTTTGTCAACAACTATTTTGTATTTGAATACAAACTCTACACGTAACGGAAGTATAACGTAACAGGGATGTATACGAAAATTAAACGTGTCAAGGCATGTGCAGATAAATTAACACTAATTTGTAACACGTGCCGTTTTCTTCTACTCCAATGAACACAGTGATAATTAAGATCAAGGGTTTGTCACAGAAGGATGGAAGAAAGTTATACCTATTAAATACAAGGAATTTTGTTCGTTAAAGATTATCTCGTTACGCCAATAATCGGATCTGGATCGGCCACACGTTCCGAAGGCATTCTGAACACATACCAAGGCAAGCCCTGGACTGGAATCCCCAAGGAAAGCGAAAACGTGGTCGCCCTAAGCAGACCTGGCGGTGAACGGTCATCGCAGAAGCCAAAGATATAGGGAAGACCTGGAGTGAAATTAAACGCGAAGCTCTAGACCGAACGGGATGGCGACGCACTGTAAACGCCCTCTGCCCCATCTAGGGGACACAGGAACTTAAGTCAAGTAAGTCAAGCCAATAATCAAATGCTTTAAGATTCAACAGGCTGTTTTATATTGAAGCGCTTCTGCTCCTTCAGTCACGAGGACGTTACAATAGGTAAATTGACTATTTTTAAGTTTTTAATTGGAGTAATTCTAGAGAGTTTCTACCTGTTAAGAATAAACAATCAATTATAACGAATATAAAAAAAACTTTATTGGTTTTTCATTGGCCTATAATATATAACGGGCCTGTTGATCTAGTGGTTAGTGACCCTGACTGCTAAGCCAGAGCTCGTGGGTTCGATTCCCACCCAGGACAAACTTTGTGTGATGACCATGATAGTTTGTTCTGTGGCTGGGTGAAAATTACCTATAATATGTATTTATAAATTATTTAAGTATGTATATCAGTTATCTGGTTACCATAGTACAAGCTCTGCTTGGTTTGGAATCAGATGACCATGTGTGAGTTGTCCTGTTGTTGTGTGTTGTTGTTGTTATTTATTTATATCAAGGGGTGTTTATAGTAATTCAGCTTGTCTGCTATCCAATGAATTTAACTGGATATTTTTGTGAACATGCTCACATTTATATAAGAGCACTTACGTAGCACTAGGTACAATTGTTAAACTTTATGTGCTTTTAATTGTATCTACAATTTTTTCCTTTTCTTATCTTTAATGTTCCCATATCCACTTAATCGTCTGCCAGCAACGCCCTTGAACCTAGGTAAGAAATAAATAATTAATCTAGCCCAGTCTAGCCATCGTAGAACAATTCACATTAATCAACCAGTGATCTAATTCAGTTAGAAGATTAAGTAAACAATGGTGCCGATTCTTTTGTGCACAAACTAACGTAAATTAAAGTAAGTGCATCTTTCTCTTTCCATTTCTTAAAGAAAAGGACAAAAGATACATTTATGTTTAATCCTGTCAAATTAGACAGCGCCTGATAAAAATTGACGTATATTTAAACGCCATGTTTTTAAATTGCGTCATAATTATCTATAGCGTGTCTAAATTTGACAGGACTTAACTAATATTTGATCTTCTGTTCTTTTCTTAATTAAACGGAAAGAGAAAGATGCACTAAACTTAAATTAACGTTAGTTTGTGCACAAGAGAATCGGCACCATTGTCTGAGTGTTGTGAAGGTGTCAGCTTGGCAGTTGAATGTTATAATTACCTATTCATTTTGTTCTTGACTCTCAAAGTTTCTCTTCAAGGCGATAGATGGCGGGACAAACGTTGAAGGTGAGCTTTGAAAAAATATGCTTTTGAAGTAACTTTGTCTATCTCTCGTTTGAAGTGACGTTTATGTAAACAGTTTGTCTAACTGAGTCTGAATTTATGTAATCTTTTCTTATTTACTAATATATGCTTGCTTGCAACTGCTGCTTGCAACCACGACCTGTGCAACCAGGTCGAAACGTCAAGCCTTCCAAGGTATTTATAATCACTGTTCGCGTTAATACCCGGTGTAATAATATGTACTAATATTTATGTAATGATGTAGTGACGCTTTTTGTAAAGGTGCTTATATATATGGAAAAACTTCTACATCATTCATCATATTTCTGCCGTATAGCAGCGTTGCTGTGTTTAGGTTTGAAGGGAATGTCCGTGTAATTACAGGCACATGAGACATATCATCTTTGTCTCCGGGATGGCAACGTGTCTGCGAGACATCTGGTAATACAAATGTCTATAGACAGCGGTGCCCGACTTGTTAACTGCCGGTAGACCGTCAGACGTTTACTATCCCATTTTACAATCGCTTACCTGGTTTCTTAGTTTTTCATGGAATAAAATCCCACCATCATGAGACTTAAACATTAAAAGGTTCATAAAATATCAAACTCACATTAAAACTTTATTTATAAAAGGATATGTACAAACTTTACTGACCATAACTAATGGCGAATGCTTGAATACCGTACTTTAGTAGTTAAGTAATATATATTAGACAACTTTTATTTGCATGTACAAGAGAAACGCATATACATATGTACTTTTTACTTATCTTTAGCAATATATAAGAATTAGGGCATATACTATTGTATTTTTAATTAGTTTATATTAGTCATTAGAATACATTCGATTTTAAAATTTGTTTGTATTTTTTGCATTTCATTATAGCTGCACTTTAAGCAACAGCTCTTTAGAAAATTTACAAAACGTTCACTACATTTGAACACCATAATTTATTTACCGTAAAAAGTCATCACGAGGCATATGGGGCAAATGATTGTGTGCAAATGATATGATTCAGGCCCATTTTGACTGCGAGCATGGGGATGCACTCTTGTGGATTGATTGATTGATGGATTCACGCCTGTGGGGACAGGCATGAATTTGATTAAAGTTGAGGCGATTCGTTGAAATTGTGTTATGCATAGTTAGAAATTTGTAACCCATGCCTCGTGGAGCGTACTTATGTGACTATAGACATTAATCTTAAAATAGACATATTATACAAGATACTCTTAAATTTGGAATAGTTTCAACAAGGTACTTATGTACTTTTACTCTGATTCTACTTTGTGTCTAAATGAAGTACGCAAAGAAAAGGCTTCAAATTATTGTAATTTAGTTAACAAAGTAATACAAATACAATATATTTATATAGATATCATCTAATACAATAAAAGCATAAAAGTGATAATAATGAAATTTAATATCAGCGCCATCTTTTATCAAGCCATGGAACTCAGCAGTGGCTCATCGGTGTTCTATTTCTTACAATACTAAGAGCGAAACTTACAGATGAGTGATTATTAGTTGGCGCCCAACATGGGACTATATGTCCCGTGTTGGGCGCCACTAATAAGAACTAAATTCGAATGCTGTTTTTTATACCTTTAAATCAATTGACACTTTTGTGAGCAGTGGAAACGCAATTACGGTACATTTTTGTATGGCAATATAACCTTGTGACATATAGTTGATTAGATATAATTATTATATTAAGTAGGTACCTAATATAAAAAATAAATATATTGAATTCAAAACAAAAACATAAAAATACTTAATTAGAAAATTAGGGCTAAAATAAAGCTTTTAAATATAAACATTTTATCTTATAAAGAAGTAAATATAAAATAGAATTAAAATATTTTTATATAGAATGAATAACTTTCTAAACAAATTCGCATTCATGATGATTTCAAGTCAAATATTCTTACAAAATCTTATTACCTTAATTTATGGAAATAAAAGTTAGTAACCCATAATTGAATCAATGCCGATGTGAAGTTTGAGAAGTTCTTAAGAATTTAATATTACATCTCATTTTATTTATTTTGACGCAGCTGCGAAAAATAAATAATCTTTTAACATTTATTCGTCCCTTTAAAAGCTCCTAAAGTCTATACTGTCTTACTACGCAATGTTTATATTGTTTAAATATTATGTTGATACTCTTAAAAATAAAAAAAAGATTAGTTAATAGCGCGAGTGGGTCCACGACTAGAAACGTTTCAAAAAATATGGCTATAATATCTCGCCTCCTCACGTAATGCAACATTTTATTTTACAACAACAACAGTAATAATGTTTTTATTTACAATAATAATATATTAAACATACACTTAAATGTACTTATTCCATTGTGACTACGTATTTATTTGATAAAAAATATAAGGTTAAGCGATATTTCACGCCGGGACAGCTTCTAACGCTTTATAAAGCTCAAGTCCGATCGTGTATGGAGTATTGCTGTCACCTATGGGATGGCTCAGCCAAATATCAACTGGCCGCATTGGACTCGGTAGAACGCAGAGCCAGGAGGTTGATTGGCGACAAGAAGCTGGTGGCCCAACTACAACCTCTAGCACATCGGCGTAAAGTTGCCTGTCTGGCGGTGTTTTACAGATTGCACTTCGGTGAGTGTGCTCATGAGCTACACGAGCTCATTCCCCCGTCTCCGTTTTTCCACCGGACATCTAGACGTACGGCGGGATACCACCCTTTTTTGGTCGATATTCCTCGTATCCGCACGCAGCGTTTCTCTAATTCCTTTATTATGCGCACCGCAAAAGAATGGAATTCCCTGCCGGCGTCTGTGTTCCCAAATGCATATAACCCGGATATATTCAAGAGACGAGTGCATAGGCATCTTTTGGGTGAGCTCGCTCCATCGTAGGCCCCGTCTATGCCCTCGGGCTAGTCTGGGACCAAGAGCAAGCCCATATGTAATAAAAAAAAATAAAAAAAAAAGAATAACAATATTAAAAATCCGTAAAAATATGAATAATAATGTTTTACTGAATTCAACTTAAATTAATTAGCTCAAATTATAAAACGTACATTTGCTTCAATCTGATAAATTAAAATAAATACACATACAGTAAAATTCGCTTTAACATCAGACGAAATCTAAAATAGACGGAATGACAGAACTAATTATTACCATTTAAGCAAAGGAAAAATAGTATACACATTTTTAAATAAAACTTTCACATAATTATGCATTATTGAGCACATTTTTGCAAAAACCAAATGACCTAAAAACATTTAACATTGGTGCTGATACTCATGTTCTCAAACTTAACTAGATTTGAGTTAAATGCATCTTTTTATTTCCATTTCTTGAAGAAAAGGACAGAAGATACATTTTAGTTTAACCCTGTCAAATTAGACAGCGCCTGAAGAAAATTGACGTATATTTAGACGCTATGTTTTTAAATCGCGTCTAAATTATCTATGGAGTGTCTAAATTTGACAGGACTTAACTATTATTTTATCTTCTGTCCTTTTCTTATTGGAAGAAATGGAAAGAGAAAGATGCACTTAACTTAAATTTACGTTAGTTTGTGAATAAGAGAATCGGCACCACTAAGTAACATTCAGATAAAAAACCAAATTTCGTGCCTACTATTATCTAAAGCTTATTAAGTATCATGGCCGTCCTAATTCTTTTATTTACAGGAAATGCTGCAAGACATTGGCATGTTTCTCTTGTACAAACCTTCCTCAGGGTATCGATGATTTCGCCCTGAAATTGAGAAAAAAGAAAGGTTAATTTATATAAAGATTAAGTTATTATAATTGGAAAATATGGCTTTACGGGACTGTACAAATTAACAAGTGGCATTTTAGAATGGTAGAACAGAAAATATTGTTAAATCTTATATATATATAAAATTCTCGCGTCACAATGTTAGTTACCTTACTCCTCCGAAACGGCTTTACCGATTTTTACCAAATTTTATATGTATATTTAGTAGGTCTGAGAATCGGCTACTATCTATTTTTCATACCCCTAAGTGATTATGGTTGTTCACCCTTAACATTTTTAACGCGGGTGAAACCGCGGAAGGCAGCTAGTAATATTTAGAATTGATATAAGCTATTGAAAATTAATTTTACATTTCGCTTCGAACTCCATTCTACCAACGTACCTCTAGACAAGTGGAATAGGCGAGACGACAAAAACAAGTAATTAATCCGTTAGTTAGACAATCAAATAATTTTGGACACGTATTTTTTCTTTTTTCTCGTAAACGAAAAATGACGACGATACAGTGCATTGTAGTTTCGCATGATGTCACGATCTGATACAATTTTTGCTGAACAGTGATGTCAAAAGTCTACACTTGCCACATACACTTTTTACACTTGCCTTGGAGTATATTTTTATTAATCTAATCAAGCAAAAAATATGTGTCCCTTATTTTGGCCGGTCTATCAGACGGACTAAACAGAATGCCATTTTTTAAATGTGATCTTTCTATTGCTCTTATCACGTGTGTTCGAAGGTTTAAACTGCGATAGCTTAAAGTTCCATCTTGGATTTCCAGGTTCAAGAAGCAGCAGAGTTCGAAAGGCTATCTCTTTAAAAACATTCTCCTCTATTCCTGATGTGTTTACAAATATATATACACACACACACACATACACAGACTACCAGACTGAACAAATACTTTAGACACCGCTGCGCCTGGAAAAGCACGTAAAGCCGTTGATCTCAGCTGTCATTCGAAGATCTTACACAGTTGTTATTGGTAGTAAGACGCCTAAAAAATTTGCAATGAGTCTTGTTATGAGATATTGTCTTGTAGGAAAATAATAGATAGGATTGTGACTAGGAAAATGATAATGAAAAACTTTAAAAATATGTTTTTTCTTACTTCTCAGTTTTCAAACTATCATTCTCTTATTTTCGTATAATTCATAAAGGGAGCTGTCAGATAAGTAAGAAACAAATGATAAATAGAAGAATAACAATATAATGTTCCATAGGTTTGTGACAAATTCCTTAATTTCATTAGCTTGTCACTCTGTTGAACATCAATCATCTTTAGAAGCATCGTTATTCAAACGGTGACATGTAAGTTATATTCATCAACTACGTTATTACGCAACTACATTATATTACACATTTTCTTCTAGAAAATAGAAATAATATCGAGTGAAATAAAAAACACGGCGAATGAAGTAATTGACAGCGTATTTATATAGGATCTACCTCGACTAAATCAAAGTTGAGATTTCGCACCACTCTAAATGATTGAGTGTCTAACCGTTATTTTTGCTCCTATAAATAATGTTCTCTTACAGTGTTTATTAAACGAAATATTTTAGTAATACTTACGTGTTTTGTCCATCGGATTGTGATCCAGTTGGCGGGGGCCATCGATGCAAGTGTGCTCGCCACATCATTTGTCCGAATGTCATTCGGAATTGCCTCGACATGGAGCAATATAGGACGAAGTTAATTGCGCCATTCGCCAGCGCTAATGCATCCATCAGTTCTCCGAACAGATCGTAGCATCGTTTAAAGAAACATCTGCCTAGCAAACCGCTCATCAGGCCTAATATTCCTTGAGGCAGTTCTGTTACGAGAAATAGGAGTAGTACTGCTACTAACATCTTTGTGGTTCTATTCGTTCTTCTGTCTGCTTTATACTGTCTTTTTACTGCTTTATTATTTGTTGGACATTTGTTGTATACCCTGATCTTCTTCTGGTGTTGGTTCGCGTTGTATACTTCTCGTATGAGCCATAAGCTGATGACTGTTAGTATGCAACATGGCAGCAGCTTGATGACGACGGCGTGAACCCAAAAGTTGATCTGGTACAGCTGACCTTCTTCGTCAGAGTCTACGTGGTACAGTATCATAGGCCCGGATGGTTCCAGAACAACTGCTGTGTGGATGTCGAATACCTGAGGATTACAAAACGTAAAAATATGAATTAGAATGGTATGGAGCCAGCCTATTAAAGTGTGGGTTTTATAAGGGAAGCCCGTTCCGTGTTTGGAACTTACGCTTACCAAGAAAAGGTATGATATTAACAGGTTGGCACTGAGGCCGAGTTAAGTATAGGTACTTAACATCTACTCTGACTGACTTAGTTTCCCAGCGTCTCTTCTTGGTATCGAATTTGACAGTTGATAGTAGCGGTCAACGCTTGTTATACAACATTTATTTATATCAGCCTAATAGTTCTATAGTTTATAGAAACTACAGTAGACATTACGTAAGCAAAAACAGAAGAGTTTGCACGTGTATCGAGTTCACTTTTCGTTGAATAAATCTATTCAACGAAATGTCTGCAAAATAAAAGTGTTTCCACTAAAAATATTGGAATTAACATGAAATCTATTAATAAAAATAATTATTTTGTATATAAAATGTCTGGAGTAATACTATAGCTTATTGTTTGTACTAACAAATTATTTCTGGCAAGTTAAACGACTCGAAGAATAATTTAATTAGATTTGAAACTCTTGTTTCTGTATTTGGTATATGAGAAATCGGATACAGTAAAGCAGTAAGTAGAAGTTACTAAATATTACTCAATATTATGTTTATAACATTGGATGAACAAGCAGATGGTCTACCTGATTTTAAGTGGTCGTTGCTTATAGACACTATACTTACAATTCAACTTTCATAATCAATTCAATTTCAAAGTGCCTTTTTTGGTCTAATGAAAATAAATGATTTGACTTTGACTTTAATGTCTTTAGATTATCTTCTTTAATAATATAAAATAATAGAATTAATTTTTTTTTAGTATGATACCGCTTCTCCGGATAAATTCCTACCCAAAGAGCTCTATTACCCTCCAGTCGCCTTATATAAAACAAAAGCTTATTTCAATTGACATTTTCAGACACGGAGTATTAACTTTCAATTTAAGTCTTCATTTATTCATTGAATCGAAGATATCAATTGAATGGTTGAAACCTGAATAATAAATAAAATAACTGCGTCATCGAATTCGTAAATGTTATAACGCAAATACGTGGATTTGAATAATATACAAACATCCGGACTTGTAATAAATATTTAAAGATTTGTAAACCATGATTTATAGGACGCGGCACGCACGGCCGTGCATTTTGATAATCCACAGCGGTGATAAACTGCCACATAGCAATTTTGTTATAAATGTTGTGGAAAATGCCTTCCTGCAGGTCAGGTTACTATGCTTTGTGGTCGATGGTATTCAACTTTCCGACATAACCCTCTATTTGAAAGCGGTGTAGTTGTCTATTTTGATCAAACTTTTTAATAAAGATAAAGTTATATACTAGGTGTATTTTGCCGCTAGGAGATGAGTCTACTCATAAAAACAAACAACTTTTATTATGTAACCAAATCTGAAATCTCGAAAAAAATATCAGCGGTTTGTACATAAGGTTGGGAGGGCATTGAACTTTTGTTAGAAACAGCTGATATTTTGTGCTTTTTACTCACAACTTCTCGTACATATATCACAATACGCGTATTGTTCGTTTTCGAATAGCTCCTTTGTCTATCTCTAAAAGTGCATGCCAGATCTTAACAATTGTTTCAGTCTTTGTTTTCAAATACAAAAAGAACCATTAATTTGCCTAAAAATGTTTTACAAACATAGAAAAAAAAACATACGGATAGATGGAATACCTCTACTTTTTGAAGTTGGGAGTAAAATTTAAATAAAATTTGAATCTCATTTTAAATTACACATTACTTTGAAATTTAAATTGTTAAAATTTTCATTGCGTCATCTAAACCTACAATTTTAACACTAATTAAATTTATAAAGAAAATGCCAAAGTTCATGCTTCCCGTCGCGTCGTGCTCAAATAAGTACACATTGTATACACACTTTGTCGGGCCTGTTGGTCTAGTGGTCAGTGACCCTGACTGCTAAGCCAGAGGTCGTGGGTTCGATTCCCACCCAGGGCAAACTTTGTGTGATGAGCATATTTGTTTGTTCTGTGTCTGGGTGTTATTTATCTATAATATGTATGTATTTAAAAATTATTTAAGTCTGTATATCAGTTGTCTGATTACCATAACACAAGCTCTGCTTAGCTTGGGATCAGATGGCCGTGTGTAATTGTCCCAGGATATTTATTATTATTACTTCGTCGTATTTGCGTAATTAAAGATACTAAATTACTTGGTGCCAGTAGCACGGGTTTAAAAAAAGTTTTTTTTAGTCTATGAAACATTTCACCAATGTATACGTTCGTTAAAAAATCGAACGCTGGGACCATCACAAAGCGACACGTGCATTCACTCTGTATAATGACAAAAATGATAAAATAAAACACAATAATTAATCTGTACATGAAAATATACTGTTTTCTGCTTGACTTGTTACTCGTGTAAGTTATTGTGTCGACACGTTTATCCGTTAATATTGAAATTCGCCATATATTTTGAATTGCATACCGCAATAATGGTTTATCATAAATATATTACACGTTGATATTGAAATTCAAAGGAAAATTAACAGTTATAAATAGTAGGTAACATACAATAGAAATGATTGTTTGTATTTTGGAAATTATGTTTAAAGCGGTGATTCAAATGTACCTATTAAAAGCTGCAGTATACTATTTGGAAAGCATAGGTTACGTACCCAAGTAGGCCAGGGAAAACATAATTTGATAAATCGGGAAATATTCAGTGCAAACACGGAATAACTGTCAAAATGACTCATAATTTGACGTTTTGTACAAACGCATCGGATACAACGACAACTGTAGCCACTGAGCTAAAATAACTCAAGTTATTCCTTAGACATATACTCGTAGAAGAATAGAGTAGGATCTCTGCGGTTGCAAGCGTCTATTTTTATTGATACCCCACATTTTTTACCCCGTGAGGGAGAGATGAGGCACGAGCTTTGATCACCATGCTTGCTCAAGGTGGGTTGCCGGTCTCGATTTACACCTTTTTAATTATAAGTCCAGTTGTCCTCTCAAAATTGTCCTTCTTCAGCGTCCCTATAACTAATCTTAAGCAGTACAGCTATATCATGTAATGAAAAAAATCTTAAGTTCTTACCCGGATTTGAAACTACAGCCTCACATAAGCAGTATCAGAGGCGCCTTAACTGGGCCGTCACCACATTATTACTAATACAATGCAAACATCATACCTATATTCAAAACAATAAAGAAAATGTGGTAATTCTAATTCCTTCCACAAACCAGGCAATTACCCTCGTTGTGTAGGTAAGTACCTATTTTCATAATTGAAACTAATTCCTGTAGATGAGATAGTTGACTTTAATCGTGGGTAAACAGTTCTGGGACCAAAACATGTTTACCACTACTTAGCATAACTGTTTAAGTTCTGAATTCATAAAAACCGTCAAGTTTGAGTTGATGTCGCACAGATAAATGTGTACAACCGCACAACATTAACGAAAGAAATTAGTACATAATTTTTTATGTTCACTTTTGTTGTTTATTATTGATTTATTTGAAGTCGTGATTGGTTAACGCGTTCGCTATTTATACAAGAGGGTGTGGGTTCGAATCCTTGTAAGTACCAATCAACCTTTTTAATTCCTATGTACTTTCTAAAGTTTATCTTGGACATCACAGACATCGGTAAAGAAAAACATCGTGAGGAAACCTGGGCTTTTAGTTAATATAAGTCCGAAATCGCCAAACCGCCTTGAGCAAGCGTGGTGATCAATGATCAATGCTCGTGCCTTCTCTGTATGAGAAGAGACCTTTGCCCTGCAGTGGGGCAGTAACTGGCTGATATTACTAGGTATTTTTATTCTTTCAAGAAAGAAGTACGAAATGCAGTCATCAAACATCACACACACTCTCACACATTCATTTAAAACTCCTCGGGCACACATCTTAACATATACTTTCCGAATAATTGGCTAGGCAAAGTTAATGCTGGCATCTAATTTTGTTTAATATGGTACTCATGGTTTTTTTATCTGTAGCTTTCTGTAACATTATTAAATTGAAAATCCTTAATTGACTGTAAGGCTACTTATACTTGTGTGTAAACAAATGTGTGGAGAGCTGTGAATTTTGTTATAAATAAATAAATATCCCAAGTAACACATCAAAGCATTATAACGGCCGACTTACAGCATTTTTGTATCGTTTTCGCATGTTGATTTAGTTCCATAGTAGCATTACAAACGTTTATACGGCTACTGTAATGCTTATTTGGGCACAAATTATACGGCTTTAGATCCTTAATATGTTCACAATAGTTGTTTAATCGCATTACAGGCGCATTACATTAGCATTATTGTGGTCAAATAAAGTACCAGTTGCATTAAAGAAGCATTATTGTGGTCAAAGAAAGTACCAGTTGCATTATAGAAACATTATTACGGTCAACGAAGTTGCCAATCGCATTACAGAAGCATTACACTAGCAATGACATTGATAGTGAAGATGCTAATTACATTACAAAAGCATTATACCAGCATTAGAATGTAGTAAAAGAATGATTGGAGCTACATAAGGGTTCACAGTTAGAACTTAAATAAACCCTACATCATTGCAAAAACGTATCTAATGCCACGGTACTAATTGTTATAATACTCTGAACGTCCCGTCGTTGCAATTTATCAACTTTGGCTCGCAATATAATATGAACGAAGACGTCAAAACTCAGTGCGTGACACCATTTTTAAAACAAAATATAATACTGGGTTAAGTTTTGACTGTTTTTTTATTTCATACCTTCAAATATTACTGCGCAATGTAGTTTACTGTAAATATCTATATAAGTTTCTTTGAAAATTTTCACGCGCCTTTGATATTTTGTGATTTTGATATAAAATGTTATTGTGTGAAATAACCAAAACAATTTTGTATTCTTAGTATAGAACGAATTTTGCATAATTAACATAACAGTATTGGTTGGGATGTATTGGATTAAGTTAATTATTATTATATAGGTCTATTACTTTTATAAATGGGTTAGAAGGATAATATTTTTAGGTTATAAAATATTTACAAAATGGTGGCAGCCTATAGCAGCCCGGTGAGCGTTTAAAAAGGTTACTTAATGCCGCCAGCAGTATAAATACTCACACATGTACAATTATTAAGGCCAGAGGCCAGAGAGAAGACTTTTGATGAACCGCTGTAGTGCCATTGACTATAAATTAGTTCTATATGAGTTCACCGATATACCAGTAGACTTGATGTAGACTGAATTGGTGCCATTACTTGAACGGAATTTTGGGGATCTTTGAGCAAAACAATAAAACCCATTTCAGAGTTTTTGTACAACTTAAATCCGCATGGATGGATATTGAAGACATTATAATTATTTTTCAATATCCAAAGTTAGGTATAAAAACACACAAACATAACAGAATACAGATATAATTATTCACCCTGGAGATTTGTGACAAATCTCAATAACTTAGGCCTCATCAGTTGATCGGCAATGTCATGTAGCAAAAGTAAAGAAAAAACTCCGAAATCCGGAAATTTGTAGTTATTTTTTTTTTCAAATATTGTTGATGAATGTAGGTGTCCATTTTACGGAATCCTTGTTGCGCGAGTCCGACTCGCACTTGACCAGCTTCATTATAAACGTATGCTAAACACACGGTTACGCAATACACACAGATGTCGACAAATGGTTTTACGAATGCAGTAAATTGAATGTATATGCAGCTTTACACATTTTAATAACTCACTTGTATTTATTTAAAGAGCTGTTAGCAGTACAACAGCACTCAGTTGATCTTTAAAAATACAAGCATCACATAGGTTTACGTTCATGCTATTCAGCAGCACTAGGCTTTTACTTAGCACTTAGATGTGCCATTACACAACAAAGAGCACTAAATACAGCTCAAAGCCGTTTAACGAATTTCAGTGCATTATAATGATACAAGTTTATGCTATTAACCAGCATTAGGCATTATCTTACTACTTTAAAATGCTATTGCAGACCCTAAAGCACTAAAATCAGCTAAAAGTTGTATAGAGGATTTTCGTGGCATTATAATGGTTCATATTTATGCTATTAAACAACATTGAGCATTTATTTACTACTTAAAAATGCTACTGTAAATCCAAATGCATTAAAAACAGCTGAAAGCTGTACAACAGTATTGTGGTTTGCTGCACTAAAACTAAAGGCTTCACAAAAGCATTTTGATATACCATTATCCAACCGTTATACAGTATAAAGCATCTAAACGGTTTTGAAATGCCAATATAAAGCGTCAAGATGCTCGGTGAACTTATATAAAAGTTTATACGGGCCTTAAGTTTTACATAAGTTTAATTTTCGTTTGTTAAAATGCTTTCTGTGTATAGCAGCTGTAGTGGTAATCCTAATGAGCGGTCATGCCATCAGTCTTCGACAGGGCATCAGTGATGGATAAGCTTCTGAACAAGGCAAGAAATTATATAATTGCAATATTATTTTTGGTCATAGCTGACATTTAGTGCTTAGAAAGTACGTATAGCCTGTCAGTCATTCGCAGAACTCGACAGTCAGAGACACAGTTACCTAGTATCAGGGTTGTAAAGGTTTGATAGGCAGTCGTTCTAAGTAAAACAATAGTATTCACATAAATCCATTAGATTAAAAGCAGAAACTAACATAGTTGGAACGAGCTATGCCAACGATGATTTGGTCTATGACAGATGAGCAGCCAAATAGATTGACAGCCGAGTCATAGAAATAAGATTCTATTCGACACCCCTTCCTTTGCGGAATTCTAAAAAACAGTTTTGGCTTCTACGTAGAATTTTTTACATACATTACAATATTCTACACTTTTTTCCAGCATAGTAGGTTATTATTTAACCATTTGGACGGCTTCTCATGGGACGCACACACTCCATTGGCTTTGCTCAATGCAAAACAGAATACTTTTCGTCCGTAACAGGCTTAGTTTGGACCATATTTTATCCACAAATAGTGGAGAAGGATAAAAGTTGGTATGTTTTTGGTATTTCGTCGGATTTATAAGACTTTCAGGGTACATTTTGTTGATAAACGGGGATTAAAGAAATATAACAATACCAACGTATTGTTAATTTCCCCGCTGTAGTGCAAAGATCTTTATTGTTACAAATAAGGACGAAGGGGGAAGGAGCATTGATCACCACGACAGATCAAGGAGGCTTGGTTATGAAATAAAAGTATAAGACTGACACTACGGAAATCTTATTAATGCCCTGATATTTCTACTTTATAAAGCTTAATTACACTTGCAATGTAGCGCAACTTTTGAATGGAGCGCATTGGATGCCAATATTTTCTGAAGGTCAGCTGTTAGTAGTAAGGTAATGTTCATGACATTTGAGTGACGTTTTGCAAATTAAGCGGTTCAAAAATATACAGGTTCAAAAACTGACAAAAACTTACAAAGTTGCGAGCATAGCAATGTAAAGTTTTAACTTAGTATATTGAACCTAATGTACCATTTGTCTTAAAAATTATAATCCTCGAAGATAACCTTACGGTTTCAAGTTATGATAATATCTGAGAGTAAAGCATTTAATTTAATTTATAGATACTTAGTTTGAGAAAACGGAGAAGCTGTGGGATTGGGTTACAGACTACAGAATGATAATTAATAAAATATTAGCTATTTAACTACCTAAATGTATAAATAGACAGCGGACCTCAAAGGACATATTACAATAAATGGTCGAGTATTACCTAACTACAATGGAACACAATGGCACTAATTCTCAATATCGAAACGGGTCCCAATTGGCTCGGAATTATGCTTGCAAATGGCCTCTCTATAATGACCAATAAATGATAAGACTGCGGATACTTGCAGCAAATTCAAATAATATCGTTCGCACATTTGTAGAATATTAGAATACGTAAGTAATTCTGCCCACTTGCTCTCAATAAATTCATTTGACGTAGCGGTTGAACTGTTGATCTTTGTGAATCCTAGCTTCTACTAAGAATTTTTGAGAGTTAAGCTCTTTCAGTAGCCTGGCCTGGGATTGGAATATAAAAAAATATGACAGTCCTTATTGGTTCGCCGTATTTGGGAATTTTGCGATTAATGATCTCACTGATGGAACGCAGGCTTATGAAAGAAATATACCTGTTGCAAAAAGGCCGACTTATCGGACGAGTCGTTTGTCGCTTTCAGTGATTTTAGTTCGATATGTATCAAAGTTTTTCTGTATGTAAGTATAAAGGCTATTATCAATAGTATTTTTTAGAGTTATTAGCTCTTTATAGGTTTTTTTGTTATTATTGTAGTCTTCTATGTTTAGGTTAAGTGTGTTTGCAAACTACAGCAAAGAGTTTCTGTGTCTGAGTTATAATTAAACTAGCTTTTGCCCGCGGCTTTGCTCGCGTTAGAAAGAGACAAAAAGTAGCCTATGTTACTCTCCATCCCTTCAACTATCTCCACTTAAAAAATCCCGTCAATTCGTCGCTCCGTTTTGCCGTGAAAGAAAGACAAACAGACAGACAGACAGACACACTTTCTTATTTATAATATTAGTATGGATTAACCTTTTACCGATCAAACGACAGCCAACTGTCGCGCTGCAATTGTCTTTTTATTGTGTATCGAAAAACGTGTGCTCGAAGGTTTAATAATGAATATTATTAAATAGATAATGGTGCCGATTCTCTTCTTCACAAACTAAATTAAATTTAAGTTAAGTGCATCTTTATCTTCCCATTTCAACAAGAAAAGGACAGAAGATAACTCCATAGATAATTTGGACGCGATTAAAAATATGGCGACTAAATATACGCCAATTTTCTTCAGGCGCTGTGTAATTTGACAGGATTAAACTAAAATGTATCTTCTGTTCTTTTCTTTAAGAAATGGAAAGAGAAAGATGCATTTAACTTAAATTTTGTTAAGTTTGTGAACAAGAGAATCAGCACCTTAATTCAATTTATTCATATTAGAATATGAATAAGCAAAACTTTCCACTAGTCGTTAATTATTGCCTTTCAACCTCTATCCACAAACGTCGCATAGTCGGCTTTATCGTCTCGTCAACACATCTGCAATATACTGTGAAAAATAACTTTCATGCTTTAGATTCGGATTTTTATAGTAGAACCAAATGTTAAGGCTTTTAGATTCACTTTTCTTTTTAAGAGTCGATGTCAAACTAACGAAATTTTTGTTTTGCTTTTTGCGTATTGTTATTTGCGCAGTACTGGTCAAACAAAAAATAATACGGCCTTCCACGTATTGTACTTGTCCACTTAAAATCAGATTTTGTCAGTATGATCTTATTAAAAAAAAAATTATACTTCATGCTCCAATCTACATGGCATTCTCTGCCGATCAAGCAATCACTCGACGGGCGACGAGTCAGTCGACGGGCCTGTTGGTCTAGTGGTTAGTGACCCTGACTGCTAAGCCGGAGGTCGTGGGTTCGATTCCCACCCAGGACAAACTTTGTGTGATGAGCATGATTGTTTGTTCTGTGTCTGGGTGTAATATTTATATCTATAATATGTTTGTATTTATAAATTATATAAGTATGTATATCAGTTGTCTGGTTACAATAGTACAAGCTCTGCTTAGTTTGGGATCAGATAACTGTGTGTGAGTTGTCCAGGGATATTTATTTATTTACTCCAGAGTGGAGGAAATATAAATAACATGGTAATTGCATAAAATACAGTAAAATAACACAACCTTACCGAAATCTAAACTACACTAAAGTGCTAAAAATCTATGACAAAAGATTGTATTTTCCTAACAATATAATGTTCACTTTTCATACTTTCAAAGCACAAAAGATTCCTTTACTACCTATTAACTCAGTACGGAGTCACGTAAAACTCATTACTTCTTCTCCATATGAGTTAACTCATTTTACGGGGCTCATTTACGTTCCCGCCAGACGGCAAACAACTCGCTCTCATATAATTCCTAAATGAGAAACCTAATTTATAGTAAACTAGCTTTTGCCCGCGACTTCGTTCGCGTGGATAAATTGTTACCGTTCCCGGATGAAAACTATCCTAAGTCCTTTCTCGGGTCCCAGAATATAAAGGACATAAGATACATTTTAGTTTAATCCTGTCAAATTAGACAGCGCCTGAAGAAAATTGACGTATATTTAGACGCCATGTTTTTAAATCGCGTCTAAATTATCTATGGAGTGTCTAAAACTAATATTTTATCTTCTGTCCTTTTCTTAATTAAATGGAAAGAGAAAGATGCACTGAACTTAAATAGTTTGGGAATAAGAGAATCGGCACTATTGGCTACATAACTCCCCGCTATGACTAAACTTAACGCGGAAGAAACCGCGGAGGTCTGCAAGTCTTGAAATAAATTAGACATAATAAGTTTGACTTTAACAATATTTTGTAAAAAATGAACACTACATGAACAAGATGTTTATTATATATATATATTATGAGTAAGGGTACTACGATTAATAACATGTGTGTGTCTGGCAGCCAGGTTCTTGGGCCGTGTTAACATGTCAAACGGAATGAGCATAAGTTTTTTTATAGACCCTTATTTAGAGTTTTCTCTTATTCCCTTAACCTTATTATTTATTACCGACTATAGTATATTTATTTTGCGTTTCGCAGTGTTTTTCAGCCTTGATCGTTGGCACCACGTACTCATCGTTACAGAAAATTACGTACGTAAATATAAATTATTTATCTTGACTCTTTTATACAAACTACATTTTTTTTCTATTTTATCAAATTAGGGAAGCAAAATGTACTAACATTTTTTTGCTTTACCTATACATATTCATATGAAAAAAAAATGGCGGACTGGTAATCTGATAGACTGGATTTAAATAATTTTTGGTAAATTTTACTCCTTACAGTTATTATCTGATCTCGCCAACTTTAGATGAATTAGACTTTCCTATTCTAATCACTGAAAAATTGTTGTATAAAAAATACATTGGGAAGTGTTTACCAATATTATGGGATCGATCTCTAGTATAGGTATCCAAAAGACTTCGGTTCGGATTTAGGCGATTATCACACTGTCACGCATCACGCTGCATGTTGCGTGTCAACGCTCCAGTGCAGATCTGCATCATAGGGCAGGTTTTTTAAGCGCTCACGCGCGTAGTTGCGTTTTGTGGATTCACAACGGCTCCGACTCATTTCATCCAAAATCACGGCACTGCGAGACTCGATGTGCCATACCTCGCGTCTGGTCGGTTGCATGTTTTTCCGCTTGTAGGCGCGTGATCTGAGCGCGCGTGGATGCTTGTTTTGTATTGGGCTGTCCGTGTTTTCTATACAAACGGAGATACCTACAAGCAACGTTAAACACACACACTCATGCGCTGAGCTGCGTGGTGCGTGGCAGTGTGTAAGTCGCGGTTTCTTCGGACTTTCACCAGTTAGTTGGTCAATTTTGTAAGCGTAATAACTGAACACAAAAATAAATAAGTACACAAATCTTACCATATAAGTAGGTATGCAGAGTATAGGCGGCAATATGAAACTGCTGAGTATTGCAGTGCTGCATCGCCTTTCTGTGCACAGTATGTGGTTTTTATCCGAGTATCTGCAACAATAAAGATAACATTTAATTAATTTATTTTTTACATTCCGCAATCGCAGTTGTTTATTCAAACTTTGTTGTTATTGAATTTTTTTATTGTAAGCCTCTTCTGTCCCACCACTTGGCAAAGGCCTTCCTCCATTCCTTCCATCTTTCACGATTCCTTGCTTCCTCTTCCCAATTTTTTAAGAAGCTGTCAAGTTCATCCCGCTTTCTCTTTCATGGCCTGCCACGAAATTTACTGTATGAGCTCTACTAACAAAACTTAGACGGCAATGCGGACGAATTTTTTGATGCCCTATTTCTTATTTTTTTTTGTTGGGTGGGAAATCATCAAATGACTGCTCCCGTCCTGGGTGCGGCGGGAGGGCGTGTCAGACTTTTACAGACTAAAACCCACTCATGTTCCTTCGATTGCCCTTTATGTTCCAGGGTCACGGTTCCAGTGCTGACTTCTTCTCTTTGAAGCCCTATGAGCCTCCTTCCTTTTCATATAAATTGTACATACATAGTTTCAATGTTATTATCTATTTATATATTTTACTTACAATTTGTTAAATTTGACAAGAGTCAAACGTAGCATCAAATTAAATTAATTTTTTAATTGTTTTTTTTTTTTTATTTATACATTATAAGCTTACAGTACTAAAACCAACACAGTACAGTTTTAAAACTATAGTTACAATTTATTGACCATTTCCAATACATTACAAACCTTGCAAACACATTTCATTTAATTTCCTTGTTGCAGAAAATATTCGTAATACAATGCGCTTCTCGCTCCTCAGTGTTAAAATAATAATTTCCGATTTGCGTGCTATGTAGAAATGAAAATAGTTCGTGAATCGTTCAAGTTTCAATTAGCTTTTATGGTTTCGAACTTTGTAGTTTCTTGCAAAAAGAAGGGAAGTTAATTCTTGGAGGGTAAACTGATCGTTTATGAAGAAATTGTATGTAGGAAAGTGTTTTAACATAGAGCACATTTACGCTATTGTTTTATTTTTCGAATTTGTGGTTTCATCTTCGTCTTTGGTTACTGTGGTAATATTATTTAGTCGATACTCTTTTTTAGAAATCAGGCTAACCTTTAAATAAAAAAAAAGAATTATTTTCATTCTATTACCATTATTATTACATATTATTTTAATTCTAGTACCAGTGGTTAGTTTGTTTAAACAAACAATATATTTGGCTTTATTGTATTACTACCAATTAATTCTTCTCTTTATTATTACTAGCTTTTGCCCGCGACTTCGTCCGCGTGGAATAATAGTTCCCGTTCCCGGGGGATTTCCGGGATGAAAACTATCCTATGTCCTTTCTCGGGTCCCAGACTATATCTATACCAAATTTCATTCAAATCAGTTTAGTGGTTTAGGCGTGAAGAAGAGACAGACAGACAAAGTCACTTTCGCATTTATAATATTAGTACGGATCTATCAAAGTCATCACTATGATTGATTACTAATCCGTTCTAGTAGGTCGCTAGCTCGTAGCGTGATGTTACGCAACAAATAGAGTTTATCGATAGATGCCAGATGGACTATACAACACTAGCAAATATACATTTAATTTAATTGCGCGCTAAAGTAATTAGAATATATAAAAGATTAAAGTTAATATATTCGAAACGGCTGATCCATTGATTACTTTCTAAGAAAGAAACCGCATTCAAATTGGTTCACCTGTTTAAGAGCTACAGTGCATCGATGCCACAGGCTGAGAGACAGACAAGCAAACAAACAGACAAACGAGGCATCTCTCTTTTTGCGTCGCGGGTAAAAAAAAAACAATACTAACCAGTACTTCAAACAAACTCTTCAAATTTAAAATATCATGTAATAAAACTGTGCAGAATTTATTAAATAAACTACGAGTGAATGAAGAAAAAACGCTTTTTCATCAT
Organism: Athetis lepigone; assembly: GCA_033675125.1. NCBI lineage: Eukaryota > Metazoa > Arthropoda > Insecta > Lepidoptera > Noctuidae > Athetis > Athetis lepigone. Next base: position 8,629,046 of record CM066230.1, on the reverse strand, counting down.
TCAAAAGATTTGCGAGAAAACTTTTTGCGATTCGAATTCCGACCGAGTCGTTAATAGTTGCGATTCGACCAAAAAACGTCCCCATAAGTTGGTGAATAAACGAAATAACTCTTTTAGAAATATTCAAATAGTTTCCTATTTACTGACGTTATTTAATTCCCTTTTTTTTTTGGTGAGTGGGAAATCATCCAATGACTGCTCCCGTCCTGGGTGCGGCGGGAGGGCGTGTCAGACTCTTACTGACTAAAACCCACTCATGTTCCTTCGATTGCCCTTTATGTTCCAGGGTCACGGTGACTACTAAAAACATTCCGCAACCCCGGCAGGCGTTGGCCCTGTTAGGCCCCTTCCTGTGCTGACTCCTTCTCTTTGAGGCGACTCCTTCCCTAACATATTGACAAGTTTCACATTTGCTGGTTAACGCATTTAGTTTGTGTCGAAGTTTTTTGGCTCAGCAAGAAACTTGTTTAAGCGTAGTTTGATTTAGATATATTATGTGAATATTTTATAGGAACTTTCGATTGTAGACAAAGTGATACAAACTCATCATCATCACAATTATGATCCCCCCTTCTCTGGGCTGAGCAGTAGGAAATGCCAGACTTGTACTGACTACACATGTTCCTTCTTAGTCTTTTCTTTCCGGGGCTTCGGTATCTCTTTCGAACAACCCGCTGGCTTATTACCTATAAAACAGCAATCAGCAATAATTGCGCAGTGATCCCGCGATCATCGCGCGATTAATCGCTTAACGTCAAAAAAAATCGTATTATGTATGAAACGATTGCTAATCGCTCGCCGATTATTCTGATGCACTTATTGCTACGACGACGATAAAGTAGCAATCGCTGGAACTAATTGAATATCACCTTAAAAAAAACTTAGCTCTTAAAAACCATACGTAAAACGAAACCACTAAACAAAAAAATCAGGTTTTAGTTAACTGATTGGTCCACAGAGGCAGCACTATCGCCAGATTGCTATCGCATTGCTATTGCTGATACGTAATACGAATTGACGTTTGAGAAGCAATTATTGCGCGATTATTGCGCAATTATCGCAATCGCTCGGCTTCTGCAAGATACGTAATCCCGTCGCCGCAGCCCCGGCAGGCGTACCTACAATTTTGATGACATCTCTTTAAGGCGCGCGTGGAACACGAACGCGCCGAAGACGCGACTTGTCGTCGTCAAAAGACGGACGGTGAGCTTGCCCATAACTCTGTCCTCAGGTCCGGGCCTACGGTGGCGAAGACACATTTTCACACACCCATTATTGTGGAGTAAGAAAAAACTAAGACAGACGATTACGCCATAGTAAGTGAGGACAATATCAGTGGCTGTGAGTACGCACTTATTGTGCTTACCTCGTTCAAACACAACATTTTAAACACTATATTACTTCATTCAAAATTTAGTACTTTTACCTGCCTATTTAGTTCTCAATGAAGCAGTGTCGACTTAAAATAAACATAATTCTATTTAATTCAATATTTATTTATGTCAGTGAAATCGTAAGCTAAATTGTTTTGTAATAGTCTAAAAATATTTTTCCAGGGTCTTGTATAACTTTGATGTTGATAGTCATTTATTTCGGTTTAACAAACTGAAGCCAGGCTTTTTTGCCATGTTATGCTTGATACTCACGACAACGATTTATCGCACCAATTTAACTGTGTTCGTTTGTGCAGTTTTATCGAACGTGTGTGCGGAAATCAACGTAGATATTGTAAGCGTGTGGACACTATAAGGGCGTTCGGTAAACTGCAAAACCAACTACGCGTTAGATTGTAACGATAAATCGTTGCCGTGTATACCGAGATTATTCAACCAAAGAAAGTAAGGCTTCAATCATAACCTCCTCGGTTGATCCATGACGATGCCATTAATGAAAAAAAAAGTTAGTTTTATATCATATTCATGTAATAATTTCCGCACAGACCGCCATAGCGACTAAAGGCCCTTAATAGCTTTGTGTGAAGCTTCTCTGGGAAATCCTGGTATCTCCGGCGAGTGGTTAAGGCCGGATATAATAAGGTTTACGTCCGACATTCCTAACAATGTGGATGCTAGACATTTAATGGCCAATTTATTTTCACACACTATGTTCACACACAAAAATGCCAACGTCAAAGTCTTCCCTAAGGTATAATCTATCTGCTTAGATTATATATCTGCTTATCAAAATTGATGCGTCACAAACAGACAGAGATTCAATCCAGATTATTATATTAGTATGAAAAGTCCATAATAATATTCCCTCCTACTGCCTAATGACTTAAATTGACCAATTTGTTCAATAAAATGAAACAAGCAATTCTAAAATTCTTAGAATATTAATGAGTTTTGGCAACAATAAATAACTTAGTAAGTACTCAAACCTACATTTTCAGAAATTGTACAAATAAGTTAAGTATACAAATTTCCTCCACGTGGGAACTCCCACGTGGAGAAAAATTGTATTGACTGTCTGAGTGTTTTTTTGTTTATACAAATGTTTGGGTATTTCTTTATATTATTAACATATCTTTTACAAATATGTACAAAAATATGATTACATACAAAGGCCTAAACAACCGTTTATTTTTAGAAATAAAGGTATCCGTAATGTAATATGTACATAACGTATAAATAAATAAGTTCTTCATTAAAAGGAATATTTTGTTTATTTGGTGGAAACGGAATAAAATGCCTACGGTTTTATTTTAATGGAAAAAAGTACTTAGTGTAATTTTTATGAAGTATTCTTTGGATAACTTGAGAAGTTTTAATAGGCCTACTAAATAAGATTGCCGGTTTCTTTGAACCTTAATGTTTTCTGAAGTCAACTTAGAAAATAAAACCTATTTACTAACTTTGCGTGGAAAATCAAATTATTACGCTTCGTTACTTATTTAAAATGCTCGTGAAGAAAATTTATTGAGTTATTACTTAGCACATTAGGGCAGTAACTTAGTAACTTGAGTATTTTATTCAACGTAGAATAATAGGCCCAATACAGGCAGAATGAAAATCATTTACATTTTTACAAATAAATAAAATTATTGTAGATGTTTATAATGTCAAAATTACAGCTTTTCACTGAATGCATATTAAAATATCACTTAGGTACAGAATAATCATTTTACAAAATGTCCAGCGATCGCAAAATGTCCAATAAAAAATATCGGAACTTAGAAAAGTAATAATTTTATTCTTAGATTACTGCTACTATTGTCGAAACATAACATAAATAATGATAATAAAAGTAAAAAGGTGTAGATAAATAACCTTTACGACATTCTATCTTCAAAAATGGCAAACTAACGCACACATACAATAAGACGTCAAAGAAGGATGGCATGATTCAAATATTGCAAGTAAAAAAGAGACAAATATAATTTTTGGCAATTATATTTTGGTGAAATAGCTACATTTTAAAGTGCCAAATGATGAATGTAATAACCTATCTAGACTTTTTGCTTATAATATCATTGGGTACATTGCTGAATGCAGCTAAATACACGTGTTGTAAATAAGCAATTAACTATCAGACCTTCTCACTTGGTTATCGGGTAACGCGATACCTGAGCGTGTCCAGGGGGTCTTAGGGAGGTTGCAGCCGCCCCAGCTAGGGACCTAGAGCTGTATCAAATTGCCACCCTTGGATCGTCCTCCATATATCAACCTTCCCCCCTTTGGGACATGCCGTTGGCGATACCCGTAGTTAAAACTATAAGCATTAGAACAATATAAACATACAATTAATAATTAATCGATACACGAATAACAATTGTCTCTAATTAAACGCTCAGACGACTAACAATGGCGGTGCTGATGTTGACGGACAATTAATCCGCAATGGGACAAATAAATGAATGGAACTGACTGGCAGTGCTTGCCGTGCACTTTATACAGACAATTTTACTAAACAGCTCTTACCTCATATTATAATTAAATCAAAATTCGTTATCTGGTTTGATGTATATAATACAGTTGTCAATTGTCTGATTGTATAAGATTAGCTTTTGCCCGCGTGGTTGTCTAAACATTGATCACCTTTTTTTTGTTTAGGGTTAGAATTTCCAAAAGTCCTTTTTTAGTTGATACTTACTCTTCACAAAGAACGTACTTTCCAAGTTTCATGTCTCCAGGATCAGCGGTTTGGGCTATGCGTTGATATAATTATTAACAATCAGTCAGTATATTATATTATAGGCTAGCTTCCTTCCGCATGAATATCGATACTTTTATTCACCATCCTTTAGGGTTAGAATTACCAAAAATTCTTTCATAGTGGTTACCTGCTCTTCACAAAGAACACAACCTCCAAGTTTCACGTCTGTAGAACTAACATATCAATAAAATATCAACAGTCAGTCAATCAGTCAGTCAGTTTACCATTTTACAAGCGTAGACAGATAAACCAAAGGCCCAGAAACGCGCTTTCGGGTTCTAACTAAGGACTCAAAGGCTTTTTTTTTGGACTATCCCACCAATCTGTTCCCAACTGTTTTCAACCACTGCAACTCCTGAAAGCCAGAATCAACAGTGGAGTACGCCAGAAAAGTGCCGAGCAGTGAAGCTTGACGAGTCCCGAAGAAACGTTTCAACTGTCTTGGATCCAGCAACGAAATTAATCAGAAAAGAACAGCGGAGGAGTAAGAACAATTATTTTCCACTTCCCTAAAAGGCTGCCTACAGTGCACGCCACTGAAGTTAGGTAACATCACGCGACGAGCGATGAGAGCAAATAACTAACCAAGTAGATCTACCCTAACCCAGGTGAAATCGCGAACGAAAACCTACTCATAACAACTACAAGACAACTAGATTTTACATAACTAGTTATCTGAGCTAGTTATGTAAGTTCTAAATAACACAACCCTCAACGTATCTGAGAAATTGTTAAAATAGTTTCCCCTACAATATTATATATACCAGTAAGTCTGCTTAGCAACAAATATCGAGTCTACAGAGTTGTAACCGAGTTTAGTACATATTCCCTCGAGATATTTATATATACATATAGGGTTGAGCGAATCTCCAATGATCTGTAGGCACAAGGGACGTGATTGATTGCCAAACAAACAGACCTCACCATTAATCCAGGGATTATGTAGTTCTGTTTGTCCTACTACAGATAAGTACATCTTAGGAAATCTGTCTGAAGGAAAACTTGAGTCGGAGTGTTTTGAAAAAAGTCTCTCGGAGATTTGGTAAAGTGAGGTAAGGAACTACAATCGAATCGTAATATTATTCTTCGTTAGCTATAAAGTGATCTAAGTAGCGTCGTCTTATTCGAACTATTAGGGGTACTAGCAGTCATATATTTTTATTTTTAAGGAGCCATAGTAATCATAATCTTTTTTTCTGTGTTTTGTTAAGAGCGGATTAATCAATCTTAGAAGAAACAGTATGTTGACTAAAGGAAAGCCTCAAGTATACTTAGAGATTACTCGAGAGGAATCTAAATCCATATGAACTTTAAACATCCTCAGACAATCAAACAAGTATTTGTTTAATCTACTCCCACCTATAAATGGTTAAACTGATCATTGTAGATTTTATATACTAGCAAATTGTTGGAAAAGCAAGTAATCTAACTTCTCATACCCAGAGACGAAAGTTGTAGACAAAATTGCTGTTTGTTATGTCTCTTTGTACTTAGTTCATGTTTAACTTTTTCGAAGACTGATCCTCAGTAGCTATTCATGAAGAAAAGTGGAAACAGAATTTGGGGGCCTATAATAAAAGTGAAGAGGCCTTTACCTAGTAGTGGGAAAAGTTTTGATGACAAAATATGAATGTAGAAGCTAATACTTCTAGATTTATATTGATTGAATATAATAATATTATGATGAGATACGGTTTCTCTTAAACAATGATTTTGTGAGGAGTGCTTAGTTTTTTTTTTATTATTAAGAGATATGTAATGAAAGCTAGATCCGTACTAATATTATAACTGCAAAAGTAACTCTGTCTGTCTCTTTTTAACGCCAAAACCACTGAACCGATTTGAATGAGTTTGGCACAGATATAGTCTGGGAACCGAGGAAAGACATAGGATACTTATCATTCCGGAAAACCCCTGGAAACGGGAACTATTATTACACGCGGACGAAGTCGCGGGCAATAGCTAGTAGGTAATAAGAGCAACACGTGTGGCTCACTAAAGGGTCCCATATGCAGCACGAGTCGTCAAATAAGTATGATGTTTATACACGAAACAATTGGTCGTAACAATCTACCATTTATTTGTTTTAAACTGAAAGATATTCATGATTGCAGGAGTTTTTGTTGCGATTTCCGATATCGTCTTCGATAAGTGATCCTTAGGCCCTGCGCAAACGGCACACTTTTTGTGTGATCGAGTCTGCGGCGCACTAAAAGTCAGCATGGCGCGCAAAAAGTCGGTCGGTACACGGATTTTTTGTGCGCCGGACTTTTTGCGCGTCGTGTGTGTTACTGCATATAATTGCATAGGTTCTATTTTCACAGACTAAAAAGTGCGTCACGGATTCAGTTCGTTTCGTTAAAAAAATACGATGTTTGTTATTAACTATACCTATACATAAGTACTTTCTTATTTAAGTAACGTATCTACAACTTACCTACCTACTTGTAACACTTTCCCAGTTTCTCAAAGTATTTATTTAACCTTTCGACGACCAAGCGATAGCCGGCTGTCGCGCTACTATTGTGTCTCGAATCACGTGTTCGAAGGTTGAAAGGATAATAGCGATACACTTACTTGATAGCGACATATCTCCACACGGCAAGAGACAATGTAAGACAGATCGACGCCGTGTGGAAGATTTGTGCGAAGTGCATGTGGAATAGTAGGTAGGCCGCCCATTTGTACGGCATTTCGCGTTGTCCCGGTAATATCTGAAACAAAAGAGAACAATTAATTAAATGGCAAATGTAATGTATGCTTCCAGCCTCATATTATAAACTTGGGACCTTAATTTCGCTGTTATTATACACTCAAACCTTCAGTCTCCTAACGATTTAGATTGCTAAGTATGTAAAGATATTGCTGGAAATAAAATAAATAAATAACTCTTAGACCTCTGTCTGTACACATTGAGATCTAGGAACTTAAAGGTTTAAAAGTGGCTATAATATCGGTTGTCGGTCAGCCAGTAATAAAGACAAGTTACTAGCTTTTGCCCGCGGCTTCGCTCGCGTTAAAAAGAGACACAACCCTCCATCCCTTCAACTATCTCCACTTAAAAAATCACGTCCATGCGTCGCTCCGTTTCGCCGTGAAAGAAAGACAAACATACTGACAGACAGACAGACAGACACACTTTCCCATTTATAATATTAGTATGGATGCCCTTACTAATAATCACTGTGTAAAGTTATGCAATGAATAAAGCCTGTGTAACCATACATTTTTTGACGTAATAATATAAACCTGTCATAACTTTATACAGTGTTTATTAGTAAGGCGCTTAGTATGGATTATTGAAATTATTTGTTCAAGTTTAACTCCTAAGAGACACATTATTAGGTCATAGTTAGTATCTATTCATTAGCCAAGACAATAAATACATACTTTTAGGCAAAGCTTAAACTGAGGGCCTAGACAAGTGGCATTGTAGAATAGTTGGTGGAATAGAATAGATTGTCAAAATGGAATTGACATAAGCTTTCGCTAAGTAATTTGACATCTCCATGCATTTGACAATCTATTCTGAGGGCCTAGACAAGTGGCATTGTAGAATAGATAGCGAAAACGAATAGATTGTCAAATGTATGGAGATGTCAAATTGTTTAGCGAAAGGTTATATCAATTCCATACATTTGACAATCTATTCGTTTTCGATATCTATTCTACAATGCCACTTGGCTAGGCCCTCTATTCCGTCATCTGTTCTACAATGCCACTTGTCTAGGGGGGCTGAATACCTTTCGACAACCAAACGACAGCCGGCTGTCGGGCTGTTTTTGTCTTTCTATTGTGTCTCGATTCACGTGTATTCGAAGGTTTAATAACAGTTATTTCTTTATGATTAAGACGTTCATTACATAACAATATACAGGGTCATTTTGCAACCACCATCCAAATTTTCAGAAATGGTTCAGAATCGATAACCTTATCAATTAATGAAATAAAAAAAAATAAAAAAAATTACATGATTTTCACTATTGTCCGCTACTAAAATCCAAACGTGTGGAATAAATACACTTCAACTAGGTTGTTGAACTTGACTGCACACGCGCTTACCTTTAAAATTCGGAAACGCAACGCACACAAAAGCACGCACTACGCCCACCCCTCCCTCACACGTTGCACCCCGCTTTCGGATATTTTCTTTTGAATGTTTTTATTTGTTTTTGTTATCATTTGATTATATTGTTTCACATATGAAAATAATTTAATTAAAAGTCCTCGATTTTAAAATTTGGATGGTGATAGAAAAGTGTCCCTGTATTATCCAAGATGAGTTATGTAATGGCAGGAAAAGGAATCAGTTCCATTATTCAACTGTTTATATTTGTTTTGTTTCTAATACACTTGTATGTTATTTCATCGGTGTAGTTAATTCATCGTTCATATATTAATGTTCAGATCAAAGCTGAAACGTAAGATCCCTTTTATATTTATTTATCATTAATCATTCCTTTATACATATGAGAAGTACCTACGTTAGAACTTATATTTTTCGATAATGAAGAAAAGGGTACATAATACTCGAGTGGATGTATGGAAGAACGCAATTTATAGAGGATTTGAGACAGAATGGACTCCAACTGTCAGTCGAGCGGACAATCCCTCGCCTTTTATATTTTATTTGGTTTTTCACACTAATGCTACGATTGCATTCAGGGATTGGTTGGAAGAATAGAAGCTTTTGTTTTGTTTGTATAAATTCCTTATTTTTAGGGTATGGACTAATTTTTTCAGTATAATCTCAAGTTTGTTTCAATAGTGTCAAGCAATATACGTCAAAAAGTGTATGGTTACACAGGCTTTTGTGAAATAACTTTACACAGTGATTATTAGTAAGGGCATTATTGTGTATTTTTTTTCCAATAATTGGATATCATGTTTTAAATCCTTCTCAGTTTTGTAACAATCAGTCTTTGTCCTGTCATCTCCTTTAATAAAAATAAAATATTATTTTGTAGATGATAGTTTCCTTGTCACCGTTTAACAAAATATTAATATTTGAAGACTTATGAGAAAGTCTTCAAATATGAATATTTTGTTTGTTTACTTAAACATTATCATGTTTATATTCTTAGTTAGATGTTTAACAGTTACACGTGCTTTACCGTAACATTGTATATAAGTGAGTTTAAATGATAAATGACGACTTATTAAATTAAACGCCAACTGTTTCTTGTTAAACAAGGAAAATGAAATGACTTTGAAAATGTCTCCAAAGTTAATACTTCGCAGACTTCATTGTCCGACGTGTAATAAACTTCTCAAAAATAATTAAAGAACATTAAACTTGACAATTAAGTATTTAAACAAGTACTGTCAGGTAAATAGATAAATATCCAGAATAATTTGTAAAGTATAAAGTAGAAAATAATTAGTTATTTCAGTAATTCCTGTTTCATTTGAATACATCCATCGGCGTTAAAGAAAACAATAACAAAGTAGCTGTTCCCGCGGTATTACCCGCGTAGTCCTGTTTCTCGGGATTTTTGGGATAAAAACTATTCTATATCCCTTCTTAGACTATGTACTGATTTCATTTAAACCGGTTCAGTAATTTGATGTAAAAGATGAACAAAAAGACACACACACTTTCCTATTTATAATATTAGTACTGACGGCTCTATACCTACTTCGGTGACAGAACATTTGTATTGTGAAACTACTGAAAAATCGATTTTCAAGTCTGAGATGTAAATGAAACATATTCTCTTCCAGATTACTGTCTAGTCCGTGTCTTGCAATTGCAACAACATGCAATATACCTTTGAAGTGTACAAGACAGCTTCTGAGCCAAAGGACTAGGTTTCAGAAAAGCATCCCCGGAAATCAAACATGGCGTCGTGTAAGAGACGTTGAAACTAAATAAGCTTATTTAATTAGTTGTTTGTATTTTTATCAACACTGAGCTACTTTATAAAACTGACTAGCTTCTACCCGCGTGAATTTTTCCTGAATTTTCTATGCTATAAACCTCACGGAGCCCGAGACCTTTTCAACGAATGCAAAACCGTGGAAATCGGTTCGTGCGTTCTGGAGTTATAGCGTTAGGAAGGAAAACCCGACTTATTTTTATATATATTTTTTTAATTCAGGAAGTATTTGTTCGATTAAAAAGTTTTGGATGGCTCAAGGATGGCACGAGTGTAGTAATGAATAACCCAAAAGTACGGGAGACCGCTAGTAGTTATGTAAGAGCAAAATATACTATCGTTGTGCGATGTGACAAGATTACTCATTCTGTCGCGTGTGTATTATAAGCTAATTATTTGTAAGCGTATGGTTTTCAACAAATTTAATCTTGTATAACAAGTTTATTAAACCCACTGTGGTATTAAAATTACTTTCACAAATGAAATAAGTTTCATTAATTAGGTAAGTCTTCCCACTACTTCTAAATAACTTCAAGTAATGTGGATGTCTGACCTTTGCAAAAACACATACCAAGTAACATCAATAACTCCTTCAAATGAACTTCTAGGTGTTTTTCTTGATAATTGTACTTATTGTATTTTCCGCTGTTATTCGGAGAACTTGCTCAGTTGATGTTTTTACATTCGAAGAAACACTGTTTAAATCAATGATATTATACCTAGATAGGTGTTGCGGAATCTTTATAATACACACATCAAAAGTGTCTAGGGATATTTCAATTAAACCTAAACAACTAAAATTCTATTAACTTTTTGTTAAGACACCTATACATTAAAATAAACCTTGTTTAATAGCCTTATCTAATCTGATAATAAACATTTAGAAAAAGTTAAGTTTTAAAAAAACTTAGAAGAAGAGGAAAAACTCAGACAAAATTTCAATCTTACCTTTATTTTTGAAGCATCAAAACCTAAACAAAAAAAAAACATTTTTTTTTACAAAGATGGTTGAAAACATAAAATTAATAATCCGTGGATCCACTTAAGACTCTCCTGACACATCTGCAGCGGTTCTGCATACTCAAAACAAGGTGTCAATATCCTGTTGTGGAATACTGTCCCAAGTCCTTTAAAGATGCAAGAAAAGCTGGTTTTCATCCTCAATATCTTCAGGGAAATTCCTAAGAGCTCTTCTCAGAAGCATATCCCAGGCATGCTCAGTAGGATTTAAGTCAGGAGATTGTGCAGGCCAGTCTAAAGCTTGGATATCATGCTGTTGTAACCAACTTGTGACGATACGCGCCGTATGTGGACGGGCATTGTCGTGCATTAGCTGGTAATTTTGTATCATTTGTTGTCTGTGGGGCAAGATTACAGGTTCTAGCACCTCATCTCGGTGTTTGAGAGCAGTCATATTGCCTTGTATCCAAACGAGGTCCGTTCTACCGTCGAGACGAATTCCTGCCCAAACCATAATCGTGCCACCTTGATATGCATGAACTTGTTGTAGGTGCTACAGTCGATTCCAACGTCCAGGTTTTCTCCAAACGCGTACTCTTCGCGAATCAGGATGAAATCCAAACCTGGATTCATCAATGAAAAGCACAAGTGACCATTGAGAATGGTTCCAGTTTTCGTGTGCAATAGCCCATTGTAATCTTCTTCATCGATTGCCTCTCCTTAGCGCTGGTACCCGAAGTGGCCTACGGGTACGTAGATTGACTTCATGCAGTCGTCTTCTCAAAGTTTAACGGCTTACCAGCAAACCATACTCTCTCTGTAGCCTTTGAACCAATTGCATTGCCGTTACATTTGGTTGACTTCGTGCAGCATTTACTATGAATCGGTCCTGTACATGTGTTTTAATGCGTTGAGGTCCTTGGTGCCGTTCCACCACTTCCCCCGTGACACGATAACGTGACCAAAGCCTGGATATAACGCTCTGACTGGTCCACATTGCTTCAGAAACCGCAATTTGGGACAGTTTTCCACAACAGGCTATTGACACCCTTGTTTTGAGTATACAGAACCGCTGCAGATGTGTCAGGAGAGTCTTAGATGGATCCACGGATTATTAATTTTATGTTTTCAACAATTTTTATAAAAAAAATAGTTGTTTTGTTTAGGTTTTGATGTTTCAAAAATAAAGTTTAGATTGAAATTTTGTCTGAGTTTTTCCTCTTCTTCGAAGTTTTTTTTATTTAATTTTATCTAAAAGTTTATTATCAGATTAAATAGGCTATTAAACAAGGTTTATTTTAATGTGTAGGTGTCTTAACAAAAAGTTAATAGAATTTTAGTTGTTTAGGTTTAATTAAAATATTCCTAGACACTTTTGATGTGTGTAGTTACCGTGACCCTATCGTGGGCAATCGAAGGAACATGAGTGGGTTTTAGTCAGAAACCGCCTTAATACAAAACAAGGCTTTTCTCTAAACCAGGTTTAAACCATTGAGCTAGGTTTTGTATTTCGAATTTTGATCGTATCAAAATAAGATTCAAATTACAAAACCCGGCTTAATGGTTTAAACCTGGTTTAAAGAAAAACCTTGTTTTGTAATAAGGCGGTAAGAGTCTGACACGCCCTCCCGCCGCACCCAGGACGGGAGCAGTCATTGGATGATTTCCCACTCACCAAAAAAAAAAAAAACCTAGATAGGTTATATGCATTCAAAAAGTGGCACTTCAAAAGTTTGCTATTTGACCAACATGATACAGAGTATCGCGTTGACATTTGACGTTTGTCTCTTTTTCACTCGCACTACTTCAATCGTACCATCCTTCTTTGACGTGTAATGTAGTATAGTATGCGTTAGTGTGCTGTTTTTAAAGATAGAATTTCGTTTAGGTAACTTTTTTTAAACTTTTTTACTTATAATATCATTGGTTTAAATAGCTATAAAAGGGATGATTTTCAAAGTACATTTACGAGAGAGAAGCAATAGACAAAAGCTAGTTGATTAAACATTTCCACATTGAGTTATTTTCACCAACAAATTGTCATCTCCCTAGCCTTTTCCCAACTGCGTTAGAGTGGGATTCCAGTCTGATTGAATCAAGCTGAATACCAGTGTTTTATACGGACTGCCAATTACACTTCCATAATCCAGTTAATAGGTTACGAAACACCTTGATTAGTCAGAATGACAGACACTCTGGCTTAAGTCTACCCGTAACGACTATCAACGTTCAACGACTTTACGTACTTTCCGATGCACTTTATGTCAGTGATGTCCGAGATATACCTAGAAAGTTCATTACGAATTTAAAACTTCAACTTGCAGCAGGTTTTCCAATTGCCATAAAACCTAAAAGCACACAATAGTATGTTCTCTAATATGCTGCTTACTACAATGACATTATAAGCACAAAGGTGTAGATAGATTCCTTATACGACATTCTATCTTCAAAAACGGCACACTAACGCACATATACAATTAGATGTCAAAAGAGGACGACGTGATTCAAATACTGCGAGTAAAAAAGAAACGAATATATTTTGTGACAGTTATAATTTGGTGAAATTGCTACATTTTAAAGTGTCACATGCGGGCTGGTTATAACCTATCTTCACCTTTTTACTTATAATATCATTGGCTTAGAAAAAGGAAAGGGGCTAAGGAAAAGGAAGTCTGAAAGGAGTTGGGGGAGGCCTTTGCCTAGCAGTAGGACAGCATAGGCTAGATAAAAAAAAGCCATTGGCTTAATAAATCTAAATATAGTATCACAACTAAACGCAGGATTTTCTGTTTGCACCCGTTATCTTTTCGATAGCAGTGAATATTAGCTGTTATTATGCACGTTATACTTATCATTATCGATACGATAAAACTGAAGCTTGTTATTTCTGTCAGGTGCTTGATAAGCACATAAATGCTTTCATATGCACTTTAAAAACACTTCTAGTAGTTGAAGTTTTTAATACCTATGTACTATGCCATCTGTTTACTGAATAATCGACATTGCCTATCCGAATAAAAATACATAATTATTCTATTTGTGACTCAGCTGTGATGTGTTGATTTTCATAAAATTCTGTTATTAAACGTCTAAAGATTTTGATAAACGTCATATTGACTCATGACTCTGAATCTTTTCGAGTTTAAGGCTGCTGTGAAGCGAAACGAGGCAACAGAGCGATAAGCGATCCAAAAATCCATCAAGAGGATTGCATAAAATCTCCGTTCGTGAGATTCTATTGGTAGTTTTTTGACTCGCTCACCGCTGAGGCCTATGAGCCCATGAGCTTATAGGTGGACTGATGCGACAAAGCTTGAGTACGTTAACCTACATGCAAAAGAAACATGTTTCTTTTCTTGAAATATTATAAGTGAAAAGCGTTTAGTTTTAGACATTTAGTACATCTACATAAGCTTAGAATTTTAAAAACGGCACACTAACACAGAAGCATTAATAGAGTAATGACATATAAGGCATTAACCCAGTTGGAAGGAAAAAAAATTTTTCAGCACACACACAGTGCAGAAAACCACATGTTAACACCTTGTCACTGAGCTCATGTAAGTTGTAAATATAGGTTTACCACAAAGGTTTACCACATCACACATGGTTTTTAACCCTGTGGGCTTTTTAACCCTCATTCAAAAAAAAAGTTTTAAGTTTAACTGATATGTGTGTGTCTGTTAGTTTGTCTGTCTACGTCGTAGCTCTTAAACTTAATGTCCTAAGTCCTGTAAGTGGGACAGAGGGCGTCTTCAGTGTTAAGCCATCGCGTTCTGTCGAGGGCTACACGCGTCACTTCAAGCCATGTTAGCCCGATTTTCTTTATCTCTGCCACATACGACTGCTTCCGTGTATGCCTTGGACGCGGCCACGTTTTTGTTTCTCCTGGTGTCCAATCTAGCCCTTACCCAGGGATGTTACTAGGATCCCTTCGGAGTGAACTCAGGTGAACCGATTTGGATACTTATTTTTTTTTTGTTTGAAAGTAGATTATCTAGCGATGGTAATCAAGAAAAGATAGTTATAGTTATCAAGTTTTTTGTGGCTACAGTCGCGATCAAGTTCAAGGACAGGGCATTTTTATTTATTTATTTACACTTATAACTTTAAATATTATGTACGTCTGACTTTTTTATTAAAACTTCAAGCAATAGTGACGTTTATCGGTAAATAAATTAGATAAAAATATACGAGATAGAAAGTTCATGAACCCAACCTACGCAGACTAATCCACCGTTAGCAGTTTTGAGAAATTAATAACAATGTCTGTTGCAATATAAAACCAGACGGACCATTCATTACTGGTGAAAACCAATCCAGTATTTTTCCCCGATACTGATCTTTTCCAATGAAAGTGCTTGAAATAATTAAGTCAAAATTACATTAATTTAATATGATACAAAATATCTTCATTTGCCAAAATATAGTCAACTCAAAAATAAGTTGTCGTATGCATAATGAAATACTGCATAATATATTATTATTTATTATAGCACGCAAGGTCTTACTAATCTAAAAGTTTGATTGGATGTTTGTTAACTCTGTTATGCCAAAATTATTCAACGGATTTTGTTGAAACTTTACAATAATATAGCAGTAAAATTAGGATGACACATAGGTTACATTATCCTATGATCTACGAAGCGAAACAGTAACCTAATGTAATGCGGAACAGCGGGGGACTAATAGTACCTATAGTATATTTTAAAAATAATTAGAAGAATAGAGATATAATAAAAACAAATCATTTAAGAAGTCCGGTACAAAATAATAATATTTATTTATAAGTCATCATCATCATCATCAACATCATCAGCCGATAGACAAAAGATTTCTAGATGCATCGGTCCTGCGCCACCCGCATCCAACGGGACCCGGCGATTTTGATAAGATCGACCAGTATTTATAAGTAGTTCTGTAAAATGGTTTTTTGCTCAGTGGTAAATTAATGATTAAAATATAAGTTTAATTAAATGGTTACGAGATTGTGTGGGTTTTCTGTCATTCGAAACATGAAGATTTATTACATGACTGCTTATTGACTAACAAGTAACAAGTTTCAATTAGCCAAAACTAGCCAATCCACAATAATTTAGCAATTAAATTGATTACGGCAAACTAATTCTACTATTCAGCAATAACAATTCGATTTACATTTTAGATAGAATCTTATGCAAATTAAATTACTGAAATCGTTACAATTACATCGAAATATGAGAGAAATTTTAATGTAGATTGGTTTAGATTTGTTAGTACTAATTCACGATTCGGGGCACGATGGACTGACGATTTAAAGGTGGCGGGCAGCGGATGATAGCGCTGCCTAAGACCGGGTTGCTAGCGCTGTTTGGAAAAGTAATAGGCTGATATGAATCCACTATTAGCCTTCTTATATTTTTTTAAACTAGTTTAAGTTTCTTGAGGTATGCTCAACATACAAAAATCATAAAAAAACGTGATCTGTCTTTAGACATGGTTAATATCTGTATACTATATGTATGGCTGGCAGACTGATTGACTAACTGTTGATATATCAATGCTGGGGATATATTCTTTGTGAAGAGTAGGTAACCACTAAGAAAAGATTTTTATAAAAGTCAACACTAAAAGGGGATAAAATAGGGGATGGAATTATCAACGTTTACACGGGCGAAGCCGCGGGCGAAAGCTAGTCATTTATGTCTTTTGCTCGAATAATTACGTAAATGGTTTCTTTGCACTAATCATTGTCGATGCTATATTTTGTTCAAGATTTTATTTCTTAAAATCTTTTCATAATCCTTTAAGACTCACAGAAAATTGCAAATCTTGGTCATCGCTCAAAACCATTCGGTGGAAAGTATTTATTTTTATACTTAGTTTCTCAATTCTTAGAAGATACATATTAGAACAGATATTACACCGACATTACACAGATATTGTTGGAGAAAATGTCTTTGAGATTCCATTAAACATAATAATATCTTTAAAGTTATTCGGAAATCTTGCTACTAAAATGTCATGGCGGGCAAGAGATAAAAATGTCTCAAACGATTTCAGTACAGCCATTACCACGAGTACAAACTAGTCTAAACCGCGGATTACCTACTTAATATTATATTACTTTTTGACGGGCCTGTTGGCGTAGTGGTTAGTAGCCCTGGCTGCTAAGCCGGAGGTCGTGGGTTCGATTCCCACCCAGAACAAACTTTGTGTGATAAGCATTATTGTTTGTTCTGTGTCTGGGTGTAATTTATCTATAATATGTATGTATTTATAAATTATATATGTATGTATATCAGTTGTCTGGTTACCATAACACAAGCTCTAATCAGAGCTTAACCTGTGATCAGATGACCGTGTGTGAGTTGTCCCAGTATATTAATAAGAAAATGGAGTACTAAGTAATGGCTCAATTTCAAAACGATGATAGAAATATAGACAAGCTACGCCAAGTGCATTTATGTGAACGTAAATAAAGACTTGTTTGTTTATTAAAAGTTCATTCAAAGTAGAAGAATTGTAGTTATCATTCGTGGCATATTTTTCTATATTTATATAACATATTTTTTAATTTCTATTATTTATGTCACACACCCATTAGTAGTAGTTAGTGACGCTGACTGCGTTCCGAAGGTAGTAGATTAGATTCGATTTCCACCCGGACAAATGAGTGTGTGATTCACGTGATGGATTGTTCTGTGTCTATTTTATCTGTAATATGTATGTATAATTTATTCTATTGTCATTATCTGTAACATGTATGTATCTAAAAAAACGTTGTCTGGTTATCATAATACAGACTCTGTGCCTAGTTTGGAATCACATGACCGTGTATGAGTTGTCCCACCATTTTTTTTTATTCCCTGTCTCGTAAAGGCAATCAAAGCCTTCCTTCACTTTAGTACTCCATTTTCTACGCACTCCATGTTTGTAACCGCATAGAACCCATACCTATAGCCCAATGTCATGTAGTAAAATGATATGGTTCACTTGAAACCGAAGTTCTGTTAAGGGCGTCTCTAGGAAACGGTTTTAGTTTCGACATCTACCCATGTGTAAAGTTTTATTGAGCATCTAAGTGCTAAAGTACTTTGTGGATCTTCTGTACTAATATTCATCTCCCTAGCCTTTTTCCAACTACGTTGGGGTCGGCTGCCAGTCTAACCGGATTCAGCTGGATATCGGTGTTTTACGTGGAGCGACTGCCTATCAGACCTCCACAGCCCAGGTAAACAGGGCGACACAATACCCTTTGGACTGTTCAGACTTTCTGGCTTTACCAGTAACGACTGTCAAAGTTCTACGAACGACAACCGGGACCAACGGATTTACGTGCTTTCCGAGGCACGGGAGGTCAGTGATGTCCAAGATAATTTTTAGAAAGTACATATGAATTGAAAAAGTCACATTGGTACTTGCCCGGATTCGAACCCACAACCTCTTACACGAGAGGTGGGTCCCTCATCCACTGGGCCATCACGACATCTTCTGTACTAATATTATAAAACTGAAAAGTGTGTTGGGTTGAGCGCGCTAAACTTAGAAAGTACTGGTGTGGATTAAAAAAACTATTTTGTAGTGGATATCCCATTTGTTGAAGAAGGCTATTGATAGGCTTTATAAAATCACGCTACTACGTATAGGAGTGGCGTAGTAATCAAGTTTCTACAGACAAAAGTATTGATTCAATCTATTTCTTCTTCTATTTTGGGAACTTAAGCAATTTTGGGACAATGCACAGTGCACACTTATATCTAAACGCTTAGATCATTTGAATTACAAAACAATTTTCATCAATTAAACCTTCGAACACGTGATTCGAGACACAATAGAAAGACAGTGGTGCCAATTCTCTTGTTCACAAACTTAACTAAATTTCAGTTAAATGCATCTTTCTCTTTCCATTTCTTAAAGAAAAGGAC
The DNA here is from genome assembly GCA_033675125.1 of Athetis lepigone. Classification (NCBI taxonomy): domain Eukaryota; kingdom Metazoa; phylum Arthropoda; class Insecta; order Lepidoptera; family Noctuidae; genus Athetis; species Athetis lepigone. The sequence continues at coordinate 8,610,145 of CM066230.1, read as the reverse complement.
AGAAGATACATTTGAGTTTAATCCTGTCAAATTGGACAGCGCCTGACGAAAATTGACGTATATTTAGACGCCATGTTTTTAAATCGCGTCTAAATTATCTATGGAGTGTCTAAATTTGAAAGGACTTAACTAATATTTTATCTTCTGTCCTTTTCTTAATTAAATGGAAAGAGAAAGATGCACCTTACTTAAATTTACGTTAGTTTGTGAATAAGAGAATCGGCACCAATAGCAGCGCGACAGCCGGCTGTCGCTTGGTCGTCGAAAGGTTTAATTCAAGACTAAAAACTTTGTTTGATAAAAATGTTATTCCTTTATATTTTGTTTCAATTTCCGCACAGGACAAATATTTGTATGACCTACTGTTATTTGTTTCGAGTCTGGTTGTTTGTGTATGTGATTATGTTTGTAAACACACCTGCGATAAAGAAGAAATGTGGGTAACCAGGGTAACGTTTAATCTAATGCCCTTACTAATAATTACTGTGTAAAGTTATGCAACGAATAAAGCCTGTGTAACCATACATTTATTGACGTATAAACTTATCATAACTTTATGCAGCGTTTGTTAGTAAGGCGCTAAATGTATACATACAATGGTAAATCGATTGACTGTTATATATTTAGATACAAGCTGCGCAGCTGTCCCCCGCGAATTCACCCGCGTTATATCAGATTTTTGGTTACTAAAAAAAAGAAGATAAAAAGTATTCTATGTCCGTCCCCTGGTTCTAAGCTACCTACCCACCAATTTTCAGCCAAATCGGTTCTGCCGTTCTTGAATTATATTATGTGTAACTAACACGATTTTCTATTATATAATAGATAGATATAAGATATCAACGCACAAGCCAAACCGCTGGTCCTAGAGACATGAAAATTGCAGGGTGTGTTCTTTATAAAGAGTAGGTATCCACCATGACCTGATTTTTGGAAAATTAACCCATAAAGACTGACAGTCGTTACGGGTTAGTCAGAAACTCTGACCAGTCTAACTAAAAGGTATCGTATCGCCCAGTTACTGGGTTGTGGAGGTCAGATAGGCAGTCGCTCTACGTAAAACACCAGTATCCAGCTGAATCCGGTTAGGCTGGCAGCCGACCCCAACACAGTTGGGAAAAGGCTAGGGAGATGATGATGATGAAAGACTGACAGACAGACAGAGTTACTTTCGCATTTATAATATTAGTACGAATAGTACGGATTAAGTAGATATATTTGCTTTTATTAGGTATACATTTTCCTAAATAACTATAAATGTTTATTTCATTTATTTTCAATCTCATTTTTCGTAATATTGCACCTGTCAATTTATCTGTTCATCACTAGGGTTGACTGGTACAAAAGCATAAGGCATTAAGTCCGCTTTTGTACCTTTATGCATGAATTTAAAATAAACGAACAAAAAAATTGAAGGCAATATTTCAAAAGCACACAATAAAATGACTGAAACCCGAATTGAATTGAAATATTCCGTTTTCACAGAACTAGTTTCATAAATCATTTAAAAGCCGTATTTTGTCGAGTGGCGAATAATTTTCGGTTCTGCCGGAACTTGGTTGGCCCCGTGACACAATGCGGTGGCCGGAAACGGAACCGCAAGCCCGAAACGGTTTAATACTTTTTGAATTTTCACGGCCTTTATTCTATCTTGCTTTGACTGAAAAAGCTTTGTGGGAAACCTTTTTGAATATACCCGTATGTTCAAACTGATAAACAAAGGTTATTTAAATATACAAAGGCAGTGTAATCTCGATATAATAAAGCTGAAGAGAATTATTATACCAACGGTCAAACGCGGTTTTACCCACGTCTTTAGAAGTTTCTGTATTTCTTTTTAACACCATTTTAATATTGTCAAAGGAGGTGTTTTTTTTTCTGGCCCAAACCTGTACCGAGGTACAAATTACTAATTAAATTCCTCCTAATAATTTGTAAATTTAGCATTATTTAAAATCCTTTAATATCACATAGATTTAGAAATAAAAGAATATGAAAAAAAGCTGCCTCGCGACGTTACTGCGTAAAAAGAAACGTCCATGACAGCGTTGACAGCTGTTAATCTGTTGTTTTTTGTTTGTTTGAATGACAACTGACAGCAGAATAAAACTATCGGCCCTGGCTTTGGTGCCCTGTCTTTTTGCCCGGTAGATAACCAAACGCAAAAAATGATATGAATTGTGAAATAAATGTATTTTTGGAAATATTTTTTTCTATAATAATTCACGACAAATGTAACTAGAAAAAAATACTATCTGTAACACAGAAAAAATCCTTAATAATACATTTTTAGGTTAACACAATGAAGCAACGAAACGCATTATCGAAGGAGTAAATCATGACATTGCCAGACTGAAATTCTTGGGTTGCAAGTTTTTAACATCTTCGATCGACAATATTGCAGGTGGTACAAATGCCCAAATAAATCCAATATTTTTTTTTCAGATTCTTCGATTTTTTTCACGTATTTTGATACGTTTTTTTTTAGGTACACGCCTGGGCCCAAGTTGTAGGGAAAAAGAAACACCTCCTTTTTTATACATATTCAGATGATTTAACCCCGACCCTAAACAGCTTCTCATTGTTTCCATCACTTTCTAAAATTGCATGTCTCGCTATTATTCAGTCAAGAGTTTTCTCTTGAATATGGTATATAGCATCTCTAGACAAGTGGCATTGTAGAAAAGACGGTAGAATAGAGTCCGATACGAGATGTCAAATTACTTAGCGTAAGCTTTTGTCAATCTACTATACCATTTATTCTACAATGCCACTTGTCTAGAGAGGCAGAACAGCTCACAATTAATCGACGTCAACTACACAATCGATCACTGCAAAACTATATCGATGGTTGATCGATGAACTTAATTCGATTTCCACTATCGAATGGCTCTGACCAACCGCACCTTTGGTTATTTCACCCTTTCGATCAAAGGGACCTTCAGACCAGTCTTTACTTTAGTACTTGTCACCACAACTCCCAAAAGAAATGGAAGCCAACAGTGACAGGTTATTAATTTTCAAATCTAATATCGTTCATTTAAATGCAAAACGACAAAGCGACAGGACGACAGTATTTGAAACCAGATTCTGATGTGCGATATATTGAAAAAGTTTATTTTACTTTTAAAGGTGCGTATGCACGAATGCATGAAACGCGGTAAACATGAACATCGTAAAGTATTTGGTTATATACCAACTATTTGGTTTGCACCCAGTAACCTATGGTTACTAGATGCGAACCAACTTTTAGTGTTGGAAAGTGATTGACTGTGAAGTAGCTAAAATTATTATTTCTAAGGAAAGACCCTAAATATTTGGAAACAATTCAGTACGCAAAATGAAAACAAAATACATTTCAGACTAAGTTACAAAGATTTTTTCGATATGAACAATGCTGCATCAAATTGCTCGGAACACCGTTATCGCCACTAGCATTTACGACGAACCCACTGTATTATGATTGTTAGTGATACAAACGTGAAAACAAAGTGTTCGATGTTAGTGTTCACCGTGTTTTGTTTGTTAGAATTTAATTTTACGAGTAAAGGGTTGCATAGTTTGGGTCGGGAAGCTTTCGGGACAGGGACCGCGGTCCCGAACGACACATTGAAATTAATTACACTTTTACATGGTTTTTGAATTTTATGTATGAATGGGTTACTTAGAAAAAATAATTAAGAAAATCTGTGACGCCAGGATTCAGAAATATTTAGTATAGAATTAAATTAAGAAAAACTACTATGAAACACGGATATAATTAGATTTTTTTTTTTTTAGTTCTATTATGGTGGATCTGTTTCTCTTAAATAAAGACCAACAGTACGGCGATACGGTTCGATCACAAACAAATGTTACGTGTTAAACTTTCAACGACCAAGCGACAGCCGGCTGTCGGGCTGCTATTGTCTTTCTATTGTGTCTCTAATCACGTGTGTTGGAATGTTTAATTGGAAAAAAACTGAATTTGTATTAATTTCAGAGTCGAGTACAAGTTAATGTAGTGCACACGAAATTAATTACCTTTTTCCCGAATCTCAGTCAATATGTAGCCGAAGATACTACTATATACTAATTACTCTTGCATGGCACTCGATTCCGACAACTACACAAGTTCTGAGAAACATTGTTTATTGCAATATCTCTCTAACGGTATTTGAGGTTAGAGACAAAATTGCATCACAAGCGTCAAAGCACGTGAAAGCATTCGATTTTCGAATTTGATTGTGTAGCTTCGAAATACTTGTGGCGAAGTCTATCGTCTTATAGTGCGAATTCACTTTGCGTATTTGGGCAATATCTGTGTGTTTGATGCAACGTATTATGAACCTTATTTTAGTTAGCCTATAGTACAGTATGTATTACCCAAGCAACTAACTAACATGTTTTCAAATTCGTCAAGAGAAGTCGCACCATCACATGTGAACTACAATGAATATCCTACACCGCGTAATATGAGATGGATACTACATTAGCATAATACAAAGTATTAGGATGAGTGTATACCCCTAATACTTCTAGGATAGAATGTATATGTCGCAGTCATCTGGTTGAATCAGCTATTTGATTGTTTGACTAGCGCGTTCATTGCATAGCAACATTTAATTGAATGACTAGGCCGAAAGCTGATTAAACAAGCGTCACTCAACGTCCAACTAGATAGCTGATTGAAGCATAGCCCTTTGAACAGAGCGGACGTAATATCAGTCAGGTGATTGTAATTTAGTTCATTTTTTTTCCACTGCGGCGTTAGTAGTCACCAAAACAAATATGGCGTAAAATAGCTCGCGCAGATAGCACTGTTTTGATATTATTTTATTAAATTTACTTTAAAGTGACTTATTCTTGATAAAATAGTGTGCCTGCTGTGTGACAGCAAGGATTTACCTATTGATACTACTATTTTTTTTTAATTAAAATCATAATAAAGTGTGTCATGTCGTGTCCTCATTTTTGTTATGTAAAGGAAGTTAAGTTTTTAAGTTGCGAACTTATGGTCACCCTAAACTAACATTACAAAGTCGACTATATCCCATTAAACGACAATGCTAAATGACGTTTAGTCAAGTCGTTGAACGTTACATTAAACAACTTGACGAGTTGTCGTTTAGTCATTCAATTAAATGTCGTCATTCAATAAACGCGCTAGTCATACAATAAAATAGCTGATTTAACCAGATGACTGCGACATATACAATCCTAACCTAGTTCAAGCAACTATGAAAATAGGCTTTATAATATTTTTATCTATCGCTATGCGACCATGCTAAATAAACGATTTACTTTTAGTATTTCATCCATACAAAAATGCTTTTACTCGGTCGCAGAATATCTAGAATAAATTGTTTATTATAATAAGAAATAATTTTAATTGTATTGTAATAACTAATAATTTTAATTGTATTGTAATAATTAATAATTTTAATTGTATTGTAATAAGAATTGTTTTTAATTGGAAATAATTTTAATTGTATTGTTTTGTTTTGTAGATTATTAATTTAAATTACTATTATTATGTTGCCGTGCCCTAACCGGGCTTCATGTTGAAACTTACATATAATTGTAACAACTAATGTACACATGAATGCAATAAAGACTTTGAGTTGAGTTGAGTTGAGTTGATATGAAAAGAACCCTCAAACTAAATATAGACTGAGTGCGAAACTCTCATTTTCCATTTAAAACACTATTAAATTTACATAACGGTTATCCTACGCCCTCAGAAATAGAGATTGAGCAGTAATTTCTGAGAGATTACACCCACATTTCGTAGGAATGTAAGCGTATAATTTCGATACACATTACATATACCAGGTTAGTTATTCTGTAATTATCCTAAGGCTACGTGTCAGTGTCAGTACCATCTAAGTGTTTGTAATTGGTTGTCAAACGCATCAATAATTTGACGAGTGGGTGTAGCTATGCACATACTCGTATATTCCACGCAGTTTGATTCGGTAGTTTACCTATAATTGTTAATACAGCCTGAAGGAAACATAGACGCACCCATTTGTAACTTATTGGATGTGGTAATTGAAATAAGACCAGTGTTGAAATCAATACCAAAACGTATATCTTTTTATATAATAACTAGCTGCCTCCGCGGTTTCACCCGCGTTATATCAGATTTTTGGTTACTAAAAAAAGAAGATAAAAAGTATTCTATGTCCGTCCCCTGGTTAGCTACCTCCCCACCAATTTTCAGCCATATTGATTCTGTCGTTCTTGAGTTATGAAATGTGTAACTAACACGACTTTCTTTTATATATATACATATGCATATGGTGAACTGACTGACTGATTGACAGACTTGATATAACAACGCACGCACAGCCCAATCCGCTGGTTATAGAGACATAAAACTACAGGGTGTGTTCTTTGTGAAGAGCAAGTATCCAGTAAGAAAAGATTTTTGGAAATTACAACCCTATAGGGATGAAATAGGGTATGGAAGTTTCGTCATCCACGTGGGTAAAGCCGCGGGCGAAATGTAGTTTTTTATATAAGAGGGGTAAACGAGTAAGTAGGTTATTGAGTAAAACATCGCGACCTACAAATATAAGGGGAGCTTTTAAGGTGTAGGCTCTACTCTTAAGTCCCTAAATCCTAATGATCCGGAAAAATCGCTGCTGGAAACTGGATACGAGGTTGATATACCTCGTTGAAAGACCTAGCCACTTTGTAATTCACAACTTTGCTCGTATCTACAAAAACTGACATGTATGCATATGAAGTACTAGCTTTTGCCCGCGACTTCGTCCGCGTGGAGTAATAGCTCCCGTTCCCGGGAGATTTCCGGGATGAAAACTATCCTATATCCTTCCTCGGGTCCCAGACTATATCTGTACCAAATTTCATTCAAATCGGTTTAGTGGTTTAGGCGTAAGAAGAGACAGACAGAGTTACTTTCGCATTTATAATATTACGTTTCGTTTATTACCTTTCGCATTTATACGAGTTACTTTCGCATTTATTAGTACGGATTGGGCAAAAATTCAATTAATGATAAAATTAGATTTTGATAAAACTATTTTTAAGCTGAAAGTCTGGTTTTATTTACTACGTAACAGAAGTCAAAGTTAATAGTAAATGTTTATTACCAATAGAAGGCGACGAATTGTTCAACAATAATTTCTAAAACCAGGCGCACGCACCCCGCAAACCGCACACACCCCGGTAAGTAACGTATGCATTGCAACAGAGGGCGCTGGGGAGCGGCCCGCGGTGTTGGCGGCGCGGAACATAGACACCTTGGAGTTGTCTTATATATTTTTTTATGAATTTACCTATGACTTTTTTATTGATTGTCTTTTCGGAAATAAACTAACACGTGCTAGTGTTATTCAAATAACGAAATTAAAAGTTTCGTTATTTGAAAAACATTAGCACATTTCTTTTTACCGTAAAATATTTTAAAAAATTATAATTTTTTGTAATATTTTATACGATCAAAATATCTTTATTTACTTTTACATAAGTATTCTAAGGCTGGAACCTTTTCCTTGTAAGTATTAAATTATTGTGTGTGTCTGTGTGTGTGTTTATTTATTTTAACAAGGAACATAATTTATTCTACTTTAATATCATTTACAATAAAACACATATTAATTACACTTCGTGTGTATTATTATTATTCCATTTATTTAATCATACAATATATAATTTACATTTTTAATATCAATACAAAAATAAACATTTAAAAATAGTAGCCCACCGGCATTGGGAATAGGGCCTAAGCTACCGGTGGTCAGTGGCTCCAGAGAGAGGAACCTCCGGACAATGCGCACCGTGTCCAGGAGTACCGCTTTCTGCATCAGACCCTTGACCCAGCCGCCTAGCGAGAGCCTACTCAGATGTTGGTCGAGGCCCTTCGCTATTATGCCATTGGCTGTCACGACTATCGGCACAATGACTGCTGAATCCACATCCCACATGTCGACAACCTCGCAAACCAAGTCGAGATTTTTGGTCTGCTTATCTTTCTCAGCTTTAACGAGGTTCTCGTCATGCGGGACCGCAATATCAACAATCACTCTAATGCACGCCCCTCTAATCGATCTATCACCACTATGTCAGGTTTGTTAGCAACAATAGTCCTGTCAGTAATGATAGATCGATCCCATTACAATGTGACATGGTCATTTTCAAGAACTGGGTCGGGCACATACCTGTATTACGGTACTTCTGATTGCACAAGACTGTATTTCAAGGCAAGTTGCTGATGAATTATCCTGGCTACAAGATTGTGTCTGTGCAAATAGTCTCCGTTAGCCGGACTAGAACACCCAGAAATAATGTGATGGATGGATTCCTCGGGACGGTGGCATGCCCGACATATGTCACCCATGCCGTCCTTTACAATGTATTTCCGGTAGTTGTTTGTCATCATAACTTCGTCCATTATTGCACAGACAAAACCGTCGGTTTCCCCAAAGAGGTCACCAAAGCGTAGCCAGGATACGGACGCTAGGAAATCTACATCGGGTCCATATAGGACCCGATGAAACCGTCCATGGAGCTCCTTGCTCTGCCATACCGCCCTGCGTTAATTAGTATTCATTAATACAGGTTTGCGCCAGTTTTCGTTTGCTAAGGAGAGCGGGGTGAGGCCTTTATCCACCTAAACCACATCCCGACGCATCCCCATGTCGGCATTCAGGAAATAATCCCACACCACACTTCTGTGGGATATTACCGATGATTGTGGATGATGCATCCGATTTGCGGTCAGCAGACTGCGGATCCTCCTATCTAGGGCGTCCAGTTCTGTCTGAGTCCATTTGAGTATGTTAAATTGGTACATCAAAACCGGCATAATAAAAGACTATTTAAAAATTTGTTCAGGCGGCCAAAGAAGCTCTCCTTCAACGCTTGTTTTATGTCGGCGACGTTGATGCCTAATGCTTCCATTATAGCCTGACCACCTCTGCGCAACCGATAGTCCTGAACCCTCCAACAATGTGCTGATAGGATTCAGGGTTAAACAGAACCAAAATGGACTCAGACTATCGGACTGAAATACTGCCGTGTTACCGAAAAAGGGCACAACTAACACTTTTTGTCAAAATGAGTTATATATATATATTCGGAATCAGGAAAAAAAGGCCTAAATGCCTGATTTTTTGTGGATTTTTAGCTACAAAATAAACAGAGATAGCATAAGCTTAAAGGGCACAACTGCATCATTTTTTAAGTTTTATTACAATAAAAAGGCATATTGTGAGATATGACCTGTATTTTAACCTTTTTATTATTGATATATTTAATGGAAAGGGCATAACTGACGTATGTCAAATATAAAAGGCTTATGTGGCAATTGTGCTTATTTTTTATACGAACACTTTAGCAATTAATGTAGAAAGAAAAGTCACAACTGGCAGTTATGCCCTTTCTATTTAACCCTTCACTTATAAATGTTATATAAAAAAGGTCCATTGGCGTTTGTGCCTTTACTATTAAACATTTCTGAACGAAGATGAAGTGACTGAACGAAGATGAACTGACGCTATTCCCTGCATACCTTACCCCCCTTTAAGGTATGCAGGGAATAGCGTCAGTTGTGCCTGTTGTACATCTCAATTTTCTCAACATTTGTAAAATGTTAGTTGTGCCTTTTCTAATAACGACGGCAGCTTAGCAAATGGAATTTTCCCTGAACCTTTCAAAAAGGCCCTGATCCACCCGATCTATAAGAGCGGGAACAGGGACTGTGCGAACAACTATAGACCGATCTCTGTCCTTTCAGCTATTTCTAAGGTTATGGAAAGACTGATTAATGGTCGCCTACTGAGTTTCTTAGAGAAAAATAAAATCCCACCAAAAACAGTACATGTAAAAATAAGCTAAGCTAACTCTCTACGCATTTCTACTATCGTAAAAAGTTTTGAGATCGCATAGAAGCCAAGTCCTGTTCAATTTATTTTGTAATAATAAATCAATATTTTGTGATTATATCAATAGTTTTGTTTTTTACATTATTATAATAATGACTTGGCCATAAGCACAAGTTGCAAATACAGTCGAATCTAAGGACATAGAATAAACATACCGAACAATGCATGTGCAGTTCACTGGTCTTGGATGAGACTGACTGTCAGTAATTTAATAATAATTGAATAGACTAAAAGAATTTTATTCTGTGAACTTTATGTTTAACTTTTAACCCCTCCAAATATGCTGTTTTGTATTTCTATCTCATTATGCTCATAACCAAGTCATTATTATAATAATGTAGAAAACAAAACTATTGATATAATCACAAAATATTGATTTATTATTACAAAATAAGTTGAACAGGACTTGGCTTCTATGCGATCTCAAAACTTTTTACGATAGTAGAAGTGCGTAGAGAGTTAGCTTATTTTTACATGTACTGTTTTTGGTGGCATCTCATTTATACCTAATTTTTAAATAAGGGAGATTTTGAAGTGTCATTTTTAGTAAACAATTCTGATATTTTATTTATTATATTTTATTCTGATATTATATTTTATTTCTTCATATTTTATTTCTTATACAATGACATTTATCAGCCTCTTTTAAAATATACAATCCCACTGCGGAGACACATTTACCTATGTATTTATTTTAGTAATTTACAATAAAAAGGCACAATTGAGTAAATATGCCTTTTTATCGTAAAATTTTATATTTTTACTCAAAATTTTACATTGAAAAGGCATATTTGGTTATATGTGCCTTTTAAACATAATATTGCTCTTTTCATCTTATTTTTTATGTTAAGTTAAAAAGAAATATGCTAATTATTAAATATATCCATTAAAATTAAAAATATAATATTGCTATCTTTGTATACATACTAAAAAAACGCTATTTTTTACATTTACACAATTTCGAAAAACACATTTTAAACGTGCTTTTTTTAACAAAATTCAAAAAATATTTAAATCTTAATTTTCTCAACATTTGTAAAATGTTAGTTGTGCCTTTTCTAATAATGACGGCAGAATATGCCTCGCTCAATCCTTATTGGTTCGGTGTTCTCTCGGATGTGCGGACATCCTGGATAGTGAAGGACCGTCCTCCTCTGCCCCATACACGACATCAAGAAGGTGCGCAGATTGCATATAATAATATGCAACAATATAAGCAATAAAGGCAACAATATTTATTTTTGACGCACATATAGCACTTGGCCGAAAGGTCTACCAATTATAGCTGCACACCCTGATAATGCCGCATAATTAGTCCGATAAGATCGCTTACACCAACAGCCATCTACATGACATCTATTAGGGGTATACCGTCTTTATTGACACTCCTTCTTTTATTGCAGCTTCTTTTTCTCTATCGCCAGCCTTTTTCATCTCATTCTATGCAGTCTCTTCCCAGTCATCACAGATAGCGTTATGCATTTTATTGTAAGTAAAATCGGACATGTTGGGTAAACCTACTCAAGACAAAAATTTGATTGAGCTGTGCTTGACCACAACCAGCAGCCATAACTCCAGCAACGGCGGCTTTGTTTACATCAGCCAATGACGATTTTATTTATGTGTTTTGTAACCACACAATGAACAAACATATGTAAATTCTAATTGCAAGTCTACGTGATGTTCAGACTCAAATTTTAATGTGGCTAATCCACAAAGACTTCTGTTCAGAGAACTTTATAAGTTCTGTTACAAAGTGGTTCACAACTATTATTCTTGTACCTCCGGCTCCATCTGAAACGAATATAAAAAAAAGTATCAAAATCGTACATGGAATGTGATAGCATGGCGCAGGAAAATGTCTTGCCCATTGTGTATTTATTTATTTATTTAAATAAATCACTTCACAGATATTGATTATGTTTAAAAATTTTTTTTTGGTTCTCATATCTAGGCAACCATTGAAACCGGCTTCCAACTTTTCCTACAAAATCAGACAATCTATTGTGTTTTATAAACCGATTACTTACTGGTGCCTCAGTAGGGCGTTCAATTGTCAGTTCTGTAGAAACTTTATCACTCGAACACTGTCTGCTAATCTGAAAATATAAATAAATTAGGGCCTAGTACTAACTTCAGAGATAACATATTTCGACTAATAGGTACGTCGGTTATGTATAAAGGACAAAATTGTCTAATATACTCACTGTAGCTGTGGGAATGCTCTCGTTTTGTGATATATTAGTGTCATTAGTATTAGCATTTCTAAAATAAAAGCATCGTTGAATTCGTAGATATATGAAATACATAGCAATTATAAACTTACACATTTTGCAACTCTGTATAATTCGGTAGAGCGTCGTTTTCATTTCTAGAAGATACAAGAAAAAGTGTTTTAGTAATAATAATATTACCTATGTATAGCTTTTACAAAATGTTAGGACGTTTAGGAATTTTTCATACATACCTTAAAAAGGAAGCTGTCATTTCTTTATTTTTGTTACAAGTTGACGACTCCATAGTTTCGCTCTCCGAACATTGATAAACATCATTGAAGTCAAAGTGACTTTTTGAACGTCATCTTTTTTAGTAAACTTTACATTTCACAATTCATTATGAAAACTTACTTTCTTTTCGTCATATTTGCACATTTTTCTAAAAGACATGCTCTTCTTTTCCTTTTGGAATATCTTTCTTTCATTTTTCCCATTTTTATTCAATAAAACCGCTAAATTTGATCACGCAATCGCCGATGCAGTCCGGAAGCCGACTAGCACAGACCCGTCGCTGACAATGGTCAAGAGGGGACTGAGCGTTTCAGCGGGGCGAGGATTGCATATGCGCATTAGCTTAGAACAAAACGACGTAAACGACAAAAGGCTTTTTGTTATTTTATTTAGTCGGAAATGATAACTTGAGAAATTCCTCTTACAATTTTAAGGAGTATTTATAGACTTGTCTACAGAGCAAGTTGAGAGGCTAAAATCGGTCCCGTTTGCCCATAAAATGTGAATTTCTATTTAAAAAGAGGTATGTTTGATATTGTTTTCTCTGTTACAAAAGTTACTTAATCATGTAATGAACTTTAACAAAATAAGGTTTTCATCATGAACTGTTCAGATCACCAACTCATATTTTTATTCGTTTCGTAATTACTGAGAAAAATAGAGATCACTGATGCCAAAATTTCCAATTCGTCCTCTTAAAAAGCAGCTTGGAAATGTCATTTACAAATACAAACAAATACATCTAGTAGCCCATTTCAAAAGTCTGTTTCGTAATGAAGAGAAAAAACTCCATAAATTCAAAGCATTTATTTCATTCAAATCATTTACAGCTACTTATGAATTGTCAAAGTCGGTTAGTCAAAAAGGTGAAGCATTGTTTATTCAGAAAAATAGAAGTCTTTGAAGAGCGAGTGTCAGACTTTACGCCGACGGCCACTACGCCGACAGACTGTACGCCGACAAGACTTTACTCCGACAGGACTTTACGCCGACAAGACTTTACTCCGACGGACTTTACGCCGACAGGACACTTCGCCGACGGGACTATACGCCGACAGGACTCTTTACCGACGGGACTCTTCCCCGACAGGACTCTTCACCGACAGGACGCTTTGCCGACAAGACTCATCGCAGACAGGGTTCATCCAACGACAAACAACAACATTGGACAAACAACTGGTGACCTTCAAAGGAAGGTAGTTAATGTTATTGTGGAAAGGTTATTAGTAGAATTAGAATTTCCAATAGACAAAGCAAAATTTGTTGAATGGTTAATTGGAAATTCAATGTCTGACAGTACTGTTTATTTAAAACCCTTTGTCTCTCGACAGCTTCTTAGAAACAAATAAGAGAAATACTCGATTATCTCGAATAAAACTTTCCGACAGTTCACTTCACTGCCTGACTAATAACTTTAGGAAAATAAATGATTAAATTAATATTTATTTTATTATATATCAGTTGTCTGGTTACCATAACACAAGCTCTGAGCTTAGCTTGGGATCAGATGACCGTGTGTAAGTTGTCCCAGTATATTTATTTATTTAAAGATACTGAAGCTTTTTGTGTCGTACAGGTGTAATAAGAAACGAATTTCGGAAATTCAAGCCCCAATGGGGTTACCGTCATTTCCTTAGCCTTTCCCAGCTATTTTGGGGTCGGCTTCCATCCTAACCGGATTCAGCTGGATACCAGTGGAATACGTGAAGTGACTGCCTATCAGACCATATACCTCTCTCATACCTCCACAACCCAGTAACTGGGCGACGCAATAGCCCTTTTCTAGTCTGGATAGACTTTCTGGCTTCTCAATACCCGTAATGACTGTCAAAGTTCTACGAAAGACAACCGGGACCAAGGACCATGCTTTCCGAGGCACGGAATGGCATTAACGTCCAAGATAAACTTTAGATAGTAAATATGAATTGAAAAAGTCAACATTGGTACTTGTCCAGTTTCGAACCCATAACCTCTTACATGAGAGGTGTGCACCTTATCCACTGGGCCATTTCAAACCCCAACGGGGTAAGAAAATTAAAATATGTACGAAATTTTCAGGAAACTGGTAGTTTTTATTGTCATAAAATTACATAAAAAGTGAACACACGACGCGTTGGTGGCGAGGTGCGTCGCCGTCGGTCGCTTACTTTAATAATACAGAGTAAGTTGTTATCATTCAAAAAGTTCCTAAGATCCCAAACTAAGAGACAGCGTTAGGGGCTTCACGGAAACCATTTGCCCGAGGTTAAAGACCGGGACAAGTTCAAATCATCCCACGACCCGAAAGGGTTTACATTCATGAAGGTGCAAATATCATTCGGACGAGAGCGAAAATAAATGGGATCTCTTTCGATAGTAAAAGCTTTTATAGAATTCAATCATTTTATCCTAATGGCCAACCAACCTATGAACAAAGTGATTACCTTCAATGCAATAAAAAAATATCTTAGGACAAATCACACACGGCCATCTGATTGAAAACTAAGCAGAGCTTGTACGGTGGTAACCAGACAAATGATATTAACTTATAAAATACATCTATACCAATATTATAAAGAGGTAAAAGAACAATGAGCGGTTTCGTCCCAAGTGCTGTAACATTTTCCTACCTATACCGTTTGAAAGATCTCAATCAGTGTTATGTTTTTTTGTATGGGCGTAACTCTGTATCTCGTGCAGGGAAAATGTTATAGTGGTTTAATTTATTTGATATAAATATTGAATGAAACCTAATTAATTAGTTTTTCAATGACAAAAGGTCTAAAACAAGTGGAAAAAACCACACTGTCGACCGTGCGCCTACTCTAACCCAACACCCCCTCTCCTTCCATGTACCACACGCTGCCATATTTTATGAGACAGCGCTATACGTTAGAAAGAGATGATTGCCGGTGCCCGTAGATGCCATTATTTATCTAGCGCTATATGCACAGTCAGTTTTTGTATCTGTGCTGTACTTTCGTGTTTTAAATTGTTACTCTGCTGTTTTTTTTATTGACAACTTTTATTATTAAAGGACTTCTATCGACTTCGGCTTGTTTTGTGGACTTGATTTGTTATTGATTGGTTTATTACGAACTATGGATCATTTGTGTGTGACCTGCAGTCGGTCTTTGACTCGGCAGCGAGTTCGACATGAAGTTTCAAGAACGATATTAGAAGCAAGACTTGACGCGACTTGTGCTCACATAATGAGTATCATTTGGTAACTTGGCTGGGCTAGAAATCAGCCAAGCATATTGTTACCCGCGACCTTTTTGGATAATATTATCATAGATAATAACCTCTATTAAAAGTTCCAGTAAACAATTTGTATATGTTTAACCCTACTATTACATAAGGGTATTATTTCTTTGTTATTTATGTATTTAAAAATATAAATAACAAAGGAATACTGTACAATTATTATAAATGTAATAATTATGTTTACATGTAACACAATAGGTAATAAAGTATGATTAAAGCATTATTTAAAACAAAAACCTTTTTTCACTTGAAGTCCAATAACTTTTGACCTGCATGCAATTACTATAAAAACTTGGTATATTAATCATAAAAAAGCTTAAATGATTATGTTTATACTAGTCGCAACTTGTTACAAGGGTTGGGACGCATCTCATACAATAATGCTCATTGTCCTTTGTAAGTTTGTAGGTTTGTAAGTTTGTATGTAGGGGGTAATCTATGGAACTACTGGTCCGATTTGAAAAATTATTTCAGGGTTAGACAGCCCATTTATCGAAAAATGCCATAGGCTATATACCATCACGCTACGACCCACGGGAGCAGAGCAGTAACGGAAAATGCGGGTGAAACCGCAGGGGACAGCTAGTACATGATATAGAGAAATTACTCCCAGACACAGAACAAACAATCATGCTCATTACACAAAGTTTTATCTTGGATGGGATTCGAACATACGACCTGTGACTCTCACTAAACTCTAGACCAGCAAGCCTGTCAGAGAATAAAAAGAGAAAACCAGTTCAATCGCAGTCGTGTCTACTAAGAAATGTATCTACTAAGAAAGTAATCTGAGTGCTTACGGCTACAAAGCAGAATTTTTCCTTTTAAATAAACCAATCACAGGCACTTTCGAATTATCGAGAAGTCAGTCAGCCAGAAAGTTAAAGCAAGTTCTCTCTTTTTTTGAAAGTTTCGATGGAAAAGAACTGGGAAAAAGCTCCTTGAACACTCCTTTGAAATCAATAACATAGCACCAGTTTATTTTCATTATGTAATTATACAGATACAATTATGTAGAGCAGTGCGTTAGTGGTGCGCGTACCAATATTTTTAATGCTACCAATGTTGGATGTAAGCTTTTAGCCACAGAACGAGGAATTTCTAAGAGCCGCCTGATTGCACAAAGACTTAGTGCAACGTAGTGAACAAATTGATTGTAACTGTATGCATGCCAGGTTAATATTTATATACACCCATAAAGCCTGAAATAGAGGTTTTTCTATAGTAATTTATTATCTCTGTGAAACTTTAGGTAAAAACAACTCAGAAGTACTTACCACCTGAGCAGTAGAGGCAGCTAGAGACGATGTCCACCCCAAGTTGAGTTAAGTTATCGTGATTTTCAATCACCAACCATAGTTGGAAATATTGGTAAAACTAAACAATAATTATAATTCAGAAGAACACTAACATGTATTTTTATTTAATATTTATTTTCTACAATTGGACAATATTTTACTAAATATGTAGCTACCATCAATTTCGGTTATACAGTTTTAGTACCAAAGAGTCAGCATTATCAGAAGATAGCTTTTTTAGGCACGAAGTTTTTCAACCATAATGATTTATTTTGTTTTCTTGGAAGGTGCCTAATAATGATATATTGGGCAGCTTTTTCATTTCTTCGTCTAACAACAAAGATTGTTGGACCAAGATATGTAGGCACATTACCTTCATAAATTACTAGAATATTTTTATTAAGACAAACAGTTAAGCGACTACCTAATAAAGATCTATGTTGATGACGACTGTCGGTGTTGCCTTTATATTGCCTGTTTATTCTTTAAAATCGTCTTTGATAAATCTAAGCAACCTCAATTTATATGTTTTTTATAATAATATGTTTGTAAGTGTCTTACAAAGCACGTGAACCAAAAAATCTGACCAGCCTGATCAAGGGATATCATGTAATCCAGAATAAACTGGCTTTTAGAAATATAATAGGCAGTCGACTGACTTACTTAGTAAGTTACTACATATGTTTTAGTTTCACAGCTTAGCATCCATTTCAGTCCGAGGCGCGAGTCATACGTCAAGTGTAGGAAGAGTTTTAGTCGGTAAGAGCTTGACATAATCCTCAGTTCCCCTGAGATGGGGGGTATCAATAAGGATTTCCCTTCATCAAAAAAGGCGTGCTATTATCCCGACTGATGGGTAACGATTGTCAGTTCACTTTGAGATCATTTTACTTTCACAAAGTGGGATAACACTCCAGGAATACATACATGTCATTATGGCATTTTGCAATGAAAAATAAACCGTGCTAACCGTAGTTATTATAAACTCAGTATGTCCATCTGGCTTGTTATGCCATTTTTTTTTATGGAGTAAACCTGAACTCCAAGCAAGCCCGCATGTCATCTTTTATGTGCTCTGAAGTCGCAAAGCAGGTGATGGTATGAAAATTTACATATTTTTAAGGCCTCACGTACCTGTACAAATACTACCATTCTAACACAATATTTTATTAAGGCACGAACTGTTACGTTGACTTTCAAAACGTATATAGGTACTTCACTTTTAAAATTGCAATAACTTTTAAAGGACACAAGATTTTACTATTTTACAAAATAAAACGCATTAGAGAGAAAACTTCTATTTTTAATATAATTTAAACTAAATGATCAAAGCAAATTGATATTTTCTGCAAACCAATTTATTATGTTTGTAATTTTATAGTTCAGGATAATTGCAATTTGAAATACACATTCCAATTTTATATTTTGTTTTTATTTAATTGTAAATGAAATAGATTTTGGCAAGTATAGAACCTTTTAATCAACTCTATAAAAAATCTGAACTTTTTAAATGGTTACAATATTATAAAAAGACATCCATTTATCTATCCTCACAAAATTTGTTTGAAGAAATGGTGGATGTGTGTTACTCCTTTATTGAACTGTTGAACGCTAATAAAATCGCTTACACATCAGAATAACACATAGCCTCTCGCTATGGCTCACAGAAGCGAAACAGTAACCAACAACCTCACAACAATCACAACAATCGCGGGTGGAAAAGACGGGGATAACTAGTATTCATATTAAAATTTCTAGTCTAAGTGTTAAAACCAGGACTTGTAGACTAAATTTCTGTCAACTATAGTTTCCTTTTGTTAAAATATTATTTAAGCTGTAAATCTTCTACAGTTTGTTAATAAAAATAAGTTAATTAAAATTGTGGTACTAAGTTTTGATGGCCAGTGTAATTTTTACTAATGCTATAAAACAAATATATAAACCTGCTAAATATACTTTTAGTACATGTTCTTCTTTTGATTTCATTCATAAGTTCTTATCTTTTGAAATTTTAGGTCTTTAATTAATTTCTTAAAGCTTCTCTCTACGCCCACGAGTTTGAGTGTATGGGCAGAGGTATAATAATATTTAAACAAATTTGATGTTCTGACGTAAATTTTAAATAACTGACTAGTCAAATCATTTCAAGATTGTAAATTTATTTATTCAATTGTAGTGTAAAAGATTTAATTGTAGTCACAAGAATGACACAAGTAATAAAACTGGATGACTTTATTATATTCTTCAGTTTCTTAAATTAAAATAGACTTTGAAAACAACCAAATGACGTCGTTTAAAAAGACTCTTTTTACCGTAACGAAAGCAGAAAGAAATGTTAGAAAATTAACAAAAAAGATCGTCATATATGATAGAGTTTGTTTAGTTTAGATTCGCTGGGCTTGTTCGCACTCAGCCTCATAATAAGGTAATTTCCACCATTGTCAATTGACGTACTTTTTTATGAGCTGTCAAAACGCCATTCTCCAATACATTTTGTATAGCAATGGCAACTTGTGACGTCACTAAAATAACAACTCAATTGACTATCTTTTTATTGATTTCAAAGCAACTAAAAATCAAATTTTATAGGAAATCGAAAATAAACCAAATTTATTAGACTGAAATTAAAAGAGGTTTTATAGAAATTGTGTCTAACATTTATTCGTTAATGGTGGAAACTACCCAATTGGGCCATTGTGCGTACATGATAGGGTTGTTCTAGTTTTACTCACCAGATATCTATAGATGGCGAAGGGCACGTACTCCAGCATGACGAAGACATCAGCCACTGCCAGCCACTTTAGCAGCCGGTTGATAGGCGCCGCTGCCAGGTCACGCCGGGTCAACACTGCCACGTTCAGCGCATTTGCTAGGCTTCCGAAGAAGCATACCTGGAACAAGGCAGTTTAGGGTTAATGTGGACTGGTGGTTTAATTAGTAGTGATTGCATTTGTTTTTTAAATCATTTGAAAAGAAGCCGTAGAAATGATGTTTGTAGTATGTTTTATTTTTTTAAGTTTATTTTAATTTCATTCAAGTTCAATTTGATTTTGTTATTTGATGTAATATAAAAATACAGATTATGGAAAAAAATAAAGGCCGTGACACAAGTGTGTTGATTTATAAATATACTAGCTTTTGCCCGCGACTTCGTCCGCGTGGAATAAGAGCTCCGGTTCCCGGGGGATTTCCGGGATGAAAACTATCCTATGTCCTTTCTCGGGTCCCAGACTATATCTGTACCAAATTTCATTCAAATCGGTTCAGTCGTTTAGGCGTGAAAAAGAGACAGACAGATTTACTTTCGCATTTATAATATAAGTACGGATTTATTACTTGCTCTTTGCTAATTCCTCTTAAACGGCTTTACGGATCGGACGGACAGATGGACAGATAATAATAATAATATCTTAGGACAATTCACACACGGTCATCTGATCCCAAGCTAAGCAGAGCTTGTGTTATGGTAACCAGACAACTGATATACATACTTATATACTATCTAAATACATACATATTATTTAGATAGTATCACACAAAGTTTGTCCTGGGTGAGAATCGAACCCACGATCTAAGCAGTCAGGGTCACTAACCACTAGACCAACTGCCCCTTTAAGATGGACGATGGGAAGACGGACGAACGGAGAGACTGAATAGGTCATC
The DNA here is from genome assembly GCA_033675125.1 of Athetis lepigone. Classification (NCBI taxonomy): domain Eukaryota; kingdom Metazoa; phylum Arthropoda; class Insecta; order Lepidoptera; family Noctuidae; genus Athetis; species Athetis lepigone. The sequence goes on along the minus strand of CM066230.1, from coordinate 8,589,538 downwards.
TGTCTACTACCGCTATCATCGTCACGTCAACTAGAATGAAATGGCGGCGAGCCGAGTTTAGTCTGACTGACGTAACGTGTGGTGGACATGCGGCTATAGCGAATGTATGTGCCGCCACTTCGGCGCTGTCATCTCTGTCTCGTTGACGTGACGGTGACGGCGGCGGTGGACAATCGCCCTTAGGCTTCGGACACGAAAACCAAAAAAAATATTTACCATCAACTTTTATAACTTTGCAACAAAAATAAAAGAAAACACTAACTTAAAATTCCATGTTAAATGCAATTGGGCTAAGCCAAAACTGTGTTCAGTAACTTATGGGACATATTAGATAGCAAAAGTTGGCGCATAATGCTCTTTCCGACCTTACATATCTACTTTTGGCACTCTAAATGCTTTGGCAGCACATTTTGAGGATTAGGCGGAATGGTTCTATTTGGAAGGAAGAAAGAAAATAAACTGGCTAACTGTGAGTCGAATACGCACAGCGAAGGTCCCGTAGAAACTTGTAGGGTTAGAAATGTTAATATAGTAGCGAGCTAACTAGGAAATTCCGATTTTTTCCTATACTTGCGTTACAGGATATTGCTTCTTGACAAATTTCGAGCTTGTAGTTTAACCGAAAGTACGCTTTTTGATTCCCTTCCAAATGTAAAAATATGTGGAATAGCCCGGTCATAAATAGCCATACCTTTTTATTGCATCGACTATGAAGCTTTTATTTAATATCTAATAGTTTCAGCTTTATACCTACACCCGTTCTTTAGAAAAAGAGTCTTGACAGACGCATAGGCGGACATGAGTTATCCTACAATAGTTCCGTTTTTTCTATTGTGTAACGGAACCCTAAAAATGAAGTTGGAAATACCCTCATTCATAGAATGAAAATCGTAGGTGCTTAAAGTTAAGTAGGCTCATCTGTGGCTGATTGGAATTATTTGACAAAAGAATATGGCGGCCTTGGACCTTCCGACTCAAAAGAAATAATGGAAATGGAAAATATTCTTACGTACATTGAAAACATTGGCGTAACCCGTGTACATAATGGCCCACGTCAAACCATTGTGATGTTTGATTACCAGGGCCCCATAAATATAGAGGTGGTTAGCAATTAGACTCTCCTGGAATGAAGCCAATTTCGATTTTTATGATTGTTTACAGGAAACGTCAATGGTCTAAGTTTTATATGAATGAACAGTATTTTTGAGAAAATAAATCTTTATTGATAGTTGAAATAAAATGAGAAGTTTTAAAAAGTTTAAATTCGACGCTCACTTTTAATTTTTTTTCTAAAGCAGTTACATTTATAACATATGTGATATTATAGTAAGAACGGTATGTGACGGTATATTGTGATGAATACAGTAAATGTTAACTTTCAAAAGTTTTTTTTATTTTAGGGTTATTATATTTTTATGTTAATCTTTCGTATCCTATCCAAGTAAAAAAACTTTATTTTTAAGTTGGATTATATTATATAGAAGAAGACCGGGATAAATAAACGTAGAGCATTTAGCAAAACTAAGCAATAATATTATCACCGTCACACAACTGTCAAACTACTATGGTTAGAAAGAGATGGAGTAATCCAAAGAATGTGTTAAGTAATGTGAATTTATCTCGGCCTAAGGCGATAAAAAGTGAGTTATTGAAAGAACGTAAGAAACAGCGGAGATAATCATACTCTTATAACCGCAATAACTCTTATTTATAGCTATCTGCCTGCAAAGTAACTACTTCTTGTAAGCATCAAATTAATTACAAAATGCTTACACATTATGTAATCACCTCGTGACTAATGATTACAAAGCGCTCGTTACTAGGCAGTTTATAAATATACTAGAAATATTTTTTAGGTTTGTAATAAAGATGTTATTTAATACGCACTAATGATGAATTAGACAAGAACTGTTTATTCTAAGTCAGTCTAAAATTGTCTTATTAGGGTTTTTTCATGGATGGGAATCATTAAACGACTTCTCCCACTCTGAGCGTGGCGGGAAGGCGTGTCAGACTTTTACTAACTAAAACCAACCCACAAGGGTGGGTTTTCGTGTGGACCTTGAGTTGCCCTTTATGTTCCTTGGCCGCGGTAACTATTGGAACTATTCCGCAACCCCGGCAAGCACTGGCCCTAGAGGGCCCCTTCACGTGCTGACTGCTCTTTGAGGCGTCTTATTAGGGTTCCGTAGCAAAATGGTACAAAAAGAACGGATATAGCTTCGTCATGTTCGTTCACCGTCCGTCCTCGGTTTACCGCCCAAACGCTAAGTGCTATAAAGCTGAAACTATGCATAGATAATATGCGTTTTTAACATGTCGACAAAATGTCAAAGACCATAAAACCATGAAAAATATTTTTGGGGTAACTCCCGTACACGTAATTTGTAGTTAAATTATCTAATATACACTATACAACACACACATAACGGACGAGACAGGCCTTTTGATGGTAATCAACATACATACTGAAGTTAGAAACAGGCAACTGGTTTTAATGCGAAATTCAGAAAAAGTATTTGTTACAATAAGGTTTTGGTATTCTAACGGACTTCAAAAAAGTAAATTATCAATAAAAAATATAGCAGAAAAATAACTTAAATTTTAAAGGTGGTAATGAAAACAACTTACAGAACGTAAGGAGGATCTTTTTTTTTATTGAACTCCATGCACAAAATACTATACAAAGGCGATGTTTATGATGTGAGGTTTTTTTAAGAATAAAAGTAAGCGATATTTAGAAATGCAAACCCTGTCGGGGCAGTCACCAAGAAATCTTGAATTCAATATAAAAAACTAGACTGTAGACGTCTCGACGTTTTTAATTGATTAGTATTGAAATTAAAAAGTGCGTATTAACCGACGTTAGAAAAACGGATTATTAATTAACACCACGTGTTTTGAATTTATGAAAAGGCAAGGTAATGCCTCATTTAAATTACCTGCCTCTTTTAAGGAATTCCTTGAAATAATTCTTGAAATTAATTTAAATAAGCTTTTCACGTTCACGCCAAAAAAAGTGAAATAATTATTCGGAATGAAACGAAACATTTAGTTATATTTGCTAGCTTGATTTATAGAGTTGGGAAACTATCAGTGTAAATAGCTAGTAGGTGATATAATTTTCTTAGGAGGCTGACTAAGTATTCATCACTATGTTTATTAGTCTGCATCAGCAGTCAGCACACTGCCAGTCTAACCAAGAGGTATCGTGTCGACAAGCAACGCAATTGTGAATGTCTGCAATTGTAATGTGTCAGTTGTCAGTTGTGTGTGTGTGTTGTAAAACACACATTTGAGTTGTCCTAATGCCACGCATTGGCGGACCATCGACGTGTCCTCGTAGGGGCCATCGGCGGCGGTAACCTCTCGCGCCCGGCGCTGGTTCAGGCCATGCTTCGGGGCGAGACGGAATGGGATGCCGTCGCCTCCTTCTGCGTAGCAGTTATGCTAGTGAAGGAAGCGGCGGCGCGCTAGAGGCAGCGACGAGCCTCTCGCCCCGGACTAAGACCCAGGCGAAGACATCGAGAGCCGCAAGACGACTACCGGCCACCGTAGGCGCGGGTCTGCGGATGGCGAGCGATGGGTAGCTCGCCGCCCGGCTGGGACCAGAACCGCGTCGACGGCGCGTTAGTGTTCCACGCGCGCCTCAAAGAGAAGAAGTCAGCACAGGAAGGGACCCAACAGGGCCACGCCTGCCGGGGTTGCGGAATGTTTATAATAGTTACCGTGACCCTGAAACATAAAGGGCAATCGAAGGAACATGAGTGAGTTTTTTAGATATTTATTTATTTATTTTATTCAGCTCTATTCTATAAAAAACAAATATTTTGTATGAAGTCAAGTACGCGTCCGTCCAGATTCGCCGGGGGACGTTATATGTACACTACGCTTTAGTAAACGAAATAGAATATTAAACATACTTACATTCAATTATACAAAATATCTTCATTTTCAAATAAATTAAACTTTACTAGAAATTAAACTAAATTATATTAATTAAACATAATATGTACAGACCTATATATAATACTAAACAAATTAATATCTTTTATACTTTCAGTAACTGAATTTGGCATAATTAGTGTTTTATAATATTTGAAATAAATTCACTTTGTTTACAGATTTTTATTACATTATTAATAACGCTCTTAAATTTATGATAAACTAACTTAGGGTACACTAAGTACCTTAAATTAGATTAAATGTTTTATTTTGAAAATTGAAAATTAAATCCATTTTGTTGTTGTATCCAACATTTTCAGTAAATAAAATACTGTCAGAAACCACTGCTAGGTTTTCCTTATTTATCTATTGCCATCCACTGCTGAACTTAAGCCTAAAGAGGACCAGTCAGCCATCCTGGTACTGAACATCTTCAACCCGACTGCTGCCCGCTACCTTCTCTAAATCATCGGTCTACCGTGCAACAACAGAAACTGCACGTAGTTTCTCGAGGTGTTATTTAGAGAGCATCAATGCCCAGAGTTTCTCTGATGGACAGAAATTGAAATGAAGTTATCAGTCTAAAATCTAGTCACCGATATTATTTTCTGAATCAGTAAGCAGAACTGCAGAAGTGGAAGTGAGCCGATCATGAGTTCAAACGGACAAAGAGACAGGATTTTATCACCGATATTATTTTCTGGATCAGATAGAGCAGACGTGTTATTGGGGATACATCGCAAAGTGAAAACGTAGTGTAGGCCACTTGGTTCTGCCAGGATTGCGGGATTAGTTCACAAGAGTAACCACGGCAAGAAACGCAAACGGCAGAAGGAACCGGTGCAACTGCGCAGGGGAGGGACAACGGTGGACAGAAAGCCCGCGGTGGGCATTTAATAGTATTTCAAAAAGGTTGCCTGACGAACAGCAGGCGGAAAGAAACAACCTAATGACAGTAATAATAAGAGCGGATATTTTCTCCACCATTGTTTTTTGTCTCTGCAGGCCCTTAGTCAGCAAAACTCTCACACCCTTTTCATCTCCAAGCAGATCGGAAGCAGTCATTTGATGATAATATAATCCACAAAAAAAATCGCCAGGTTAGAATAAAATAATATTAATACCATCGTGTAAACCAAACATGCGTAATGTAAACATTTACGCACGCTTAAAAACATACATTTACAAACTCGATCTCGTCTATCAAAAACCCATCATATCAATGTAAATAGCCCTTAATTCATTCGTCGACCTTAATTATGGTTCATTCGATACCCTAGGTTATGTTAGCGAATCATTATGGAACAATGATGAAGCCAAATGGGCCAAAAATGTACGGTAACGCACAGATTAACGTTTTACACATTATTTTTATATGTGTAAACAGGATTATACTCTAGACTAGACAGTTTGTGGAAGTGTGAACTGTATTGCTACTTAAATAAGGTTTTCTTTCAAACAAGTTTCTTACTGCGTGTACGGTTATAAATACTTTCAAGTAGAAATTGTTTTAAAATGTACGATGCGGTTAAAGTTTTCTATAGGAAGTTTAAAATCTAAATCTATAGCTTGGCTCTTTACTCGAGTGCGGCAAAGCCAAAAACGCTCTCACATCAATTCCATGCCTTTTTTGTGAAATATGTAAAGTCCTGACTGCAACCAATTTTTTTAATCGATTTTTTTCAGATTATTTTCTTGTTTGCTTCTTACTACGCTTCACGTATTCACTATAGTAGTTTCTAGCTTTTCAGAGTATCTTTTCAGGAAACTGTTTTTTTTTTATTTTTGTAAAAACTATTCTCAATTTGTCCTTTAACCTTTCAACAACCAACCGACAGCCGGCTGTCGGGCTGCCATTGTCTTTCTATAGTGTCTCAAATCACGTGTGTACTAAGGATTAATGCCTAAATTTATGTTCCTACTTTTTATTGGGGTGCAAAATGATCAAATGACTTCTGGACCCTGGGCGGGGATGGAAACCCACCCATGTTCCTTCGGTTGCCCTTTATGTTCCGTGGTCACGTTAACTATTAGAACTATTCCGCAACCCTGGCAGGCATTGGCTCTAGAGGACCCATTCACATGTTGCTACTTGTCAACTTTCAAATAAGTATAAATAATTGTACCACTAAATAAGTTACCCTTAGGTAAGCTAATTTTCAACAAGTCGGGAACAATATCAAATCTTACTCAACTTCGTAATTGCAGGCAGAACTAATTTAGAACTATTAGAACATTAATTAATCATATTTATAAGTTGTCTAGTGACCTACTTGACCTAGTTCTCAACATAACGACTTACCCTCGTAACAACTGTCATCGTGAATCAATCAACCAAGAAAATAACTAGACGAAAAACAAATGGCTTGCTAGCTCAACATTTATTAGGTACTAGCTTTCCCCCGCGGTTTCACCCGCATTATATCAGATTTTTGATTACTAAAAAAAGAAGATAAAAAGTATTCTATGTCCGTCCCCTGGGCCTAAGCTATCTCCCCACCAATTTTCAGCCAAATCGTTTCTGCCGTATCCATACTAATATTATAAATAGGAAAGTGTGTCTGTCTGTCTGTCTGTCTGTCTGTTTGTCTTTCTTTCACGGCAAAACGGAGTAACGGATTGACGTGATTTTTTAAGTGGAGATAGTTGAAGGGATGGAGAGTAACATAGGCTACTTTTTGTCTCTTTCTAATGCGAGCGAAGCCGGGGGCAGAAGCTAGTCATTTCATATAGCGACCACGAGGGCTAAAAAGGCCACTTTTGCAGAAAATAATATCGTTTGTGCCCTTTTAGCCTTTTGGTGTGGTGGTCATCACCGCCTCGCAAATGCGTCGTACCCGTCGTGCCCTTATAATCAAAACATAGGAACACAATTGCCATTTATCGTTAGATTTTATTTTACTTGAGCAAAAATGGGGTTAATGGAACAAAACATAATGGTGCGACTTTACTTGGCGTATTTGGCAAAAAAATGCGAGTTAGGTGCAATGTAATATGAATTTTATTATAATAATTGTAGAACATAGTTTGTATTACACAAGCAACACACATATTTTGCCAATACGCCAAGTGAATACGCATAACATCACATGAAAGAACAATAGTAATTCAGTTTGTTAATAAATAGAAACCGTACTCGAACCGTTTGTAATCTATATTTTTTTATTTAACCTTTCAATGACCAACCGACAGCCGGCTGTTGGGCTGCTATTGTCTTTCTATTGTGTCTTAAATCACGTGTATTCAAAGGATTAAACAATGCTATGGTTGAATTATTTAATAAAAGAAATCGGGAGCTTATTTTTGAACGCGGAATCTATTAAACTTTTTGTAATTTTGAAAATTAATTAAATTGCATTCATTGAAATTCAATTATGGTATTGGAAGATATAAAAGCTATTACATCACGCTATACCCCATGTTAAAGAAACACTTAGCAAAGACCTAAAATAGCGCAGGCAAAACCGCGAGAAACAGGTAGTTTAATATAAAATTTAACTTACAAGCATATTGTCGAACGCAAAGTTTCGAAAAGGATCGCAATCCGAACGGCTGTGCTAATGCGACTAAGTAAATAAGACGATTTCCTTCACGCTGCCGCCGTGGGGAATGTAATATTGTCAACAATATGCTCGGATTCCTTTCACACTTGGCTTGTATTTTTCGGAAAATAAGCTCAAAATAAACAAAAAAATAAATATATTATTAATAAATATCTTGTGACAAATTACACACGGTCATCTGATCCCAAACTAAGCAAAGCTTGTACTACGGTAACCAAACCACTGTTATAAATCCTTTTTTTTATTCTCAATTTATTTAGGCACAGTTGTCTCCAAAGACATGAGAGCCCCAGCGTTACCTAAGCTAAATATAATAACAGCAACAAAAAAAAACGGGAAGGAGTCATTGACGTGAAATTATATTCTCGACAATATACTTAGCAGCATCGGATGTTGGCTCCGCAAATATATACTTACAACTTACATTATTAGTTCACATTTAGACACAGAACAAACAATAATGCTCAACACACAAAGATTTGTGTTGGCTAAGAATCGAAGCCACGACCTCTAGCTTAGAAGTCAAAGTCACTAACCACACTACACCAACAAACTAGGGGCTTAAGTCTGCTATTGCAGTAGTGGTACAATGATCGATTTTTGAAGTGTAACATCAAACTTTTGCCACATTTCCCATGAAAAAACTGTCAGTTATCAATTAAACCACAAACTAAACCTTCGAACGTGATTCGAGACACAATAGAAAGACAATAGCAGCCCGACAGCCGGCTGACGCTTGGTCGTCGAAAGGTTAATATCCGGCCAATATCAGACTTAAACCCCGGTTACAACAATAATAATAACTATTGGTGCTGATTCTCTTATTCACAAACTAACGTAAACTTAAGTTAAGTGCATCTTCCTCTTTCAATGTAATTAAGAAAAGGACAGAAGATAAAATATTAGTTAGGTCCTGTCAAATTAAGACACTCTATAGATAATTTTTTAAATGAGACAGCGCCTAAAGAAAATTGACGTATATTTATACGTCAATTTTCTTTAGTCGCTGTCTCATTTGACAGGATTAAACTAAAACGTATCTTCTGTCCTTTTTCTTTAAGAAATGGAAAGAGAAAGGTGCATTTAACTTAAATTTAGTTAAGTTTGTGAACAAGAGAATCAGCACCAATGTCTGTAATACTTACAATGAGACTGAGGTATCCATGTATACCGTTATAGGCCAGGATGATATCCCTGAAGTTGCCGTCACAATACGTGCAGGCAGGTTCACGCGTTAGATTCAACCTCGATTTGAGCCCATCCACGAGTTTCATCAACGTATCAAAGTCTAAGGAATCTTGAGAACTGTTCTTGACTGATGGTACCCGTAATGCTGTCAGGAACTTTCCAAAGTCCACATAGGTTCTATTCCCACCAGACATTTCAGTCTCTAGTAACATTTCTTCGAATAGATTCGTTAGCGTCTGTGTTATGTTGGAAGTGTCATCTCCGCTCATTTTTCTGCCACTCCAATGAAAATCATTATTCGCTGCTCGTTTGTCGTTGAGTTTTTTTCAATTTTCTGTAACAATAAACATTGAATAATTACTTACACATTTTGTAATACTTTATATCGTAATTATTTACTGTGAGTGTGCAGACTTTTTTGCTCGTGAAATGACGGGTATCCATACTAATATTATAAATGGGAAAGTGTGTCTGTCTGTCTGTCTGTCTGTTTGTCTTTCTTTCACGGCAAAACGGAGCGATGGATTGACGTGATTTTTTAAGTGGAGATAGTTGAAGGGATGGAGAGTAACATAGGCTACTTTTTGTCTCTTTCTAACGCGAGCGAAGCCGCGGGCAGAAGCTAGTACTATATAAGTCTGTCAGTTTATTGTACATTGGGCTCCTTACGTTTTTACTTGATTCATAAGATTTCTGAAAAATATTAGCACTACCTGGACAGTTGCCACTCAAATCTGTGAGCTTATCTCACCAAGAGAACAATTCAGTCCTTCATCAATTCAGTCAATAAACTTCTACTCGTGATTTTACCATTACAATGTTGCGATAATTTATTCCACGAATTGGCGCGACTTAGACAAGAGGTATTAAGATTTTTCGAGTAAATAGGAGTTCAATCAGACACGAACAATAGGCTATGACACTGTTAACGAAAAGTGTTAGAGCGCCTGTATTTTTTTGTTGTTTTTTTTAGGACCCAAGTAGACCCAATAGGCTATAATTTCAGAAAACAGACATTTTTTTGGATTATTCCGATCTGTCACCCCGTTTTGTCCCCACGGGTGACAGATAGGAAAAAAAGTTAGATTTGTCCCCCAGTTAGCAATGTGTGGAACACATTTTCTATTAACCTCTTCACGCTACTGCGCGCCTAGTACTTTTGATTGATTTAAATACTAAGTATCTCAGAATTTTCAGTATTTTACCAACCCATGGGGACAAAACGGGGTGACAGATCGGAATAACCCTTTTTTTTTGGACTTTAAAGTAGATTTTAAATGATTAAGTTTTAAGTATTTATTCACAGAGCAGTGGCAGTGGGCTAGAAAACATCAGCCTCATTGTTCGCTTACAATAACGCTCTTAATAAGCAAAACAAATTATTGACGAGCAAAGGTTACATTTAACCAATTCCCAAAATAAATATCATTTTAACGGAAAGGTAAGAACATTTCCTTTTCATTTGCGCTCTTAAGATGTTTTAACGTGTATTTATGGCATACCGTTCCCCTTTCAAGGAAGCAATATACATCAAACGTTAATAAATATATGTACACATATAATTTTCTTCTTCAAATGGATGAAATTTCAGCCTTGCTCTTTGGTACCTTAGATAAGGAAGGTAATAACGTGGTTCATAACGAAAGTCATAACCTTTGCTGCGTAACAATATTACTCCTGTTGACTTTTATAACTTTAAAACAAGGTTATTGGACAATTTCTACGTTTCATCATTGTTGTTGCTGCCGTAAAACTTATGGGGGAATGAAAATTTGACGTCTCTAGTAATTTTATTTAACTAAAACCTATTTGTTATTCTTGGGTTTAAAAATAATGTTTTGTACAAGATTATATAGAAAAGTATATGTTGATGTTAGTAAATTAAATAAATCTATTAAAAGTTCGACGACATGACGTTGTTGATAGGTTATTTATTAATTTGTTATTTATCTACGCTAACTGGCACATAACATTGTTAAATAAGTTATGTTTTCTTTAATTTGTAATTCTTTTGAGAAAATAAATATTTTTAATCCCTAGAACACACGTGATTTGAGACACAATAGAAAGACAATACCCGACCGACAGCCGGCTGTCGGTTGGTCGTCAAAAGGTTAACTGTATATATGATACAATTGTATTCCCTTAGGAATGAAAAAAGCTGCATAAATTGCCGCATGTTATGTAGAAAATTTCAGTATTTAGTATTCATTACAACTTAATTCGTCCACGGTATGACACATCGACAGATAGATAAACGACGAAATGATCCTATGATGGTTCCTATTTGTCGTACGGAACCCTAAAATTCACCCACATTTAGGGTAGCTAACTTTTAAGAAAGAAAAATAGTTGCCAAGAGAACTAGACCCAGATAAAAATATATTATTACTTCCTATCCTACTAATCCTACTATCCTATCCTATCCTACTATATATAATATTAATATAATATTATAAATGCGAAAGTTTGTGAGGATGGATGTATGTGTGTGTGTATGTTTGTTACTCTTTCACGAAAAAACTACTGGACGGATTTGGATGAAACTTTACAGTAATTTAGGTTATTTATCTGAGTAACACATAGGCTACAATTTATAATGATTTTATGTAATTTTGATCATAATGAAACGATAAGTGTCAGTTAAGTCGGAAAAAAATCTTCCATCTGAGAGCTATCTTGGCGTGCGCTGCCTAAACCAATGTAGTTACATAAAGATGATGTACCGCAGGATTGTTTGTCTTAAATAGATCTAAATAAAAGTCCGCGATAGCATATATCTACCTCTTATGTGCAGGCCAGTACGGCCAAAATTGTGAACCATAAATTTTATTTAATTTGGTACTATTTTACAATGCACATATTAGTATATAATTATCAAACTCTTATCAAAATGAATACATTTCTCACATTAAGTATATAATGAAGATAAACTTTGTCTTTCACACTAAGAAATTTGGCAGAATAGTTTAAAAGTTATCACGATATGATTGACTTAAACGGAGCGCTTAATGGCAAGCAACAGAACATCCACGATGAAAGTTGGCTATGTGAAAGAATAAAGAACTATACTAGCACCAAGAAATGAGACAGTTGCGAAAATCAATAAAATTATCTTGGGCCAAGTAACCAGCGATGCAACAACCCAACTCCATCCATCGACACAGTCATGTCATCTGAAGACTGTACGAGCTACCCCGGGGAGTTTCTTAACTCTTTAGAGCTATCCGGGGTGCCATCACATAAGCTCGAATTAACCTTTCAACGACCAACCGACAGCCGGCTGTCGGGCTGCTATTGTCTTTCTATTGTGTCTCAAATCACGTGTGTTCGAAGGATTAAAAGTCGGTATACCCGTTTTGTTAATGCGCAACTTGGACGCCCCGAGACTATGTAATGGCACTAGATCGCGAGTCATTGAACTAGGCACCAATTGTAACTGGAGAAGCTAAGGGTGAAAATGTTCCTATTTCACGCATCCCAATAATACCCAATAACTTACCCTTTAATTTCAAATGTTTACAGTTCCCACTTAAAGTTGTATTTTCTATGACTATTAATAAATCGCAAAGGCAAACTTTGAAGGTAGCGGGGATACATTTAGGCACGCCCTGTTCTTCCCATGCTCACATGTATCTAAATCCCAAAATCTAGGTACATATTTACGCTAAATAAAAAAATAAATAACATAGTATACGGGAGTATATTGCAGTAAAAACACAGATAATTTAACACACAGATGTTCACCTATTCCAATTACATACATATTAATTCTTTACTTATTACAAAATCTATTAACAAAACCGCATCAAAATCCGTTCCGTAGTTTTAAAAATTTAAGCTTACATAGGGGCAAAGAAAGCTACTTTGTATTATACTATGTAGTGATTAAATGCAAGTAACATTGGTCCGACCTGTTTATTAGTCAGTGTTTTTAGTTTGTTAGATTATCCTATCCAGCACAAACGGATTACTAAATAAGAACATAGGACTACTTTTTATAAGCACACCATACAGGTAAAGATTGATGAAGAAACCACTGGACTTAGCATTTTGAAATTTGCAGAGTTCTATTATAGCTTAAAATTTAAAATAATGAGCACTTAGAAAGGAATTCAGATAATTTCACCCTCAAGAGATTCCCTCTAAATATTAGGTATAGGAGTTCAAAGATTGTATGGAAACTAATTTTGAAGTTAGAAATCTGGGATGTACGATGTGAAGTTACATAAAAAAAATATAAGTATTAAAAAAAAAGGCCACGTAAATTAATGTGGCAGACCAAATTCTACGCGAGCGAAGCCGCGGGCAAAAGCTAGTTATCCATAAAACAGAGTGGTGGTGCAGATAAAACGGACGCGAGAAAAGGATCTCCCAAAAAATGTTTGGCATGGACCTCATAAATGGGAAACACGATGTACGCGAATTAAGTTTCACGCTTCATTGCCTTTCTTTTGTTGTCATAAATATATGTTTACCAAAAAAACACGCAATAGGGATAGTGCAACATTTTGGAATGGCAAACATTATTTTGGTGTCGCAAACACATCTATAAATCCATTGGTTATGTTGAAAGATTGAATGAAAGAATAGCTGACTTTTGTGTTAGCCTAGCAACTATGTAGGATTGAAAGAATAGAGGGTGGAAGGATTTATCTATGAGTAAACTTTTAAGCGCCAGATAGTCTGCCAACTGAGAGAGATGGCGGGAGATCGTGCGAAGAGTCCGTTGTCTGTGGTTTAGATGCCGACGAGCCCATGAAAACGACAGAGAAGTTTTTTTTTTGGTGAGTGGGAAATCATCAAAGACTGCTCCCGTCCTGGGTGCGGCGGGAGGGTGTGTCAGACTTTTACTGACTAAAACCCACTCATGTTCCTTCGATTGCCCTTTATGTTCCAGGGTCACGGTAACTATTATAAACATTCCGCAACCCCGGCAGGCGTTGGCCCTGTTGGGTCCCTTCCTGTGCTGACTTCTTCTCTTTGAGGCGCTAAGAAAATATGTCTGAGAAGATAAGAAAATATGTCTACCATAGATATTTATTCAGAATTTCAGATCTTTAAAAGTTTTTTCGTTAAAAGTTTTTTTATAAATAAAAAAATATATCAACTCTGGACTTTTACCTTCTATTAACAAGCGATTTCCAAATTAAACTATAGAGAAAAGTCATGTACTTATTGAGTTCATTAATAAATGTAATTAATACGAAAATTCCACAAAAAAAAAATGTTTATTTGGTTTAAAAATCGCGCTTTATTTATCAGGTTTTGAAATCAACTCACAGATTCTAACATTAAATAACTCGCTTTAAAATAGACTAAAAAGTTTTGCACTAAAAAGACCGTAACAAGATTGAGAATATAAAACAAAATTAAAGCACTGCAATCTAAATAAACTCTACTTCGCTTAAAAGACTTATATTATTATGCATTTAGATTAGCAGCGAGCAGAACTCATTAATTTTCTTTCTGTTTTTAACTTTCTTTGGATTGAGATTGCGCCCGTTGTTTCCTAGCTAACTACTCAGAGAAGAAACTTCCGAAATAAAAAAAAAGTTTCTCGAAGTAAACATCAAAATAAACTTTGACCTAAAGGCCATACAATCATTTAATTGTATCGATAGGTTTAGAGAATTTATTATATATTTATTGAGAATTTATTCTCATAAGAACAACAGTTCACTTAAAATGAGATACAAATAGTTAATATCAAGAAAAGTATTGTAAATATTCGCATCTGGTGTGTTGCCGACGTTATCGGTTACATAATAGGTACCTATATGTTTTCTTAATTTAAATTTAAGGCGCGGTAAGTAGCTATTCGCGGTGGTGCATCGAATTAATAGAAATAAGGTCGAAAATATTTTGGCAAATCCGCAAAAATGTAAGTAATTTAGCAGTTTTAATTGAATAATTAAAAAAATACAGTTCTGTGTTTTAAAATTTTTAGATATGTCTTTAGTTTATAAAATTTTCTTTGATATAGATATAAAAAAAAGATGGTTGTCGCTGAAAAAATTGAGAATTTCGAGACGAAAACTTTTTTTTTGTAGTCTTTTTGAACATTTTTTTTTCGTAGTACTAGACCACATTTGTAAAATGTTTTTGTGTAAGTCTTTTCTTAATATATTAGACTATACACTGTATTTTTTTCTGGTTTGTGGTATGTATAGATACGGCTAACTTTGCGACGAAAATCTAGACTTTTACAAGGTGTTTGCTATGGACAGCGCCTTTTTTCTCACTTTGTAATGAACAAAGTGAGAAAAAAGGCGCTGTCCGCTTTCGCGAAATCATTGAACTGTCGTGCTCCTTCAAACGGTAAGTATTGCTTTTTTACCGTAATTAGTTCTAGCGCGTGCAGTCAACAGTGGAAACTTCGATAGTCATACAAGAATCATATAGGTTAACGACTAAAATGCCTTCTAGCTAGACCAAAATATTGGACCTATTTGTGTAACAGTTTAACTCAAATAAAACGTTTTTTATTCTGGCTAGGAAGAAAAACAAAGTAGAGTATCAAAGAAACAATATATTTTTTCTCGTTTCTCGGGTTTACATTATCGATGTCACTATATTTTTTTAAAGTTTTTGACATTAATTATATGTACATGCCAAAGATTTTTGAATAGGTATATACTTAAACTGACATGGTACTGTCATATTCATCTCTCCAAAGACTAGAGTGTGGAAGATTTACTTTTTTTAATATTCTCTAGTTTCCACAACATCTACAATACATACACTCAGTCTATAGTGGCCACCTGTAGCTAACGTTCGGCTCGTAAATATTTCATTAGCTTGAGATAAAAGTTGTCTAATTCCAGTACATGCATAGTTTCAATGAACTATCCTGTACAATTTTAGCGCTCTATGAATAAAACTGTATGTCTTGAAAGTAAACCGATGTTAGCATTTGCTGTGATTATAACAGCAGCTTATTATTTTTTTGTTGATGGAAAATCGTCAAATGACTTCTCCCGCCCTGGGCGGCGTCCCGGTGTCAGACTTGTTCCTTCGGTTGTTGCTGGCCGCGGTAACTATTAGAACGAGTTATTCCCATTCCTTTGAGTTTGTCACCCCAGTGGTCTATGGTACGTGCTTAGTTTCATCTCACGCCGCGGTGGCAAGCTCAAAGGAAGCAGACGGGAATAAACCCTTTCTTGCTTAGAAAACTCTCTGATCACCTCCTTGATTTAAAAGTATACTTTAGTGTATTACATTTATTATTTGCAACAGTGGCTTAGGTACTACACTGTTCCAGATAACCTTACCAAGCGTGCCAGTTTGTATGTCGATCTGTTAAAGAATTGTGTCGCGTAAAACGTTGCATCGATTAAAATAATCAAAGAGATGAAATTTAGGCTAAAGTGTGTATTAATACAAATAATACACATGACATTATATAAAAAATAATAAATAAAAAATGAACTTTACAATGAAAATAAGAGAAACATTATTATTCCCTACGTTTTTTTCTTAATCTTGACCGGTTTTTCCCGATAGTCTTAAAATATTTTTTGTAATACGTCACTGCAGCCAATAGAATAAGAAAACGTCACGTCGAAGTGGAATCGTCCTCTTGCCCTTAAAGCCATTGTAAGCCAGTATTATTGTAGGTGCAGGGTGGGTCTCCTTCGTCTATTTTCGTAAATCCCCGATCGATTTAAGTCGTAAACAAGAATACAGTTTGGTCTCAGTATTTACCATAGAGTACTTCACTTCTGTGCACACAACCGACTCAATTTAGCCGTTGTTTTGTCTACAAATAACAGTTTGCCAACTAAACAGTCATTTGTTTCATTCCCGTAAATAACAGTATCAAATTACTTCTCGTTTAAACTTCGTCTATCTTGTTACTAAATAGGTTCTAACTTTACTTCAAGCGTAAAAAGCTTGGAGTCAGTTTTTATATCTTCATCACTGTTATCTGTTTCAATTCGCAAAGTTCACGCTTCGGAGTCAGGCTATGAAAATGAGTTACCCACTTTTAGGCGAAAGCTTTCTTTAATATCAACATCTTTTGGTATGAGTTCCAAACGGATAATATAAAGGGAAGAGATTTTTTGTTTATTCGTCTAAAGGGACTAAGGTTTGGAACTACGTAACACTACGCAAAGCTTTGGGATCGGATCAGTACCTGAAACCACAGATGTGACTGAAGCCGCAAAGGACAGCCAAATAAAACATTGATTATTTTCTCAATATAGATAAATAGTCACGGAATGTACCGGTAGTAACATTAATAATATTTTACAATGGATAATATGGAGTTTTGGCACAGTCTTGTAGGTAACATAGATTAATAGACACTCAGAAAGTTTTGAGAAACTAAAAAACTATCTTATATAGGTAAAATATTTTTATTGAATCTTTACAAAGAACTCTTCAGTAGCCTCTATACAAAGTTTCATGCGTCTGAACCAATTTTCAACACATTTTTTACTGTCCGCCGCAGATACCTCTTTCACGGCCTTCTTGAAGGCTGCTAGCGCGTCTTCCGGCGATGAAAACTGTATCCCTTCCAGCAGAATTTTTATTTTAAGGAATAAAAAGAAGTCACACGGTGCCAGATCAGAACTGTAAGGAGGGTGCTCCAAGACTCCAACCTCTGTGGTGTCCACGAAGTCCACCGTTTTGAGCGCTGAGAGCGCGGGCGCGCTTTCATGGTGAAACAGAATCCCGCGGAGCCCGGGGTTCGGTCGCTTGTTGCTCATTGCAGACAAAACTTCTGGCAAAAAAACTTTGTGGTATGCCATTCGTCTTTGAAGCCGCTTTGGTCTCGTAATGAAATTACAATCAAATACTCCGTGAAAGTGAAGAAACTAGCGATCAAAAGTTTCCCTGCGCTTCTCGATCGCTTCACTTTCGAAGGCGTTAGTTCGTTTTGAAACTCCCTAACTGTCGACTGAAGCTTTGTTTCTGGATCGTATTGATAAATTCAGGATTTGTCACATGTCATAATGTCGTAAACGCGCTAAGATGAACCTGCTTCAATTGTTTTAATCATATCACGGCAACACTCCACACTGGCCTGCTTCTGAGCTTCTATGAGGTTTTGTGGCACCCAGTGGAACACTATCCTCCTCATCGGACGATACCCGTGTAGAATCTGGTGAAGGCGTCCCGATCCACTCTACAGGGTATGCTGAATCTATTCGTATGCAATTCTCTTGTTTTCTTGAATATTTTTTTTTAATGCCAGCACACTTTCTATCGCGACTGCCGTGTTAGGACGACCACTCCTTTGTTTGTTCCTAAAGTAAAGCGACCGCACTTGAACTGGCTATTCTAGTGTTAGATGGTTGCTTTTAAAGGTCCTCCATCCATAAAAGCAATTTGAAGTCAATCGAAAGACTCATCAGATTTCAAGCCACATTTAAAGTCGTAGAAAATCATCGCACGAAAATGTTTTCGATGCAGATCCATTTTTTAAAGGGACACGTCAATTTGATTTGGCTCTCAAAAAAATGTGGAGGAAAATTCAAAATTCGAACAATGGTATTTTTACTTATAAATAACCAAATTTATCATAATAATTACAAATAGCCAGTGTCTTATACATAAAAACGTTTTTTCTCAAAACTTTCTGAGTGACCTGGTATGTGTATCCACTGACAAAAAATACCGAGACTAACTAAACTGTCTGTGGAGTTGTAAATAAATTATACTCAGACAGAACAACAAATATACTTATCACACAAAGTTTTCTCCAGAGAGAGGACCCACGACCTTGGCTGTGCAGTCAGGGTCATTTATTACTAGACAAATTAAATCATTTACCATCTATTATGCAATCCGTTTCATTTCAATTTAGTTTGAACGGCACGGTTGACGTAGTGGCTAAACGATTGATTGCAGTGCAATTTGTTAAATATAAACGCGAGAATTATTTATATAATGGTGTGATTTTACTAAGTTTATTTATATTTGCGTGATTTGGGTAATACAAACTATATTCTGGTTATATTAGAATAAGGTTCATATTACGTATCATCAAATACACAAACAGTTTCCCAAATACGCCAAGTAAAGAGGCCACAAATTATGCCCCAAAGATACATATTTGTTCCGAATCTGATTGTTCGTGTATGAGTTTAAATATTTGTAAATAATTATGGCTTATTCCACTCAACCCCTAAAATAATTACACTTCAACCACAAGACTACAAATAGTGTTGTAGTAATTTTAATACTTACCTAAAATCGCTTTTAAGTGTTGGCTAAACTGTTTTGAGAACAATAGCATTGGGATGCGGAATAAGCCAAGTGGAATAAGTAACATAATAGTTCAAAGATGTAAACTCGATTCTAACTAATGAATTGGTATTTTATACGGCTTCCGAGCTTTTTCTTAATGTTAAAAGTTTGAAAGTTGTAGAAGTTATGCTTTTGAAGCTTAACAAACAAGAATAGATTCTCAAGAAATAATAAGTGGTATTATTTTACATGTTAACTTTATTATTAAAACCCAGGTGTTATTAGATAGACTAAGGTGATCACTTAGGTACTATCAGATAATCCGTTATGCAAGTTTTTTTTACCATAAAATAATTTATATTAGGTTGAATAACATTTAACTTACTATTAAGTACTACTTTCAAGTACTACAATAAGGACCTTAATAAGTATAAATCAAATAAAAGTGTTAGCAGCTTTTGTTTGACGGCTTCACTCGCGTTGACTTCACAATTTTGGCTGTAAGTATTATTCCTTTCTTGAGATATTATTTTTTTCTTTAATATATTAAGTATTGTTTGCCTATGCATTGTTTAAATAAATTATAATTATTATTCATTCGAAATTATCTTTCACTTCTATACCTTGCCGATGAAGTACAGATGACACTAAATTGATTATAGTGATTATATAAACTGATTATATCTAATAGATTATCATTATAATTGTTATTTAAGCTATTCTTGCAAAACTATGAACCATTACGTCATTGACGGGACTAATGACCGAGCACTTTGAAGACACTCCCATACACGTGGGCCACTACCCTCAATAAACGAATAATGCTAAAATTAGCTGATGAAATTTTCATCATAAAAGCGTACCAAAATCAAGTGAAATTATGCCGTTTGACGTCAATGACTTTGCTAAAATCATTGGCATAATGAAGTAGGCATTTCAACAGTATGCATGGTGGCACTTCAAAACAATTGGTCGAGTTACTAGTGTATTTTAGTGTCAGTATATCACAAACAACATGACATAATATACATAAAATAATATCCATTACAAAGGCAAATACGCATGAATTTTCTGCACAGTTGGTTTTAGGCCCGCAACGGCTGAGATTTAACATAACAATTTAATGTTTACCCTGTGTATGACTTGAGCTTTAGCCGCGATTTTGAGCGCGGGAAATTTTTGAATTTTAATGTTGCTTTTAATCGTTGAAAAATTATCAAATTGTTATTGTATCATTCATTACAAAAAAAAAAACAAATAAAAACTTTAATCTTTTCACTATTTTGTGATTAGTAACTATGGAAACGCTGACTTTTTCATTTAAAACAAAAATATTAGTGAAACAAACTCATATTTACCATTAAAGTTTTAATCGGCTTTTGTTGCTGACCGCCCAAAATAATGATTTTTCAGTACAAACAGAACAGAAGTGCTGACTGTAGGGGTCAAAATCAGTACCAGCCAAAATGATTTAAATTATTTTAAAAAATCGGTTAAGATGAATCCCCAATATAACAAAGCTCAATTGTGTGTTTGGTTGAACGCGCTAATCTCAGAACCTACTGGTCCGATTTGGAAAATTCTTTTTGTGTTTGATAAGGAAAGCCATTTATCGAGGAAAGCTGTTAAGCTGTACATTACGCTAAAGGAGCAGAAAAGTAAATAAAGATGAAGAAGAAGTTTGTTTTAATGTTATTATTTTTAAATTATTTATTTACAAGCTTAAGTTATGATCTTATTAGTTCAAGTCGGGCTTTTCAGCCTGTACGTTTGAAGGGCGCACCACTAAAATAGTGAGGTTTTATGACCAACCATATCAATATCATATTTGCTAGTCGCTAACTTTATATTCATGAAGACCCTTGCTCAATGCCGTAGTTGTTCAATTTTCAGGCAACAAACATAATGTTTGAAATAACTATTCGTCCTTCACAGGCGTACGAAATTGATTGCGTTCTCGGCATACCATGAATTGGCGAGCTCTCGTATGATTTACTGTTTCTGGGAATACTGGATTTTAGTTCATTTAATGTTCAATTTTGATTTACAAAAAATTAAAATTGGTTTTTAAAACGTTTGAATGTACATACATTGCAAATAACATTTTTTCTTTTATTTATGTAACAATATATTAAAAACTTAAAATATCTCGCAGATGATGGCATTTGCGTAGGTTAATTCGGTTCCCTTCAAAATTTTTAAGCCAAGTGGTGGGTGTTGATACAAACGTCATGTTGAGAAATAAGGAGAAATACGTAGTTCCTTCAACTAGGTTTAAGAAAATGGGTGGCTCGTTTAAATGTCAATGTATACGCTTTATAATATGCTTTTATAATAAACTACCCAGACAAATTCAAGAACTTAGCATTACTAGATTTAAATTATTTATAAAACGTAAACTCTGTCCGAAAGCTTTTTACTCTGTTGAAGATTACATTGAGGATTCAAATGCTTGGGATTGATTAGAAGATTGTAGTAGTAAGTATTTAATGCGGCCTACCCAAATGTCCTTACTTTTGGTACTGTTCGTCAAAACGTTGGGCTCCTTGGAGTTTTTAGTTGGGCTTAACTATTATTGACAAATGCTTGCACTGTCTGAACAGGTCCACTCAAATCTGTGTGCTTCTCTCATCAAGATGCCTGATTGTATGGTGGACTTTAAAAGATACGTTGACCACTGAGTTTGTTTCGGATGTTTCTTCTCAGAGCAGTCCAGCTAGGAAACACCGGCTCCATCGTTCGCTTAAAAAAAAAAAAAAAAAAACAAAATATTGACGTGTAAACGTGTTATGTATATAACCTATTTACAAAATAAATATGATTTTATGATTTTTTTATTTTATTTTAGGCGCTGTCATTTAAGATCGTTCTTCCAAACTGCCGTGGCTTAATTCTTTATATCTTGAAGTCATTTTATGTATATTGCTCATTACCTTAAAGGCACAATACGAATAAAGTCAACACCTCTTCTGTAATGCTTGATTAATAAAAGGCGTGTCTATGAAGTTTCTTGCTTGTTCTTCTCCATAGAGACCAATCTAATTTTGGTACAAGCAACTAGCATCTTTTAACTTTCTGATTAACCAAGCCTTTGACAATTCATGAGAGCCAGAGTAAGTTTTGTTCTAAGTGAATTTTAAATTTTAATGTTATTTATAAATAAACTAGCGACCCGCCCCAGCTTCGCACGGGTGTTAATCTTTAAAAATCTCGACTTTTCTCTACTATAATAAGCATGTATTATACATATAAATCTTCCTTAAGAATCACTCTATCTATTAAAAAAACCGCATCAAAATCCGATGCGTAGTTTTAAAGATCTAAGCATACATAGGGACAGACGGCGGATAGCGACTTTGTTTTATACTATGTAGTGACATTCATATTTCAATAAAGTATTGTTGTTTAATGCCTCTTTTCCTAGAAAAGGTACGTATACTAAAATAAACTCAAACATCATTATTATGTCTATACATGTATTTAACACACTCAGCAAAAATGTTTTGTTAAGTATCTCAGTTTGGCCATTAATAGTGGTCGTTAGCAAGTTTATTGGTCATTAACTGAAACATCTGTTCGATTCGATTCCTCTCGCCACACCTACGCAGTAGACAAAAATTCTTGCAGAATATCTACTCGTCGATATTTTCATTCACATTGTACTTAATTAATTGATTCAGATGTTAAGACATTTCGATGTCTACCCATAGATTTTTGCTTATTTTGAACGAGGTGTTATTTTCTGAGCTCTAGAAAATAAATTTGTAGTTTTAAATACGTGGTTTTAATTTATTTTTACGATCAAGACTAAAAAGATCTCTAGGTTAAGTTAAATTCAAATCATTTATTGCAATTGTACCATTTATAGGCACTTTTGAATAGTCAAGAATTTGGACTCTTAAAAAGTTAAAGCTGGTTTCAAACTGCAAGTAGTACTTAGGCATAATCAATTAAAATAAGTGGCGCTTGGGACCGTTGTCCCCGTCCCGAAAGCCTTCCGACCCTAAGCAACATATAAATTAAAAAAATACGTAGACGTATACAATACAATAAAATTCAACTCAAAGATATACAACTCGAAGAAAGAATTATTAAGGATTATTTGTGTAAATGGTTGTGTATATAAAGAAAGAAGGATGAGCAAAATACATTCAGTCGGTTGATTTTTTTCAAAGGCTCCTAAACATGAACGACTGCCTGGAACATATTCTCTGTCTCTTTATTTAGTAACTGTCGGATTTAATATAAGTTACATGTCCAATAAGATATTGATGCTGAAGAAGACACTGGTATTTTGTCACTTAAACTATTATTATCACATTTAGCAGCTTTATCTGGTTGATAGACATTGCTGGGTGGTATTTAATAGATTTCCTGCATCTTGGCGCGGTCATTTTCATGCAAACTTTCACGTTTTATTCTACTCTGTTAGACTGTTAGTTACTCTGTTAGATACATTTCCAAAAATTGGTAAGTTCCGTAGTTTCCCGTCCGTCACAATAAGTGTTCCCACTTATAAGTTTAAAAAAAGGGTATTTGTTACGTTGACATACTAAGTACGCAGAAATTATTTTGTACAACCTTTTTGTCTTTTTTGTACAAAAACTGTTCTTTCTATCAAGTTCAAAATAATTTTCATAGAAAGTTCTTATAAAGTTCTACTTTCCAGATTTCTTTCATATTTTTTAAACCTACGAGTCCAAAGTTAGAGGGTGGGGGGACGCTTTGATTTTTCCTTTTGGAGCGATTATTTTCGAAATTATTGACAATATCAAAAAATGATTTTAGTAAACCCCTATTCATTTTTAAATACATATCCAACAATGTATCACACGGTAGGGTTGAAATAAAAAAAAAACACTTCCCACTTTACATATAGGGGGGGCTACCCTAAAAAAATTTTTTTTTTTTTAATTTTTATTTTACCACTTTGTCGGCGTGATTGATATACATATTGGTACCAAATTTCAGCTTTCTAGTGCTAATACGGTCACAGAGATTAAGCGAGGACGGACAGGCAGACAGACAGACAGACAGACAGACGGACGGACAGACAGACATGGCTTAACTATAAGGGTTCCTAGTTGACTACGGAACCCTAAAAAACAGTTGTGTATAC
The DNA here is from genome assembly GCA_033675125.1 of Athetis lepigone. Taxonomy (NCBI): domain Eukaryota; kingdom Metazoa; phylum Arthropoda; class Insecta; order Lepidoptera; family Noctuidae; genus Athetis; species Athetis lepigone. The sequence goes on along the minus strand of CM066230.1, from coordinate 8,565,523 downwards.
CTATTTCATGTTGTAGTTTCGGCTGTGCGTTAATTGTATTACAACCAACAAACCTGTTTATTTATGTATACAGAGAAGCTGTGTATTTACGAAATAGGAATCCCATTATTACTGAATTAAGTTACAATGAGTGCATAGTCATTTTACTCATTAGTTGTTCTACCAAAGCTAATCAACTGACAGCTTCTCTTTAATTAAATGACGTTAAAATAATTAGGCAAAAACAGTTCTACCTTTATCGAAAACATAAGTATGAATAGATTTGTCAATTATTAATCACTGTAAAACAATGAAAAATTAGATTTCGCCTGCGGCTTCGCCCGAGTCAATTTCAATACCATCCGTCCCCTATTTTACCCCTTTTGAGTTAGAAATTCCAAAAATACTTCCTCAGTGGTTACCTACTCTTTACAAAGAACACACCCTACAAATTTTATGTCTCTAGGATCAGCAGTTTGGGCTGTGCATTGATATATCAACAGTCAGTCAATCAGTTTACCATTTTATATTTATATTAGAGGTTTTTTTTTTTTGGTGAGTTGGAATTCATCCAATGACTGCTCCCGTCCTGGGTGCGGCGGGAAGGCGTGTCAGACTCTTATTGACTAAAACCCACTCATGTTCCTTCGATTGCCCTTTATGTTCCAGGGTCACGGTAACTATTATAAACATTCCGCAACTTATATTAGAGGATAACATTACCACTAGCACTACTTGCAAAAGTAGAAAAAAATTAGTAATGTATAGGTTTATTTTTGCAGAACTAAACACAATTTTTCTTGTCATTTATATCAACCATTTGTTATGTTAGACGTGCTTACATGACGTTATTCTACTATAATAAGTTTGAAGGAAAATAAAAACAAAAGAAAATAGTCGGTGTTTTCCAACAATTTATCAAAGACACTACTTTAACAATACTTTCATTCAAAAAAACATGAGAAAAATAACGTTGTAATGGTATATCGTCATTTCGGGTGAAAGCTATTTGTATTCATACAAAAAATTGTAGAAACTAAAAATAATCACATCTTTATTGCAACTTGCAATAAAGATAAATCTTGTAATAAGGGTAAATCTTTACAAAGTATAATACGGCAAAGTTAGTAGAAAATTGGATTGTAAGCCAACCTTGTGAGAAGTGCTTGTTTCTCTTACAAAGTTTCCTTTGTAACTAACTGTTGCATTGTTCTTTTTCCTCAGAAGCTTTATTGGGGGTGGAAAAGAATTGTAATTGGACTCTATAAACAGCGATATTTCTCTTAAGGTTACACGATTTCATTGTTCCGGCAATAAAAAATAAGCGCTTATTTTTTTTATGGTAGCGTGTTTAAACTCATATAGGGGTTTTGTTAAGTTTTTGAAGTGGTATCCGTTGCGTCATATATTGTTTAATTAGCTTAACTGCTTGTTTCGAATACAATATTGTAATGTTCACGAGTTTGTTAGCGCGCAGATATCCCGTTGCTTAAAGAGTCGGCCACGATATAAGACTATCGTCTTGCAGTGTGTTTTGAGTGGAACTGCCGGTAGTAACGGTGGCTGCGACTATTGAGTTCCCTAGTGACCCTTTTGGAGGCGTAACTTAGAACAATTAACACAATTGTGCTTTGGTCTTAGAGCAATCAATTCATATTCTAAATTCATCACTACACACATTGGGCTCCCGGATAATAATTCACTTCTATTGCTTTCACCGCACAGCTCTCCGCTCACCGCGACTATCCGAGCGTTCAACCCACCTCTAATAGCTCCCTCCATATATTTGTTTTCGCCGCCGCGCGCCGCTATAAACGCAAATCTCTGCTCGCGAAGGTGATGCTCGAATAGGTGATTTCATAGCTATCATGATATAGGTATAATCCATTTATCTAGAAAGACTACGCCCTACGCTTGTAGAGCAATTACTAAATTTGAAACGTGGGATAAATCGCGGGGTACGTATAGCTATTTTCGATAAAATATATGTATAAAAGCGTCTTAATAAAAAAATACTGAATCTTGACCTTTAAGTACTACTGTGAAAATAAACGATAACCACAGCTGTCAGTACCTTGACCTTTTCTAATCTGATGCATGATAACAGGAATTTAAAATTACGAATAGGTACGCACCTAAACGAAGGAATGTCAGGAGGTATTTTTAAAACAGTTGGAAAACGCAAACTAAACATTAAGCTTTAATTAGAAACATTGTCTGACAATTATTTAGTACTAGCTGTCTCCTGTGGTTTTACCCCCGTTACGTTTGTCCTTGATTACTGCTCCGTTCTAGTATAAATATACAGGGTGTCCCACGGCTATGCCACATGGAGGGAAAGTACCTTAAATACTGTAGATAAAACATTTTACTGAAAGAAATCATTATTTGAATTTTGAAAACATTTTAAACTGCATTCATAGATATTTAAATAATTACATAGTTGAACCGGGAATCGAACCTGTTACTCGAGAAGATTAATCAGCCTGTAGTTTTATCCTACAGATCGAAAGGCTTTATCACAAGGATTAGTTTTTGCTAAATAACATAGTGTCAAAAATAAAAGAAAGACCATGAATTTTAACATTTTTAATACAAAGTTAGTCAATTTTTTGGGGTATTCCTCGGAGCGCTCCTGTTTTGAAGCGCTCCTAACGAAGCGCTCCTAAAATATTCCGCCAAGCGCTCCTGTTGGGAGCGCTTAAAAAATCAAACTAAAAATATTATTATTTCATTCCTCGAAGCGCTCCTATGACGAAACATAGAGAAGAGCATGAAGTGTTCGTAACAAATTATATCGATAAACATTTCGACGGCTACTAGTTGCTTATATTAAAACTAGAAATAGCTAGAATAACTGAATAGTAAAAATAAAAGCTTCGATGAAAAGTACCAGGGTGGCAGAAATTGCCAGGAGGCACCTAAATGATCTCATATAAATTGTACACCAACGATTAGAGACCAGGGTGGCAGAAATTGCGAGGAGGCACCTAAATGGTCTCTTATAAATTGTACACCAACGATTAAAGTCTAAAATTATTTTGTTATTATTCACTATAACGATCTTATTATTTAGTAATTGTTTATGACTAAAATGTAGTTATAGATATATAACAGTACATAACCTATAGCTATCAGGAAAACAGAAATGAACTAGAAGTAATTCTTTATGCGATACTACTCAACTTGTATATTATAATAATATAGTTTTAATAATTAACTTTCATGTTATTCCTTTCTTTCCTATCCATCCCAGCAATACGTGCCATAGATTGATCACAAATTAAAACAAACTTTTCACTTTTCGCCAATTTTTTAATAAAACAAACTTTTCTTAGTACACAACTTCATGTGACGTAGGCGCACTCGCAACTAATAAGTTTAGAAGACAAAAAAATGCGTATTCCATGTAAACTAGTTCCGGAAATGCTCGGCTGCATTCGGAATCACTTGGTAACGCGACCACGCGACTCTCTAGGATAAAACTGGGAAGCAGGGTTACAACAGCGGGTAGTGTCTTGCTTGTGTCACTAAAGTACGTAGTTCCAGTTCATTTATGCTTCCCTAGTAGTTTAAAAAAAAATACCAATTATGATAGTTGAACTTTAAAACGTCGATATCGATATCGTATCTTACAAATCCTTCATGCTCTGCCCTACGGTATCGTCACGTCATAGGAGCGCTTCGAGGAATGAAATAATAATATTTTTAGTTTGATTTTCTAAGCGCTCCCAACAGGAGCGCTTGGCGGAATATTTTGGGAGCGCTTCGTTAGGAGCGCTTCAAAACAGGAGCGCTCCGAGGAATACCCCAATTTTTTAAATGCTCAAAACTAGTCCCTTCTTCTTGAATACAAAGTGATAACTTTTGATTATTTCGTTCCCCGATGATTTTTTGGTTTTGTTGCGGTGGATATTTATTTATTTAAATGATGCGTACTACTCAAGTAGGTAGATTAATTAGTAATAAGTAGCTATGATTGTCAATTGTATGTCCTTAGGGCTATGTAAGCTTTTAACTTTACAGAACAAAATTTTACATCAAATGTAAAAAATTACGGTCTTCCTTTTATTTGTGACACTATGTTATTTAGCAAAAAAATTTCCTTATGATGAAACCTTTCGATCGGTATGATAAAACTTCAGGTTGATTATTTTTTCTCTAGGAACAAGTTCGATTCCCGGCCCAACCATTTAATTATTTAAAAATCTATGAATGCAATTAAAATTGTTTTTAAAATTAATATAATGTCTTCTTTCAGTAAAATGTACTATCTACAAGTTTTAAGGTACTTTCCCTCCATGTGGCATAGCCGTGGGACAACCTGTATAGCGTTATGTTATGTAGCCTATATGTTATTCCTATTTTTATATTCCTAGCCTAAAAGTGATGAGTCAACTTCAAATGTCGACAAAGGCAACTTCAGCTGTGGACAGAGCCAACTTCAGCTGTCAACAAGGCAACTGCTGCAGTTATCGACACGCCAACTGCTGCCCACTATGTCGACAGCATTGTTGTAGTCTATTTGAAGTCGACTGACATACAGCGCGCTGCGCTCATACTAAACTACTGCCATTGGTCGGCATTTCCTGTTTACGTGTCGACACCGACCAATGATTATGGTGGCAGTTGCAGTTGCCTCTGCCGACAGCTGAAGTTGACTCGGTCGACAGCAAAGTGCTGCTCGTCTGTACGAGGCCCAAGCTATATTACCGTAAATTTTATAAAAAAAAAACCAGTACACTCCTACATACTAACAAACTTACATAGTATAATATTAGTAAGATTTTGTCTTGATTTATTGACACGGTAGTAAAATTTTGTTCTGTGAAATTCATTAATACATTTGTTTTATAATTAGATTATGAAGGAGCGCCTTTCAATTAAACACATTGAAGCGGAAATGTGCCGACCTATTTATAAATATGTTCTGGAAAACAGCTTATATAGCTTTATTTCCGTATAACGGTGGGAACAAAGACTTGTGTTGTGTTAGAACTTTTTGTTTTATTCAATTTTGGTGTCTGTTTGTTCCAATATTTTTGGAACATTGTGTTTTCTGGTTTCATATCGCATAAGGAAAAAGGAACCCTTATAGAATCATTTTATTGTACTAATATAAGACCAAGATAATTACAACGTTACTTAACACGTGCTTTGGCTTAGCTATTCTTTGTCTCTGTCTAACCCTCGTAGTTTGGCAGTTGTGCGACGGTGATCATATTATATGTTACTGTTCGGCGAGCAACTTGCAAGCCCATGATTTTCCAATGTTGTATCGGTTGTGGAGTTCCTGTAGATTAAAGTTGAGCTCACGATGATTTGAGGCAGTTTACCCAAATGATGAAATGGCTTCTAGTCCGGAGTTATTCTACATGGTTTGTTGCACAAAAATATTGAATATGATCCCTGAGTTTGTTTCGGCTTTTCTTTTCAGAGGACGTCGGTTAGGAAATGCCGGCTAATTTTAAGATTCTACTTGCATAATAAATAATTCCTTTATTCTTAACCGAAGCACTTGCTAAGTAGCGATTAAACTAAAATTTATTTTCTTTGTTTTCTAAACTGAATACTTTATGCCGTTATACTAACAGCAAAGGCCATCTGTTGCAAAAGGAATTGTTTGATATGAATGTATATAAATATGATATATTTGATTTTTTAATATAATTAGAGATGGTTTTGCACGCCTACCTTTGAAAGGCGCTCGGAGCACGTGCCCTAACTACCCACCCTAGACACGCCTTTACATGATTGTAATAGAATTCTCGTGAATTTCAGTAATAGAAATAGTGTGTATTTCTTTATTTGAAGCACGTCTATTGTCATTTTCCTCCTAGAGCTGTAAAAGCAACACGTTTCTAAACAGGTCACCTCTTCACCTTTCGTCTGTCCTAAATAAATTGTCGGTGTCACGCATACAAAATAGTAAAGAAAAAACTGTCCAGTACGAATTAATCAGGAGTTAATACGAGTTAAGTACAAGTTTTGTACGTGTTAATGAAAGTACGAGTTACGAGTATTTAATGGAATTTATTTTATTACAATTGTATGATGTTATTTTTCTACACAATGTTATATAAGATGACTGGTAATAAGTGTACGATGCTTAAACACGTAATTGTACTCATGATATCAAAAAAAATATATTATGGGAGCAAAGCCGAAATCGCGAAAAGAATATCAACTGTTCAGTATATTAGCAAAAATATATAAACAGCTGATTTTTTTTCGCGATTTCAGGTCGGTTCCCCCTGTTTTTTCATGGTCCTAGTTGTTTGTCCTATTAGTAGGACCACGAGGGAGACCTACTTCTGTCTGTCCTATTACGTGAAGAATCAAAAATTTACCTCCTGTATAGGCTGTGTATAGGTACTTATGATAAGAACTACTTAGTGATTTAAATAGCTAGCTAGTCACTTTAAAATGATTATAGGTACTTAATCTCTTTTCAATATAATGTCCTCCTTCAAAATTGTCTTTTAAGTAGGTACATTTGTCAAACAATCGTATAAGAAGAAAGTTTCTCGCTACGTTTTCTTTAGTGCAATCCGGTTTTACTTCGAAAATAATGTCTGAGGATGAGGGTAACATTTATAAAGAGAAAAAGTGGGACAGTTCTTTTACATGCAGGACGGCAGTACTACAGCAGAGAGAGTATAAAAGTGGATTTATATAGGTGGTATAAATATTCGCTGTTGTTTGCTTACTTCTTTAATAATCAAAAAATAGGACAGACAGAAGTAAGTCTCCCTCGTGGTCCTACTAATAGGACAAATAAGTAGGACCATGAAAAAACGGCGCTGTTCCCATAGTAAAAAGTTGTTGATTATCATGAGCACAATCACGTTTTTAAGTATCGTACTTACACTAATTACCAGTCGCCCTATATTGTTATGAAATAAATGACTTAATATCGCACATTGAGGGTTCAGTACGTTCATCATTTAATTTGTTAACTGACAGGCTCGTATTAAGTTGTAGTGGAAGCCGGGCTTATCGACTTGAAGAGCACGCCAATGGGAGACAGCTGACACTCGTATTGCACTATAAGCCGGGCTTATCGACAGCCTAGAGAACGCTCGTGTCATCATAAATTCGTGACTTATGTTATTTGACTTTGTATTTATGATTCGATGTCTTTGTATTGTTTTTATTGTGTGGTGATTTGTGTTAATTTCGTGCTTTGTAATTTTGATATAGGAAAATTTAACATTTAATGTTTTGTTCGTTTCTAGCAGCTTCAATTTTTTCACTAATTTACTGTGATTATTAAGCGTTTTTTTTTTTTGTTATTTCTACTATTGAGTTGAGCTTGTGTATGTACGCGTAATATATTCACCGGACATTTTTAGTTTGGTAATAAATTCGTTGATTTTTAATGAATTTACGTTTTCAAAGTTATTAATTGTTTTATCCGCCTTTTTTGTGTTTTTTTTTTTTATATTTATTAACTGATACTCTATATATAAAAGAAAGTAGTGTTAGTTACACATTTTATAACTCTAGAACAGCAGAACCCATTTGGCTGAAAATTGGTAGGGTGGTAGCTTAGGACCATGGAAGGGACATAGAATACTTTTTATCTTCTTTTTTAGTAACCAAAAATCTGATATAACGCGGGTGAAACCGCGGGGGACAGCTATTATAGTTTTAAATATTATATACAACAAACTATTATTTGTAATATCATATTGTTTTAGAACACTGCGAAATCTGACTGTCTCTTAAAACTCACGGAAACTTACTAATTTAACCCCGTTGGGACCCTTTGGACATGGAACCCTAAAAAAGATTTCGAACTTCTTTGCACTACTAACCTACAGATAAACTTCTCGATATGCTACCCTATAACATTAAAATTTGGGTGTAAAATCTTTAGTACAAAGAAAACGGTTTCAAGCATCGTTTACATGCCGACAAGTACCATTAAGTAAACCTTTTTATTGTCAATGTAGGAACTTTTGTGGTACAGTTTTTTTTCGAGATGTATGTGTGTGTGTTTTAAATAAAATTTTACAATAATATATAATATAGATCAGGTTAAAACGTAGGATACATAACATCACGCTATGACCCAAAGAAGCGGAGCAGTATTCTAAAACCTAACGTACCTAACATTTTGATGCGGTTAACAGCAATAATAATTATACAATAGAAATAAGCCGGGCTTTTGAAAATTTGTCACAAGCGTGAGAAGCCGGAGCGGGTCACTAATTTCAAAATACATGATAAAAAATTACAATTTCTAAAACACAAAGAACGTAAATTGTATATTATTTTATAATGTTAACAATATATTCCTGAATAATAAAACTCATTATAATCTATTAAATATTCAAACAAATATTTACACACTCAACAAGTACCTCTTTTATACGATGGGACTTTCATAACCACGTCAATTTTCAACTAAACTTTAATTGAATCCACATTCCCTGCTTGGCAACGTAATAAATAAATAAAATAAAGCTTCAGGTAAAGGTCAGCGTCGTGGTTAGTTGAGAAAATAATGGAAATAGAATAATATATTTTTTTCGTTATCTTTAGATAGATAGTACCGTTAATAATTTACATTTTTTATTTGCCTTGGTACCATTAATGGTACTGTGGATTTTTTTATTTGCCCACCTTAAATTTAATGCAATTATTTTAATTTGATTACTTGCGTTTGATTTAAGTTGTCGATATTTCTAATTTTCGCACATAACTATTTTTCATTAGTGCGCGCCTAGTAGGTACTTCGGTTCATTTAAGACGGTGGCAGTGTGGTCACGTGCTGCCGATTCCAATGAGAAGAAGACCCTTTTTTGACTCCCTAGGGGAAGTCCCTAAACAACGTTGTGGTGCGGTCCAATAAGAGGAAATAGAACCCCTGTCAATGAGCTGGTGACGGCCGCCGGGGAGCTTTTAGTGTGGCAAAAATACCACGTTCCCTGGTCTTTTCCCGAATGACCGAGCGATTTCTAAAGGTTTCCCCAAAAGAACAAAAAAAAGTTATTTTATATGCACATAGTTTTTACATAATTTAACAGTTAATTACGATGTTCTTCATTACACAAAGATAGTATACAAATATGTACAGTGTAACGAGACTTTTTTGAGGACAATAATTATTTTTGTTGATATATGTAGTAACGCCTCTGAATATGAATTCACCTGATGTGATTGAGTCCTAGAGTTTATTAATAATTTAATATGGTCTTAACTTAGATTGGGTTAAATGAGACTGTCTTAAAACCAATAAAATTCTAATAAAAATGAACTATTTGGAACCAATTTTCTCACTTTTATTATAGGATTTAATTCAACGTTGAGATTGAACAAATTACCTACAGCTACACTAAAGCCGTAAAACACACTTGTAATAGCAATTTTCAACACCGACTAGGTACTTGAAAGTGCATTAAACCCTGAGTACAGCACATTGTGTTTATAAACGAACACAGCTTTCAGTCTGCCCCTTCTTTTATAAACAATAAACATACACTATACTAGCTACACATAAACAATAATACAATAGACGAGTGTAAAAATAAAACAATAATGAATTTCGATTAGTCACTGTGTAATTTCTATGATAAATCATGCCTTTTTGTAGGAAATCATCAAATGACTTCTCCGGGCGTGTCAGTCTTTTACTGAATAAAACCCACTCATGTTCCTTCGGATGCCCTTTATGTTCCGGGGCCACAGTAACTATTATAACTATTCCTTCACGTGCTAATTACTGCTCTTTGAGGCGCGCGTGGAACAAAATGCGCCGTCGACACGGGCCTGGTCTTAGTCGGGCGGCGAGTTACCCATCGCTCGCCATCCGCAGTCCCGCCTTTACGAAGGGGGAAATTGGAAATCATAAAAAATTACCTAAAAGTTTTCTAATTCCCAAAATCCACCCTAAAAATACTTCCGAAGGAGGAAAATGTTCGCATCTACGAAACATGATGAATTAGAAGTGAGGCAACGTTTTATAAAAAGAAAAATAAATACAAAATTGGAGCTTACCCTCTGCACTCTGCTCACCGATTAAAAAATGAAAAAATGACCAACATAATAAAAAAGTGAACAACCAAAGTGTTCTGAAAATTAAATCTACTCGATTGAAACGCTTTTGAGTGTAATAACTGTTACTTTATAATATAAAATACTTCATACATTTTTTTAATGTGTCGGTATTCAACGACAGTCTGACGGGCTGTCAAGTACGTAAATATTAAAGTTTATCCTCATAGCTTTATAAAAATATAATCTAATAAAATCAAGGGCGCTTGCCGACGACTCCATGGCACAAGTAATTGTACATTGTCGGTTTTTAATCACTTTTATCAATTCCTCCTAATTGTGTGGTCCAGCTTTTTCAAAATAAAGTTCGATTTTACAAACAATGCACCAGCTCTCCAAGTTTTATATCCCTAGAACCAGCGATTTGGGCTAGATCTGTCTTCATATATTTAGATACGTCATCAATCAGTCAGTCGGTTAGCGAAACAGCCAGTTTGCTATCTAATACAGGTACATAGATATTTCTTTTCTCTCCAAACCTTCCAACACAAATTGACTGGTAGAAGAGAAGAAATTTTTGGGTTTTTAGTTTTTGAAGGCGGTTCTTTATTTTTGGAAAAAGTTTTTATTTTTAACTTTTTAGTGTCGACTCACAATGTCTGACTGTGTATTACAGTATCTTCCAAAGTAATTTATTTTCGTAATAATAAAAGAGATGTGCCACTCGGAGACTGCCGCGGTAAAGCTATAATTGCAATGCATTTTTTATCAACTTATGTAATTATAATTATTTTTGTATATTTTGTTTCTCCGGCTTAGCATTCAGAGCCACTAACCAGTAGACTAACAGGCCCTTTAAAACCACCAGACACCCATGATGCATATTGTGAGAAAGGTCAAGGCCGCCATCTTGGATTTCCAAATAGACCTCATTTTTTACCTTTGCGCCTCTGTTAGGTTAGGTAATGTTCGTTACGCAATTTCTGGATTCGGTCTCCACGCTCCAGGCCCGCGATAGAAGCTATGCTATTGCATAGCTTAAATTAAGTATTGCATAGTTTAAGCTATTGCCTAAACTACTTACAATCTTATAAAACGAAAATAGAAGCTTGAAGAAACGCACACATCGTCTATGTATTATATTCAGTTTTTTGGTTCTTGGTGAATTTTTCGACAAGCACTGAACCGATCGCCACAAAATTTATATGGGACCACCCCTGAATCATGACTTATCAAACAAAAAAGTACCATCAAAATCCGTTTTCAACTGACTGAGATATCGCGTAACAAACATACAAAAAAAACATACAGTCGAATTGAGAACCTCCTCCTTTTTTGAAGTCGGTTAAAAAACAGTTTTCCTTCTCGAAACAAGACGAAAAAAGTTTGAAACGACAAAATATTAACTTGAATTTAAAAGGTACATTCACGTGAAGTTTTGCACTTTTAGTGCGACTCACCCTGTACCCCTACGGCACTCCCACAAAGTCAGATGTGCAAAGTTACTGGAGTTCCTAGCTCTGGGGAGGCAGCTGCCATCTTTATTCAACTGTAACTCAATTGAATAAAAAAAAGTTTTATATTGCATGGCAAGCCAGTCCCTACATCACAAGAGTCTTGAATTCACAGCATGTTTGTTTTTTTTAGGTAATTGAAAAATGCCATTACTTTATCATTGTGCAACAAATTTTCGAAAGTACTTATTTTTTTTTTGGTCAGTTACCAAAAAAAAAAAAAAGTACTTTCGAAAATTTTTTCGTAAGCTCCCGTAAAGCGTGATTTATGTAGCCTATTCCATATCCTGATTTATATCTATCTAAATTAAAAGTTCCATCAAAATCCGTTCTGAAGTTTTTGTGTGAAGGAGTAATAAACATCCATTCCGGTTTTTTTTTTTAAATAAATAAAGCGATTCGAGGAAAAATTTTACATTGTATAAATACGTGCATAGGGTAGAGAAAATCCAGGATTTTAAAAGATTTCAAAACATAGACGCGAAGTTGGGGCGAGTCGCTAGTTTAAAATATTAGTAAGACATAGTAAGGCAGGTATTCATTACAGGGACACTTGGCTGGTTGCTTTAAGTAGTAACTTAATATTACCTCTAAATTATGTATGTATATTTTACCAGCCTGTTAGGTAATCTAATATGTCAGATCAATCAAAATCGAGTTACGGCATCGGTATGTAAACTACAAGGTATTATCGTAAACAATATTGGTTTCTCGTTATATAGTTAACAATTCATTTATGTATTCGATTTACAGGACTCCACGAGCGATTATCGATTTCAGGTCATCAAATATGTACTGAACGTTGGGTAATCATTAATTTGGTCCAACAAAAAGGAATGTGTTACAGGCGATAAGTGCGAACGTGTTCGATACGAGCTGAACCAGTATAACAAATTTCAGTTACCACAGTATATTTGTATTTTTGTAATATTTCGACGACCAAACGATAGCTGGCTGTCGCGCTGCTTTTGTCTTTTTATTGTGGAAGTTGTATATGTTGTATTGTTCTGTATGTTCGAAGGATTACCGGTATCAAAAGTTTGGCCGCTATGTGTGTGTCTCTGTTTGTTTGTCTGCCGGTTTTTGTCTGTCAGTGGCGCCGTAACTTATGAACAGATGAATCGATTTAAATGCGGTTTCTTTTAATTTAAAACAAGGTTACTTAGCTAATAGTTCTCAAACATGTTTAATTTAAATCGGTTTAACCGTTTCAACATTTTTGTTCGTTGCTGTCGCGATCTTTTAATAACTTCAAAGGCGAGAGTTTTTTAAATCTTTAATTTACATTTGTTTCCCCAGTACCCGAAAAGATATCAAACGGGTTCCTAAGTACAGCTAATATTTTGCTGCCTACCTGTGGCCCAAGTTTGCTTTTGCAAAAGTGGTTCAATGATCGACGTTTGACGTGTAACGTCAAACTTTTGACACATTTCCCATACACTGATTCATTAAGACACGACTGTAACAGCAAACTTAAGCCTCCGTTGGTCTTTTACATTGCAGGATCTTTTAAATTTTAATTATTAACGTTTTATTGGGGGACTATAAATAATTTTAAATCACAGGGGCGGAAAGGTAGTCAACGAGATAAATATATCATTATGTACTAAAAGCTTTGTGATGTCACACACTAACATGTAAAATATCCAATAACAAAGCAAAAACAAACGAAATATTTATTGCTTGTTTTGATTTATAAACAATAAAATTATAAATAGCTATGTATTATTTGCAGCGTATATTTTTTGTTTGGTCTTAATATTGCACGATACCGCAAAACCATTTACATGCACATTCAACTCACTCAGAGAGGTTTTTATCTTCATTGAGACAAATGTTCTGATGAATATATTAATAAAGCGAGTTCACAGAATGACATTGTGAAACGCTCTAAGACTCTTGAATAGCGAGTTACAGTACTTTGATTGCAATCGGATTGCTCCCTCTGGAATTTTCTTGGACTTTCTCTTAATAATAATAAGTCTAAATTATTCAGGTATTCAGATCGTAGAGTTTTCATAAAATACTTGTAATTTTTGATTTATTTAAATACATTTAATTTCACTTAGATTGTGTGTTCTATGTCTGTTGTCTGGTTACCATAACACAAGCTCCGCTTAGTTGGGTCAGCGCAAGTACCTTCTAACACACGTTACAAAAAAAAATAGGGTCAGAGCCCATTCGTCCCCTAAAATTTGTCCCCCAGCATAAAAGTTGTGGATTCGGCCCCTATATAGGTGCCCATTGGTCTCCTGATAGGGGACCAATTAATATTTTAATAAAAAATATTATTTTTAAGGTACCCATTCGTCTTCTCTGATATATCTTATATATAAAAATGAAACCCGTTTTCCGTTGTCACGACTTGGCATGAAAACGGCTTGACCGATTTGGCTGCTTTTTTTAAAAAAATGTTCGTTGTAGTTCAAGGATGGTTTATACGGCAAAACAAAAACGAATAATTGTCGGGAAAGCCCTAGGTGGTAGGTAGGTGGTAGGTAGGTGGTAGGTAGGTGGCAGGTAGGTGGTAAGTAGGTGGCAGGTAGGTGGTAGGTGGTGGTAGGTAGGTGGTAGGTAGGTGGTAGGTAGGTGGTAGGTAGGTGGTAGGTAGGTGGTAGGTAGGTGGTAGGTAGGTGGTAGGTAGGTGGTAGGTAGGTGGTAGGTAGGTGGTAGGTAGGTGGTAGGTAGGTGGTAGGTAGGTGGTAGGTAGGTGGTAGGTAGGTGGTAGGTAGGTGGTAGGTAGGTGGTAGGTAGGTGGTAGGTAGGTGGTAGGTAGGTGGTAGGTAGGTGGTAGGTAGGTGGTAGGTAGGTGGTAGGTAGGTGGTAGGTAGGTGGTAGGTAGGTGGTAGGTAGGTGGTAGGTAGGTGGTAGGTAGGTGGTAGGTAGGTGGGAGGTAGGTGGTAGGTAGGTGGTAGGTAGGTGGTAGGTAGGTGGTAGGTAGGTGGTAGGTAGGTGGTAGGTAGGTAGTAGGTAGGTAGTATGTCAATTCAAATTCAATATTCATAGTTGACAGGACAACGTCTGTCGGGTCAGCTAGTCTTATATATAAAAATGAAACCCGTTTTCCGTTGTCACGACTTGGCATGAAAACGGCTTGACCGATTTGGCTGTTTTTTTTTTTAAATGTTCGTTGTAGTTCATGGATGGTTTATACGGCGAAAAAAAAACGAATAATTGTCGGGAAAGCCCTAAAAACAGCCCTTTTCTTTTTCCCATACAAACGTTTTCTAACTAAAACGTAGAGTCAATTTGAGCTTTAACACCATACCATAAAGTTCAAGTGTTAGTCGAAAGGTTTCGGGAAGCCAAAACAATTGAGTGACGTTAGTATCGTATCGTCGTCAAACACGAATTATCTGACGTAAAATGTCACTTGAAATGTAAAGGAACGTCTCTTTGATGTGGTAGTAGGTGGGTAGTAGGTGGGTAGTAGGTGGGTAGTAGGTGGGTAGTAGGTGGGTAGTAGGTGGGTAGTAGGTGGGTAGTAGGTGGGTAGTAGGTGGGTAGTAGGTGGGTAGTAGGTGGGTAGTAGGTGGGTAGTAGGTGGGTAGTAGGTGGGTAGTAGGTGGGTAGTAGGTGGGTAGTATGTGGGTAGTAGGTGGGTAGTAGGTGGGTAGTAGGTGGGTAGTAGGTGGGTAGTAGGTGGGTAGTAGGTGGGTAGTAGGTGGGTAGTAGGTGGGTAGTAGGTGGGTAGTAGGTGGGTAGTAGGTGGGTAGTAGGTGCGTAGTAGGTGCGTAGTAGGTGCGTAGTAGGTGGGTAGTAGGAGGGTAGTAGGTGGGTAGTAGGAGGGTAGTAGGTGGGTAGTAGGTGGGTAGTAGGTGGTAGGTAGGTGGTAGGTAGGTGGTAAGTAGGTGGTAGGTAGGTGGTAGGTAGGTGGTAGGTAGGTGGTAGGTAGGTGGTAGGTAGGTGGTAGGTAGGTGGTAGGTAGGTGGTAGGTAGGTGGTAGGTAGGTGGTAGGTAGGTGGTAGGTAGGTGGTAGGTAGGTGGTAGGTAGGTGGTAGGTAGGTGGTAGGTAGGTGGTAGGTAGGTGGTAGGTAAGGTGGTAGGTAGGTAGTAGGTAGGTGGTAGGTAGGTGGTAGGTAGGTCGTAGGTAGGTGGAACGTAGGTCGAAGTAAGGATGTCGGAAGGTGGTAGGTAGGTGGTAGGTAGGTGGTAGGTAGGTGGTAGGTAGGTGGTAGGTAGGTGGTAGGTAGGTGGTAGGTAGGTGGTAGGTAGGTGGTAGGTAGGTGGTAGGTAGGTGGTAGGTAGGTGTTAGGTAGGTGGTAGGTAGGTGGTAGGTAGGTGGGTGGTAGGTGGTAGGTAGGTGGTAGGTAGGTGGTAGGTAGGTGGTAGGTAGGTGGTAGGTAGGTGGTAGGTAGGTGGTAGGTAGGTGGTAGGTAGGTGGTAGGTAGGTGGTAGGTAGGTGGTAGGTAGGTGGTAGGTAGGTGGTAGGTAGGTGGTAGGTAGGTGGTAGGTAGGTAGTAGGTAGGTAGTAGGTAGGTAGTAGGTAGGTAGTAGGTAGGTAGTAGGTAGGTAGTAGGTAGGTAGTAGGTAGGTAGTAGGTAGGTAGTAGGTAGGTAGTAGGTAGGTAGTAGGTAGGTAGTAGGTAGGTAGTAGGTAGGTAGTAGGTAGGTAGTAGGTAGGTAGTAGGTAGGTAGTAGGTAGGTAGTGGTAGGTAGTAGGTAGGTAGTAGGTAGGTAGTAGGTAGGTAGTAGGTAGGTAGTAGGTAGGGAGTAGGTAGGTAGTAGGTAGGTAGTAGGTAGGTAGTAGGTAGGTAGTAGGTAGGTAGTAGGTAGGTAGTAGGTAGGTAGTAGGTAGGTAGTAGGTAGGTAGTAGGTAGGTAGTAGGTAGGTAGTAGGTAGGTAGTAGGTAGGTAAGTAGGTAGGTAGTAGGTAGGTAGTAGGTAGGTAGTAGGTAGGTAGTAGGTAGGTAGTAGGTAGGTAGTAGGTAGCTAGTAGGTAGGGAGTAGTACGATTTAGTAGGTCGTATGTAGTAGGTAGGTAGTAGGTAGGTAGTAGGTAGGTAGTAGGTAGGTAGTAGGTAGGTAGTAGGTAGGTAGTAGGTAGGTAGTAGGTAGGTAGTAGGTAGGTAGTAGGTAGGTAGTAGGTAGGTAGTAGGTAGGTAGTAGGTAGGTAGTCGGTAGGTAGTGGGTAGGTAGTAGGTAGGTAGTCGGTAGGTAGTCGGTAGGTAGTCGGTAGGTAGTCGGTAGGTAGTCGGTAGGTAGTGGGTGGGTAGTGGGTGGGTAGTGGGTGGGTAGTGGGTGGGTAGTGGGTGGGTAGTGGGTGGGTAGTGGGTGGGTAGTGGGTGGGTAGTGGGTGGTTAGTGGGTGGTTAGTCGGTGGGTAGTGGGTGGGTAGTGGGCGGGTAGTGGGGGGGTAGTGGGTGGGTCGTGGGTGGTTAGTGGGTGGGTAGTGGGTGGGTAGTGGGTGGGTAGTGGGGGGGGCGTGGGTGGGTAGTGGGTGGGTAGTGGGTGGGTAGTGGGTGGGTAGTGGGTAGGTAGTGGGTAGGTAGTGGGTGGGTAGTGGGTCGGTAGTGGGTCGGTAGTGGGTAGGTAGTGGGTGGGTAGTGGGTGGGTAGTGGGTGGGTAGTGGGTGGGTAGTGGGTGGGTAGTAGGTGGGTAGTAGGTGGGTAGTAGGTGGGTAGTAGGTGGGTAGTAGGTGGGTAGTAGATGGGTAGTAGGTGCGTAGTAGGTGCGTAGTAGGTGGGTAGTAGGTGGGTAGTGGGTGGGTCAAACACGAATTATCTGACGTAAAATGTCACTTGAAATGTAAAGGAACGTCTCTTTGATGTGGTAGTAGGTAGGTGGTAGGTAGGTGGTAGGTAGGTGGTAGGTAGGTGGTAGGTAGGTGGTAGGTAGGTGGTAGGTAGGTGGTAGGTAGGTGGTAGGTAGGTGGTAGGTAGGTGGTAGGTAGGTGGGAGGTAGGTGGTAGGTTGGTGGTAGGTAGGTGGTAGGTAGGTGGTAGGTAGGTGGTAGGTAGGTGGTAGGTAGGTGGTAGGTAGGTGGTAGGTAGGTGGTAGGTAGGTGGTAGGTAGGTGGTAGGTAGGTGGTAGGTAGGTGGTAGGTAGGTGGTAGGTAGGTGGTAGGTAGGTGGTAGGTAGGTGGTAGGTAGGTGGTAGGTAGGTGGTAGGTAGGTGGTAGGTAGGGGGTAGGTAGGTGGTAGGTAGGTGGTAGGTAGGTGGTAGGTAGGGTGTAGCGAGGTGGTATGTAGGTGGGAGGGACGTGGTAGGTAGGTGGTAGGTAGGTGGTAGGTAGGTGGTAGGTAGGTGGTAGGTAGGTGGTAGGTAGGTGGTAGGTAGGTGGTAGGTAGGTGGTAAGTAGGTGGTAGGTAGGTGGTAGGTAGGTGGTAGGTAGGTGGTAGGTAGGTGGTAAGTAGTCGTGTTAGTCGAAAGGTTTCGGGAAGCCAAAACAATTGAGTGACGTTAGTATCGTATCGTCGTCAAACACGAATTATCTGACGTAAAATGTCACTTGAAATGTAAAGGAACGTCTCTTTGATGTGGTAGTAGGTGGGTAGTAGGTGGGTAGTAGGTGGGTAGTAGGTGGGTAGTAGGTGGGTAGTAGGTGGGTAGTAGGTGGGTAGTAGGTGGGTAGTAGGTGGGTAGTAGGTGGGTAGTAGGTGGGTAGTAGGTGGGTAGTAGGTGGGTAGTAGGTGGGTAGTAGGTGGGTAGTAGGTGGGTAGTAGGTGGGTAGTAGGTGGGTAGTAGGTGGGTAGTAGGTGGGTCGTAGGTGGGTAGTAGGTGGGTAGTAGGTGGTAGTAGTAGTGGGTAGTAGGTGGGTAGTAGGTGGGTAGTAGGTGGGTAGTAGGTGGGTAGTAGGTGGGTAGTAGGTGGGTAGTAGGTGGGTAGTAGGTGGGTAGTAGTGGGTAGTAGGTGGGTAGTAGGTGGGTAGTAGGTGGGTAGTAGGTGGTAGTAGGTGGGTAGTAGGTGCGTAGTAGGTGCGTAGTAGGTGGGTAGTAGGTGGGTAGTAGGTGGGTAGTAGGTGGGTAGTAGGTGGGTAGTAGGTGGGTAGTAGGTGGGTAGTAGGTGGGTAGTAGGTGGGTAGTAGGTGGGTAGTAGGTGCGTAGTAGGTGCGTAGTAGGTGGGTAGTAGGTGGGTAGTAGGTGGGTAGTAGGTGGGTAGTAGGTGGGTAGTAGGTGGGTAGTAGGTGGGTAGTAGGTGGTAGGTAGGTGGTAGGTAGGTGGTAAGTAGGTGGTAGGTAGGTGGTAGGTAGGTGGTAGGTAGGTGGTAGGTAGGTGGTAAGTAGGTGGTAGGTAGGTAGTAGGTAGGTAGTAGGTAGGTAGTAGGTAGGTAGTAGGTAGGTAGTAGGTAGGTAGTAGGTAGGTAGTAGGTAGGTAGTAGGTAGGTAGTAGGTAGGTAGTAGGTAGGTAGTAGGTAGGTAGTAGGTAGGTAGTAGGTAGGTAGTAGGTAGGTAGTAGTACGGTAGTAGGTAGGTAGTAGGTAGGTAGTAGGTAGGTAGTAGGTAGGTAGTAGGTAGGTAGTAGGTAGGTAGTAGGTAGGTAGTAGGTAGGTAGTAGGTAGGTAGTAGGTAGGTAGTAGGAGGTAGTAGAGTAGGTAGGTAGTAGGTAGGTAGTAGGTAGGTAGGTAGTAGGTAGGTAGTAGGTAGGAAGTAAGTAGGTAGGAAGTAGGAAGGTAGTAGGTAGGTCGTAGGTAGGTAGTAGGTGGGTGTAGGTAGGTAGTAGTTACGTAGTAGGTAGTTAGTTAGTAGTTAGGTAGTAGGTAGGTTGTAGGTAGGTAGTAGGTAGGTAGTAGGTAGGTAGTAGGTAGGTAGTAGGTAGGTAGTAGGTAGGTAGTAGGTAGGTAGTAGGTGGTAGTAGATTAGGTAGTAGGTAGGTAGTAGGTAGGTAGTAGGTAGGTAGTAGGTAGGTAGTAGGTAGGTAGTAGGTAGGTAGTAGGTAGTGATAGGGAAGGGAGAAGGTAGGTAGTAGGTAGGTAGTAGGTAGGTAGTAGGTAGGTAGTAGGTAGGTAGTAGGTAGGGAGTAGGTAGGTAGTAGGTAGGTAGTAGGTAGGTAGTAGGTAGGTAGTAGGTAGGTAGTAGGTAGGTAGTAGGTAGGTAGTAGGTAGGTAGTAGGTAGGTAGTAGGTAGGTAGTAGGTAGGTAGTAGGTAGGTAGTAGGTAGGTAGTAGGTAGGTAGTAGGTAGGTAGTAGGTAGGTAGTAGGTAGGTAGTGGGTAGGTAGTGGGTAGGTAGTAGGTAGGTAGTCGGTAGGTAGTCGGTAGGTAGTCGGTAGGTAGTCGGTAGGTAGTCGGTAGGTAGGTGGTAGGTAGTGGGTGGGTAGTGGGTGGGTAGTGGGTGGGTAGTGGGTGGGTAGTGGGGGGGTAGTGGGTGGGTATTGGGTGGGTAGTGGGTGGGTAGGGGGTGGGTAGTGGGTGGGTAGTGGGTGGGTAGTGGGTGGTTAGTCGGTGGGTAGTGGGTGGGTAGTGGGTGGGTAGTGGGTGGGTAGTGGGGGGGTAGTGGGTGGTTAGTGGGTGGTTAGTGGGTTGGTAGTGGGTGGGTAGAGGGAGTGTAGTGGGTGGGTAGTGGGTGGGTAGTGGGTGGGTAGTGGGTGGGTAGTGGGTAGGTAGTGGGTAGGTAGTGGGTGGGTAGTGGGTCGGTAGTGGGTCGGTAGTGGGTAGGTAGTGGGTCGGTAGTGGGTCGGAAGTCGGTAGGTAGTGGGTGGGTAGTGGGTGGGTAGTGAGTGGGTAGTGGGTGGGTAGTGGGTTGGTATTGGGTGGGTAGTGGGTGGGTAGTGGGTGGGTAGTGGGTGGGTAGTGGGTTGGTAGTGGGTAGGTAGTGGGTAGGTAGTGGGTAGGTAGTGGGTAGGCAGTGGGTAGGCAGTGGGTAGGCAGTGGGTAGGCAGTGGGTAGGCAGTGGGTAGGCAGTGGGTAGGCAGTGGGTAGGCAGTGGGTAGGCAGTGGGTAGGTGGTGGGTAGGTAGTGGGTAAGTGGGTAGGCAGTGGGTAGGCAGTGGGTAGGCAGTGGGTAGGCAGTGGGTAGGCAGTGGGTAGGCAGTGGGTAGGCAGTGGGTAGGCAGTGGGTAGGCAGTGGGTAGGCAGTGGGTAGGCAGTGGGTAGGCAGTGGGTAGGCAGTGGGTAGGCAGTGGGTAGGCAGTGGGTAGGCAGTGGGTAGGCAGTGGGTAGGCAGTGGGTAGGCAGTGGGTAGGCAGTGGGTAGGCAGTGGGTAGGCAGTGGGTAGGTAGTATGTCAATTCGAATTCAATATTCATAGTTGACAGGACAACATCTGTCGGGTCAGCTAGTACACAATATAAGTTAAAGATTCGGCACCTATTAAGGTGCCTATTGGTTACAACAGTTAACACAGTACACTTGTGAACAGTTTATTAACGCACTTAATTTAATAAATCATAACAGATCATTGAAAAAAGAGCTATGATGAATGATAATCCGTCATGATAATAATATAACCTGTCGATAGGCGTACGATGTAATATTGTCTCTCTACGAATGGCTTGTTAAAAAACGGGTATTAATGATTAAAAACTTAAGAGAACAAAAGTAGGTACTAGGCGCGCAGTAACGTGAAGTAGTCATGTACGAAAATTTAAAATTCACTGTATTCTTAATTTTCTCACAAGATCACCTTAATCAATCCATAGTACTAGGCGCGCAGTAACGTGAAGTGGTAAATAGAAAACGATCGATCGATGAATCGATTAATTATTTTGAAGACTGACTTAATGCCTAGAGCCTAGAGGCATTTTATTAAACTTAATCTTATTTGAAATACTTTAAACATGATATTTAAGGAATTATTATATTTTAATTTTACCCTTTTTTGCGCGACTGTACCAGGACTACCAAGCTGCAGTATACACATATACATGTACTTATATTAGAAGAATGAATTAAAATAAATATTCTTCAGGGGACGAATAGGCCCCTCAAAAGTTCCAGGGGCCGAATGGGCACAGGGTGCGAATCTTAGGAGACGAATGGGCTCTGACCCGCTTAGTTTAGAATCAGATTGCCCTGTGTGAGTTGTCCCAAGATATTTGTTTATTTAATTTTTATTTTATTGAATGGATCTCTTAGTTTAATAGCGAAAACATTTGTTATATTGCAATATCATTATTTTCTGTCTAAATGCAATGCCAAAAGGCTCTTTTCAGTCGTTAAACCGTCTCGACCGGGAAGTTATCCTGCATCCGATATTTCGCCTGACTGAGGCTTTACGTACTTTGGTACACTAAATAGTAAATACCACATGCACCTGAATACTTCATTTTAGTTCTATGAAATAGTTAATACTTTTGCATAGTTTTTATTTTGTGTCATTGTATGCCATAAGAAAATTGGTGAAAGAAATAAAATGTGCTATGCTATACTAACTTAGGTCTTACAAAAACAAAATGTTGCTCTGAATATTACGTTTTTGTAGACAATAAGTAAACATGTTAAAGGTGGTGAATTGGATAAAATAAAGATGATAAAAACTGATGTCTTGAATGTGTGCATTTTTTATGGTTTTTTCTACTAAGAATTATTATGTCAGAAGAACACAAAAAATAGAAGCCTTGTAAAATGAGGGGCACTGCAAAGACTGTTTGTATTATATTTTGATGATAAAAAGGTTATTCACTAACAGAAATAAAATTGAACTTTATTTTTTAGACTGTCTGTAAGCGACGCACTTTAATTTAGTTATGTTTTAGATTTATCTTATTACCTTTAATAAAATCCTGTTAGATTTTATAATTAAGTTAAGAGTAAAAGAATTTGTACTGTTCCAAAAACCTTTAAATTAATAATAAAGAAAATGCAATGGAAGCGGACTACTTAAATCGTTTCTTTATACAATTGTTGATGTCTTCTTCCATTGCGCCATTTTTATTTGACTAATTCTCGTGGTTTCATTTTATCACGTATACTGTCTAAATCTATTTTTGGGTTCGATTCATCCAGCTGATATATTAATGTATGTTTCAGTCTTTAGTACACAGACCCAAAACACAGTTCAATACTATTGACCTAGCTCAGACTATTGACATAAGTACATACATAGTACTAATATATTATGTATGTTGACACTCGTCTCAAACATACATAATATATTGATTGAAAGGTATTTAGAGAAGTATCCTCAAACATAACAGAACATTTTTTTTTTTTTTTGGTGAGTGGGAAATCATCCAATGACTGCTCCCGTCCTGGGTGCGGCGGAAGGGCGTGTCAGTCTCTTACTGACTAAAACCCACTCATGTTCCTTCGATTGGCCTTTATGTTCCACGGTCACGATAACTATTATAAACATTCCGCAACCCCACATAACAGAACATATTGGATTAGTCAAGTTTCAAATACCTACTTGCCCTTGGTACACTGTCTGAGATTTTGGATCGTGTTCAAGATCTATATTATCTTGAATTGGCCTGTTGGTGTAGTGGTTAGTGACTCTGGCTGCTAAGCCGGTGGAGTTGAGTTTCATTCGCATTAAGGAAAAATCTTTATGAAAATGAAAAATGAAAAAAGGTTTTATTTAAATTTACAAGTTCTTTATGTGCGCATTATTGTTTGTTCTATACCTGTGTCTATATATACTAACATTGGTGCCGATTCTCTTGTGCACAAACTAACGTAAATTTTAGTTAAGTGCATCTTTCTCTTTCCATTTCTTAAATAAAAGGACAGAAGATACATTTTAGTTTAATCCTGTCAAATTAGACAGCGCCTGATGAAAATTGACGTATATTTAGACGCCATGTTTTTAAATTGCGTCTAAATTATCTATGGAGTGTCTAAATTTGACAGGACTTAACTAATATTTGATCTTCTGTCCTTTTCTTAATTAAACGGAAAGAGAAAGATGCACTTCACTTAAATTTACGTTAGTTTAGTTTGTGCACAAGTGAATCGGCACCATTATATTATAACTATGTCAACTACGAGTACCTCAGGCTTTGGCTCAGCTTAGTTTAGATCAGACGGCCTGTGTGAGTTTCCACAAGATTATTATTTATATCAACTAGTTATACTGAGAGACTACTTAATGAAACGATCTCACGAACCTCTGTACAAGCATAAAAACTTACTAACTTTTTCTGTAAACTGTAGTAAAAAACTAATTGTAATATTTTTCACACAATATTATAGCGAAAACTATGAGACATGAGCTATAAGGCATGACTATGAATTATGAGGCATGTATTACTTCCAACAATATAATAAGGTAAACCTTTTCTTTTCGACTCTCTATGTATACGCGTTCCTATATATGTATATATATAGGCGTATACTTGTAATCCGAGTTATCTCTTGTTTACATTTTCACTTTGGGTCGACAATTGTTTGAAATACGATTTCCTAATATTACGAGACATCTCATATTCACACAAATGACATAGTACAAGATGATATGCCTCTTGTGTCTGTAATTACATCGACACCCATAGGCTTAAAACCGAAACATATTTAAGGCAGAAATAGGTATGATGGTAGGGTAGTAATACTCCGGGCAAGATTTTCCACAAAGAGGTGACTATTATAAGAATTATTGGAACTGAGGTGGTGGATAAAAATAAATCAAATCAATCAAAAACCTTGTTTTTTTTTTGGACCGTTTTCATTTCATGTCACAAACTTTTATAATAAAAAAACTTTTTCCAAAAAAAAGATAACCGACTTCAAAACCGAAAAGCTCAAAAATAACTATTTCGGAAGTCGGTGGCTTCTCTTCTGCCAGTCGAATTGTGTTGCCTTGCCACCGACTTCCGAAATAGTTATTTTTGAGCTTTTCGGTTTTGAAGTCGGTTATCTTTTTTTTGGAAAAAGTTTTTTATTTTTTACTTTTTAGTTAGAGTCCCAACTACGTTTTAGAGTAACTTTAAAAAAAATGTACCATTTTCTATAAAAAAATTGAGGAGTTCCCTCGATTTCGGCATGATTCCATCATCAGATCCTGGACCTGATGACAATGGGACCATTTGGGAAGTCTACCCTTTCAAACAAAAAAAGAATTGTTCAAATCGGTTGGCAAACGACGGAGATATGCGCGAACAAACATAAAAAAAAAAAAAAAAAAAAAACATACAAACATTCGAATTGAGAACCTCCTCCTTTTTTTAGAAGTCGGTTAAAAATTAGGTGAAGTGTGGCTTAAACAGCCAGATTCTCTATGCTGTAGAAATGAATAAACTAGAGATATATAATATTATTTTTATAAACTCTATATCATCAGCGCTTACATACATTTAGAAAGATTTTTCATCATCTCTCTAGTAGCCGGATTCAGCTGGATACCAGTGTTTTACGTGGAGCGATTGCTTATCAGACCTCCACAACCCAGAAACTGGGCGACACGATATCTCTTGTTTAGACTGGTCAGACTTTCTGGCTTACCCGTAACGGCTGAGAAAGTTCTACGAATGATGACCGGGACAACCTCATACACGAGAGGCGGTTAACTGAGTGGTGGTGGGTGAAGGTGCCTTATTCACTGGGCCATCACGACATCCAAAACATTTAATAAACTCTATTTAAAGAATACTATAAATTACTGTTCAATAACAACTGTCAAAATGCGGTTAACTTCCATCTATTCATAAGCAACGCTGCTAATTTAAACTTTTCAAATATAGTCCCGAAACGTATTATAATTTTCATTTCTTACACAGAAATCCTAATAATTTATTCGCCAGCGATAAAACTTTCAAAGCTAAGACTAACTATTAATTTTATACTAGCTGAATTTTTGCAGCTTTGCAAGCCCATTTTGTAGGCCCATTGTGTAGTGTACAGGTTACATCCAGTGACGTTTACTATGCGGACCTCGTGGAAACTAGAACCAATTAACATATGTGTTCAAGCGCTTTTGCCCTATCTATTATTGGAATCAATTGTAACAGCTCACATTTTTAGGACCCAGTAACTTGATTACAAATTGTATTCCGTGGCGCTAGGCAATCTGGGCTTCTCCTAGCTGTAATTGCTCCTTTGTGCCTACTAGCCTAGTTCTGCTCTGTCCCTGCTCTGTCCCCTGCTTGTTATGGAGAGAAGTGGAAATAATTTTTTTCTTACTCCTCCGCAGTTCTTTTCTGATTAATTTCGTTGCGGGATCCAAGACAATTGATCCGTTTCTCCGGGACTCGTCGAGCTTCATTGCTTTGGCGCCTTTCTGGCGAACTCCACTGTTGATTCTGGCTTTCAGGAGTTGCAGTGGTTGGTAATAGTGTGGCGGGATTGTCATACAAAAAGCCCATTATGAAGCAAACTTTCGTGCTATATTTTATTCCGGGAACTGTTGAATTTCCAAAAATCTTTCTTAATGCACCTTGACGTCATAACAAGAAAATATGGTGCAAATTACATGCCTCTAGCTTTGGTGAATGGTGCACTGATTACTATGGTGATATTCATTATATTTTTTTTTATATTGACTTTAACTTTGATTTTGAATTTGATTTTGACTTTGAATTATCCTTTACCGAACGTAGGTATATTATTTATTTATATCAATTTCTTTAGTGAACTATCTTTTTCTGTTTTTGAAAATTTTTGCTTGTAACTATAAGGGCGAAAGATGTGGTGGTATGGATATATATAATAAAAATCGTTCATTAAATCATTACTGGACCTTGTTGTTTGTATCTGTTCTACATACCTTTACAATTACCAACAAAAAGCCTCGTTAAATGCCAGCCCAGTCTCTTTATATAAAAAGGTAAGTCGTAAACATGACAGTGGGCCTTGCAAATATTCCAAGCGTGTGTACGTAGTTCTTATTTGTCAATTATACATAATATTATATAGGTATTGCATTGATTGACACTCGCTCAGGAAATGTAATAAAGTACCCATGTATAAATTTACGACCGATCGTAATTAATTTTGCGTAAAGCTTCACAGGGTTTCTACAAACAGATCTGCTTTATAGGTTTTAGGGTTCAGTACTTGAAAAGGAAGAAAAAAATCTTTTGTATCGGTCTGTCTGTCAAGACTTTTTATTATAGATAGATAGTAGTCTTTGTTTTTTTTAGGAGAGTGGGAAATCATCAAATGACTTCTGCCGTCCTGGGCGGGGCGGGCGTGTCAGACTTATACTGACTAAAACCCACTCATGTTCCTTCGGTTGCCCTTTATGTTCTTAATAAATAATAATAATTTTATGTTAATCTACAGTCGACGCGGCACTTTCCGTCAGAAGAACTGTTAATCTATCCGTACACAAATACGTAATTGGGATCTTTCTTGACATTTCTGGAGCATTTGATAACGCTTGGTGGCCCATGCTTTTACTAAAATTAAAAACCCGCGGTTGCTACAAAAACATCTATAATCTCATTTACTCGTACTTTCTTAACGGAACCGCGATACTTAAGCTTGGACATTTTTCTATGAGTAAAACGCTAACTATGGGATGTCCTCAGGGCTCTGTTATCGGTCCTTATCTATGGAATGTAGGTTTTGATGATTTTCTCGCGATTCCGCTTCCTAGCGGCTGTTCCCTAACCGGTTACGCGGACGACGGCCTACTGCTCATTCAGTCAAGTACTCGAGCCGGACTTGAGAACTTGGCTGACACATGCCTACGTTTAATATCACAGTGGGGTGATCGTAATCGTCTTACCTTCGCACCGCAAAAAACATATCAACTTATACTAAAAGGCAATCTTAAATCGTGGCCTAGTATTAAATTTAATAACGTTCCCGTCAAAAAACAGCAAGCTGTATGCTATCTTGGCATGGTGTTAGAAAGAAATTTTTCATTTGTTGATCATATAAAAACAGTAGGTGAAAAAGCTAAAAGAAACTTTTATGCCCTAACGAGAATATCCAAAGCAACTTGGGGTTTATCATTTTTAACTTTAAAAACTATATACGGGGCCACCTACTTAGGTTGTATATGCTACGGTGCACCTGTTTGGGCCGATAGGGCCACAATAGGGGCGGTACGACGTAAACTACTTCAAAGTCAACGTTTGGCTTTGATATTTTTATGCAAAGCGTATAGAACGGTCAGTACTGAAGCCCTACCGGTACTCGCAGGTGTACTTCCTGTCGATCTTGAGGTACAGCGTCGTGCTTCAATGTACTATTCCGCGCGGGAAACCATGGACACTGACTTTATACCACAACGCGACCTTAATAAAATTTCTAGATTATTTAAACCGCAGACTGAAGTCTGGGAGGAACTCTTATCCGAATGGCAAAGTAGGTGGGATAATTCCATGAAGGGCCGTCACCTTCATCTGTTCTTTCCATCCGTTCGTGAGCGGCTGGCTTAGACATGGTTGGAGGTTGATCATTGCGTTGCTCAATTTCTCACAGGTCATGGCAATTTTAAAAGTAAACTATATTCTTTCAAACTTGTTGCTTCGCCTTTGTGTCAATGTTCCTCATCGAACTGTGAATTCGAACAATCTGCACATCACATCCTATGGGAGTGTATTCTTTGGCAGAATGAGCGCAATGTTATGTTGGATAGTTTACAGGTTACATCCGGTGTTGTTTATTATACGGACCTTGTGGAAACCAGAACCAATTTCCGTGCGTTCAAGCGTTTTTGCCATACCTACTATTGGAATCAATCGTAACAGCTCACATTTTAGGACCCATTAATTTTTAACAGATCCAATTCCGTGGTGCTAGGCAATCTGGGCTTCTCCCAGTTGTAATCGCCCCCTTGTGCCTATCGGCCTAGTTCTGTTCTGTCTCCTGCTTGTTATGGAGGGAAGTGGAAAAAACTATATTTTTCTTACTCCTCCGCTGTTCTTTTCTGATTAATTTCGTTGCGGGATTCAAGACAGTTGTATCGTTTCTCCGGGACTCGTCGAGCTTCATTGCTCGGCGCTTTTCTGGCGGACTCCACTGTTGATTCTGGCTTTCAGGAGTTGCAGTGGTTGGGAATAGTGTGGTGGGATTGCCCTTTATGTTCCGGGGTCACGGTAACTATTATAAACATTCCGCAACCCCGGCAAGAGTAGTCATTGTTATCAAGCCGATTTTTTAAAAGTTAAATTTCAACTGCTACATATTCGTTGTATTCCTTTATACCTTTATATATTATAAATAGTTCGTTTTTAATTTAGTTTTTTTTTTTTTGTGTAACTGTTATTTAAATCATTTGAAAGATACTTGTGAACTCCGTTCCAATGACACTAAACACGGTATGCTTATCTTAATTATATTTTTATCTTGGTTCTTTTGACCGCCAGAGGTCGCCACGTTAGATAATATAACAGCCTATAACCAGTGTACATACAATCAAGATGCTTCTAACGAATCCCCATTTGTCCTATTAGTTTAGGAGCTGTGAACAATCAGATGAGCATTCATACCATATTTTTATTCATACCATAATTTCATTATTCATATCAAATCGTAACCCCCTTTGGCTTTGCCGAAATCAGTCAATTATTTTACCTCTAGTATGTGAATAAAAACCTACTAGGTATTTTTCAATGACAACAAGATTCTGTACGCCTATCAAGTAAGAAAGCGAAAATCCGAAACCACAAATGTGTTGTTACATGACAAAAAGATACAAAACTTATTTTCTTTAGGAAAACAGGCCGCACTCTTAGTCATGTACGAACACAACAGAAAGCTTAACTTAGTTCAATCTAGTTTATGTTTTCGTCAGAACAATCTTCGAGACTTTTAAACTTTCGTGTTTCATGTTAACACATATTATCACAACCTCGTTTTTCTGCAAAGTCTGTTAACTCATCTGTGGATACAGTCAGCGTTGTGTGTAGACGGCCTAATATGGTAGAAAGTGAAAATAAGGGGGTAGATGAAGATTCATCGCCCGAATGCAGGGAGCTGTGACATCGCATCCTCAGTCTGCTTGCGACCACGACCTGTGCAACCAGGTCGAAACGTCAAGCCTTCCAAGGTATTTATAATCAATTTTCGCGTTAATACCCGTCGTGATAATATGTGTCAATCTTCGAGATTCGATTCGTGATGGATTAACTTTTTAACCGACTTTAAAAATGGAGGAGGTTCTCAATTCGGGTGTGTGTTTATTTTTATGTTTTCACCAATTATGAACGGATTTTGATGTTTCATTTTTTAGTTAAAAGATTAGTTTCAGAGGTGGTTAATACAAATTTTATGGCGCTCGCTTCAGTGCTTCTTAAAAAATTTAACATACAACAAAACAACTTATTTGTGGTTGACGATTATGTGTGTTATTTCAAGTTTCACGTATTGAGGATTTTGAACCTCTATTTTAGTTTTATAAGATTGTAAGTAGTTTTATTTTTTACAACGCTATGGTTTCATTCAACTCTCACTTTGCCGGTTTCTGTAAAATTTGCTATCTGCATAAATTGTTAAATGTTTTTTCAAGGAATGAGTTCAGTTTACATTTATTTTGTTATGTAATTTTAATAGTGAATTCATGAAAAACGAGAGTTTTAGAGTAAAGGCAAAATTATTGTTTTAACATTTGATACCTACAATACTTGAAAAATCACTCATAATTAATATTTACAACAGGTATCTAATTGAATACGAATTGTCGCAACGAATCCTCAAAAAAAAAAATTTTGAGTTCCGAGTAGTCCCATTTTCCTTGACGTTTTCCTAGCAAGGGATCTTGTCCCTCAAAGGTATATAAGTTTAAAAGATAAGATCAAGACGTGCGATATTGTCCTCTTTCTATATACTTAGTCAAAAAGGTTTTTCCTTAATAGGTAAACAACCTTAACTAGGACCATTTAACGTCATGCTGGGTGTCGAATAAAAACAGACTTAGGACGTTTGTCCACCGCCGCCGTCACTGTCACGTCACGAGAACGAGATGACGGCTAGCCGAATTTAGTATGAGGTGACGTGACGTGCGGTGGACACGCAGCTATGGTAAATGTCAGTCAGCAAAAGAGATATGTTACCAGGGCCGTCAAATAAAATTAAAGTTTTTCATTAACCATTGGATATATATATTTTAATTAAAATTTCATATGTTGTAGGAAGTAATTTGTTCTTCAATCCATTCAAATTTCATTTGGATACATCAATCGGTGTTCAAGAAAACCTTAATTATATCTTATGGCTCTGGTAACATATCTCTTTTGCTGACCGTACGTGTCACTCTTCGGCACCATCGTCTCGTTCTAGTTGACGTTACAGTGACGGCGGCGGTGGACAAAGCTTAGGCAGAAGCGGAGGAGTCATGGCGTTCCTTTCTTAAAAGCCGAAAAGCCCAGTTTACTCTATGAGATCCAACCTCAGAGTTTGATCCTAACACGAAGATACATATTAGTAGAAGAAGAATTACTAAGGTGTCATATGCAATGAGTCTTTGCTGGCCACTAGCTTGGAGTTAAGAAACAACTTACTTATGTAACAAATGTAAAAGCGCAAACACACTTCGTGTTGTGGCGTGTAATGACGCGCCAGAAGAATATCGGTTTCATACATTTAGTATGGTTAGAGACATACGTGTCGTGTCCTGTCAAATGTGTTAAAACGCGCGCCACGACACATAAGTGTGTTTGCGCCTTTAACCAAAAATTAAAAAAAAACCTTCCTCCGAAGTTATTAAGATCGCAACTGCAACTAACAAAAAAGTTGATAACTTCGAGAAGGCTGAACTTATTTTGATAAAACATGTCTAAGATCAGTTAAAAGGTTTATAGTTTAGGGATATTTAGCAACCTTCTCTTAACTTACTCCTTTGAACACACGTGATTCGAGACACAATAGAAAGACAATAGACAGCCGGCTGTCGCTCGGTCGTTGAAAGTCCACCTATTTAGTAGCCCAGGGGCCCACAGATAGACAGACAGACAGCGCTCAAACTTATAAAACCCCTATTTTTGTGTCAACTCTAAAAAATGTTATCATATGAAATTCACGAGAAAAACTAACGTCTATAGCACAGAGTACTTTATAAATAATGAAAGGCTACAAGAACTGGAGATTATTAAGGACCTAGGAGTGGTGTACGATAAAAAAGTAACTTTTGAGCAACACATGGAAAGTATTACTAAAAAAGCGTCAAAAATGTTAGGCTTTGTAATTCGGAATACTAGAGGCTTTCATACTAAAACTAAAATAATGTTGTACTACAGCCTCGTGCGAAGTATCCTTGAATATTGCAGTGTTGTGTGGAGACCCCATTACGCCGTTCATACCTTGAGGCTTGAGCGCGTGCAGAAGCGTTTTCTGTGGCACCTGGCATTTTCTGAAGGAAGATCCAAACGCCTACATTCCTATAGTACGCGTCTGCACTACTACAAATTGCGCACTTTGTCAACACGTAGAGATATCGCCGATGCTGTATTCTTGTACAAATTATTACGACACAAAATAGACTGTCCTCAATTGTTAAGTCTCATTAAAATTCGTGCACCGTCTAGATACCCCAGAACGGCATTAACACCACTCTGCCCACCATTACGAAGGACTGTGCTGGGTGCGAACTCGCCAATTCCTAGGTTATGTAGGATTTTAAACAACTATAGCGATTTGATAGACATACACCAGGGTAGTCTCAGTGAACTTTGTCGAGTAATTGTGGCTAACCCAATTGTTAATTGTTAGCAAATAATTTCTGTTATATGTATGTTAGTATTCGATTTCTTGATTATTTTATTGTATTATCTAGGATTAATTTTTTTTGACATTTTCTCAATTTTATCCCATTATTAATGATCTATGGTTTAATTTCTTGACATTTTATTCCATTATTCTTAATTTTATTCATCGTTAAATTATGATTTTTGTTTATTTTCTTTTTTTTTTAGTTTAAATTTAAATGTGTTACCGTTTTCCTTGCATGTGGTGTTAGCCTTTAAGAAATTGTTACACGTGCTTTATATGTATATCTCTAGTTTGTAAGAATGCTATGTGTAAACAATTGTTGGCTGACCTTAATAATAAATAAATAAATAAATAAATAAGGGTTAAAAAAGAGAGAGAATTGATTTTTGCTGTTTTGTAGAATCAGCAAAGAAAATCGACTAAAACTGTAAAATGTTTTTTTAGCTCATTGTCCTCTGCGGTTTTACATGTGTAGTTACCGTTCCTGTGGGATTTTTAGGACAAAAATCGTCCTACGTCCTTTTTCAAGCTATGGATATCTGTGTACCAAATTTTATTAAAATCAGCCCTGTAGTTTTGGCGTGAAAGCGAGACAGACATACAGACATAGTTACCTTCGCATTTATATTATTCGTATGGATCTATATGAGTAAAATATCTCAAACGTTAAACTTTTGTCGCTAACCGTACTCGCAATACCTATCAATGTATTGATTGCTTTTAACCCTTAATTTGGCAAGGACTATTTTTTCTCGAATTTTATATTTTACTGTTATTTTCTTGTTTCTTATGATCCCAGAGGAGAGAAAAAAATAATAAAAAAATACTAAATGTTACAGTTTTCGCGAAAATCTGTGTACTCCAGGGAGTACATTGCCAGCTATCGCGTAAACTACGTCTCAGTATGTTTGTACTATGCGTAGTACAATGCCAAGATATTGATAATATTCATTTTGTCAATTTATTACTTTATTTACAAAAAAAACGTTACAAACAACAATAATTTAGTGTAAAATTGACAACAGAAAATGCTCTTGTAGTTTTTTCCTACCACAAACAGATACATGTAGCTCTTCACGTAAAAAACTTAGGTGCTTCCCTCTTTGCAAAGCCTACAGCGTAATTATTTTATTACCCTTTTCTGAAAAATTTCCAATATTGCGTTGAGCCTGATGCTGTCATCCGGTCGTTCAGCAGTAGAAGAAGTTGAAACTCTTTGGAGATGGAAATAGAAAGAGTGGCTTGTCATCAGAACTAAAACATTCAGCTAATTTGTACAATACTGGACGCAGAATAAGTAGTTCCCAATTTTTTGTTAAAAAGATTTGTTATTATGAAGTAATTATGCTAACACAAGAAAGATTATCAAAAATGATAGTAATAAAATTGTTATTGGACTATATTTTAGCGGTTTTATGTTGCACTTGTCTCTAGTATATTTGGAGCAAACAAACTGACTGTTAGTTGCCCTGAAGGCGAAGTTTTCAGAAGAAACATCTGAAAATAGTGTAAAGAAAACCTTAGTGACAAACTGAATTAGTCAACCCTAACCCCACGTGGCCCTAGTCTGCTTTAGAGAGTATAAAAAATCTTCAAATCGCACCGAAAAAGTAGCCTCCGCGCGCCGTGTTGAACAGGCTGAAAGAATAAAGAGCTGGAGCTATTTAGGGAAAGGGGAACATGTAGTGGTGGCAGTTTAATACACAAGGGCATAGAGACTGCACTTGTCGAAGCGATGGAAACGTTTAGCAGCCTTTAGATTGTAATTTTTTTACCATAGAAGGTCTCTTCTCTATCCCAAATCCCCTAATGACGCGCTAAAATTGATCACTAAAAGTATGCGTTTGCTAGATTTGAGGTAGGATTTAGGGGTTAAAGGTGTTTAAGGAGACTGAGGGAACCCCCGTTCCCCCTCTTACCTCCGAAACTCCTAAAATCAGCGTCCAGTTTTGTATATATTTACTGAACTATCATCAAAACGTCCTTTTTGTTTGGGTATCAAAGCTAAAATCTTATGCGATCGGGTCAGTTTCAAGCACAGCAGAAAAAGATAATAGGACATACTATCGTACATGCTTTTCACACCTCAAACATTGTTATAATTTATAAAACAAACAAATGAATACCGCATTCAATAACACTATGCTTTTGGCAATGTACTGCGTGTATACCAAAGTCTATTTTGTGTTTTTTACTACTGACCTGGCAACGGTATTCCTGGAGTACACACATGGTTTCTAACTCATAATACTGTAATTACGTAAATTATACCGAAAATTGCAAATGATTTATATTATTTGTTGATTTCTCAAGCACTTCAAAGCAAAAAATTAACAACTCCTAAACAAAAAATTATAGAAAAAAAATAAAAAACTTACCCATGTCTCAGACATATCAGACCGTTTTGAAAGATTTTGAATTTAACAAAACATTATTGACGTAACCAAAATAGAAAATAAATTCCTGCATTAATTGATAATCATTGCAACTCATTAAAAATAAAAAATGCATTTTTTTTGGATATTCGTGACAATATATTTTTTTTAAGTTAATGTACTATGTATAGTACGATGCCAAATTAAGGGTTAATATGTTATCGTAAAATACTTTCAATATAAAAGATAACATAATGTTAACAATGTTTTGATAACAGATTATAAAAAGTAATTAGAAAAATATGTTACCTTCTGAAAAACGAGCTTTGTAAACTAATAAAAAACAAAGCTATTTAATGTACGGTCAGCAACAAAAGCTACTTCATATTTATATTTTTTTATCATAACTATAACAATAGTCAAGGAAGAATGAAACAAATGTAGAAGATAAAATGAACTCTTGGTTTTTGCCTGAAATGCTGAAAAAGAATGCATTGTATTGTCTCGTGTCTATTCAGGTTGTAATAAAAGCATGTTGCTGACTGTACCTTTGTATTTCAAATGCAAGACTAAAATATTTACATTCCAAAATTTTACAAATAACTATAATTAAATTGTAGGGTTTTAGTAAATGGTTGTTATAGCTTCAACTATACCAATTAACAATGATTACATTAACGAAATCTAAAATATTTTCGTTCTGTTTACAAAAACTTGAAAAATCTGCTCCTAAATTTAAAGCTTTTGCGTAAAACACATGCAATTTATTCGTCTGAGAATAAGTTAAATATAGTACATATTGAAAACATATTATTACAAATTTATTGTAGAGAAGCTATCCCTAGTTACTGCTCTGCTCCTGTGGGTCGTAGCATAGCGATGACTATTATGGATAGTATGGATAGATGGAGCAACACTTCCAACTCAAACAGAATAAGACATAGGCTACAGAACATCACCCGATGATCCACGGGAGCAGAGCAGTAACAAGTAAAAAAAACCGGCCAAGAGCGTGTCGGGCCACGCTCAATGTAGGGTTCCGTAGTTTCCCGTCCGTCACAATAAGTGTTCCGCACTTATAAGTTTAAAAAAAGGCTTTTGTTACGTTGACATACTAAGTACGCAGAAATTATATTGTACAACCTTTTTGTCTTTTTTGTACAAAAACTGTTCTTTCTATCAAGTTCAAAATAATTTTCCTAGAAAGTCCTTATAAAGTTCTACTTTCCAGACTTTTTTTTTATATTTTTTAAACCTACGGATCAAAAGTTAGAGGGGGGGGGGGACGCTTTGATTTTTCCTTTTGGAGCGATTATTTCCGAAATTATTGACATTATCAAAAAAATGATTTTAGTAAACCTCTATTCATTTTAAAATACCTATCTAACAATATAGCACACGTAAGGGTTGAAGTTAAAAAAAAAATCACTTCCCTCTTTACATATAGGGGGGCTACCCTAATAAAACATTTTTTTCCAATTTTTATTTTACCACTTTGTCGGCGTGATTGATATACATATTGGTACCAAATTTCAGCTTTCTAGTGCTAACGGTCACAGAGATTAAGCGAGGACGGACGGACAGATAGACAGACATGGCGAAACTATAAGGGTTCCTAGTTGACTACGGAACCCTAAAAACGAGGCTAAAGTCGCGGGGACAGCTAGTACGGTATATTTTATAGGCTTATTGGAGGCGATCAACACACTGTCGACATTTCTGAAGCTAGAAAAAGCACAGTAGTTATTATCTAAGCTGATGTGGCATAAAAAGCTGCCCTACAGCAACAACAGGGGTTGCGGAATAGTTCTAACAGTTACCGCGGCCTCGGCAAATAAAGGGCAACCGAATGAACAAGGGTGGGTTTTGGTCAGCAAAAGTCTGATACTCCCCTCCCGCCCCGCACAGAGCGGGAGAAGTTATTTGATGATTCCCATCCTCCAAAAAAAACTAGGCAGGACATTTCTCAAATAGCACATCGAGACGGGAAGACGAGGTTGTTGCAGGTCACGAAGAAGATAGAGGTCTAGAGTTGTGGTGATGTCCCAGTGTATACTTCACTGTTTATCGGGATTTACACCTGCCATGGTCACAAGCAGACTCAATCATGGCATGGTCAGTCTGCTTGTGACCATGGCAGGTGTAACCCTGCCGAAACGTCAAGCAAAAAACAAATAAAAAGGTACGTGCGCGTTAAATCCCGAAGAACAGTGAAGTATAAAATATGCAACGCGAAATTTTAAATTATAATATGTCCCAGTATACTTGGAGATCGCTGAAAGTTGAAGGCAGGCCAATAAGCGGGCAACGCTGGATGGGTCGTGAATATCATGCATAGCAGTTCTCGTGACCCACACACCAAGGCTTAAGTACACAAACGGAGTTTTTAAAACCAATGGCTCCCCGGATGTTGGCCTGTGTTAGGCGTTTTCTTCGCCCAAAAAAATCGCAAAGGAAAAGGCGGGAGAAACTGAGCGGATTCTTAGAAAATTGGAAAGAGGAAACGAGGGATCATGAAAGATGAAAGGAATTAAAGGAAATCTTTGCCCAGGACTAGGATCGAACAAGGTAATTTTTGACATACGGCACACTAAGAAAAAGCTGCTGTATTAAAATAATTGGGAGAAGCCGTAGAAACTAGCTAATTCTTTGTAAATCTGGCTATCATATACAAAAAAGATTTTTTAACCCGTCTGGCAATTCGTAAAGTTAATAAGTTTAAACAAACAACAACTTACTCAATAGGAGCTTTGTTTTAGTAAGGAAAGCTAATAAACAAATTATAATTCTTGAAGTCTTGAGTTATTAATTTAATACCTGCTAATGTCGATTGCCCAAAATATTAAATGCTACGTAAACGATGTTAATTATATACTCTTAGCACCACTTAACTCATCAACTTTATGAAAGGGAAAATGTTCGCAAAGTTATATCATACACGTCTTGGAAATATGAAATCTCTTTAACACACACAAAACGTGTTAAGAATTTCAATATAACGTCCTAATTAACAGACTTCAAAAAAAAAGAGGAAGTTACTCAATTTGACCGTATATATGCTTTTTTTTTAGTTTTTGTTTAAACAATTTCTTAATTCAGTTCTATCGTTCCATCTAAATTCAAAATTTAAAAAAACTTTTTAAAACAATAAAACTATTACTCACCTTTAAAAATAAGCGCTCCAAAAAAACACAGATTCAAAAAACGAACTTCAGAATTCCATAAACAATATCACTAGAACTTTTTATAGCCACCATTTTAAAGTTCCATGCACATCGGAAAGTATGCGAACCACCCTTAGATACAATCGTTGTGTACGCGCGTCGGCGACCAACTGAGATTCTCGCTAGCTCCCCGCAATTCATAGTGATAATATTCGTATTGATACTCAAAACTGGGATGTTTTATTGAGTATTTTTATTACGCGTTGGTATGTTCTACTTACTTAATTTGCAATGAGAATGAATTGCTGAATCCATTACAGAGCTAATTTTAAATGCAAAATGTTCGGTGATAAATATGAATGTTGGGGTTGTTTATGTTGGTTTTCGTTAGCGTTTGCTAGTTTTGTATATAGCTAGGTTAAATTTTGCAATGGTTGAAATACTGTCGAATGTTATTTTGTTTAGTTTTCTGCTTTCTTTCGCAGTGTAAACTTTGACTGTGCCAAATCTTATTCTTCCCCATCACTGAATATGCTTTTTAGTACAATTTTATATCTCTACAAAGTTTATTGTTACTGCGGTTTTATTAATCTAATATAATTTGAGACATAATAATGACAAAAGTGTAAAATACAATATACTGACTCATAATAAAATATTTTCTCATGAAAATAGGTATTTTATTTCAAACCAGCTTTTGCCCGTGATTTTGTAAACAAAAATTTCGCTTATCGCGCTTAGCCACGGATTAAAAAGTAGCCTGTGTCTCTTTTTATTGAGGTTCAAGCTCGGTACCAAATGTAAAAAAACAAGACAGAAAGAGGTATTTTCACTTTTATATTGATATGGATTTTTACGAGAAATAAATTATATTTGGTATTAAGCGGTAAACTTCTAGGAAAGGTGAATGGGAAGGATTCGGGACCTACTCCACTTAACCCCAAAAACATTTGTAGTTAATTTTCACACCTAAAATCGCTTTGGGGTTTATGGGCTTGGGGCAATAACAGAATAACTAAAGGGCTTAGTGAAATAAGCCGATACTAGGGCAGAGATAGATTGAGCCCAGGAGAAGGATGCAATCTACTTTTAACTTGTGTTTTTTATACGTCCACGATAACCATTCTTCTTTACTTCATTGTTTTTCTTTTAACCTTCCTGTTGTGTAGTACATAAACAGTGGTGAAATTTGGGTGCTATTTGAGACGATTTCACAAATATGGAGATGACGATGTTCCCGGTATTTTAAGTAAATTTATTCTGCTAATTGTGGTTAGTTTTATTTTAATTGCATGGAATATCTTATTGCTTAAAAAATCATATTATAACTCCCAAAAATCACTTAGAATTCTAGTCCCAGGAGTAATTTGGTCAAAGATGCAATTCCCGGGAATTTAAGTGATATATATATAATATATTTGATAGACAAACCAAGGTTAAAAAGTTCCAAGGTGTCAAACTGTGAGGCAACACAAGTGTGTTTCTTAAAAGCCTTTCTGTTTGTAAAGAAAGTTCTTACTATTCTTCCTTTTCCAAGTAATGAGCAACACAGGTTTTGTGCAAAAGAATTTCTCTTTTATATCGAAAATAGATTAGAGCAATATTTTTTATGAACTAATGGAAACAATTTGAATTCGTTCTTACGTTATAATTTTCAAAGCGATTCAATGAATAATTTAATGATAATGTAGAATATTCTGCCGTTTTTCCCTACGTACATAATTAAATAATTGTGAACAAGGCTAAACTGTACTTCTGTGGGTTGGGATTGTTGGGTTTTTTTGGGTTGGGAGAGGTAAAGGGGGCTCCCCAAACACTCCCAAACGCCTTTCCAAACAAAGCAAAAGCTTACTTTTAGAGATATAATAATAAATATGTACGATACCGGATTGGCAAATTAAAGGCTCGTGAGGGTCTCAGGCGCTGCATGAGGTGGTGTTACGCTTCAGGCACTGCAGAAACTTCAAGATACAAAGTTTAGACACACGCACACGTATAATTTTCTAAAGAAAAAATAACTTTTCGTAATTTTTCACAACTTTCACATAATCGTCTGTTTGTATGACCACAGACAATAAATAATATAAGTATCGCGCGTAAATTGCAAAATTAAAAAAAAAGTTCTTTTTTTAACAATAACCACTAGTAGATTAAGTTTATTTTTGAATTAAAAATTAATGACATTAGACAATATTTATATAGGCAAGAGTAACTATAGCCCGTATCGAAATGGTTGGTTAGGTTAGGTTAGAACTGTGACCACACAACGCCAGATTCCCTCTTTTGCAAAGTAAACATTTTGGTTACTTTGCTCTGTACAATAAAAATACGTGGCGTCGGGTGTCAAAAGATGCAAAAAAAAAAAGAATGTGGCATTTTAGTTTAGGCGCCAAAACTTAAGTGTTTATCTGTGGTCATTGTCATCATAATACCTAGTTGTGCAAGTGAAAGTTTTGTAAAAAAAAATACGAAAAAATAGGTTTTTTCTGGAAACTATGTGTGTCCGTGTGTCTAAACTATGAATCTTGCAGTTCTTGGATTTTGTTATGTATGGGCTCAACTTTCTGAAGCCCCACAGACCTTCACAAGCGTTAAAATTGGCAATCCGGTATCGTACATATTTATCATTATAACTCTAAAAGTAAGCGTTTGCTTTGTTTGGAAAGGGGTTTGGGGGGTCCAGGGAACCCCCTTTACCCCTCCCAACCCAAAAAAACCCAAAAATCCCAACCCAAAGAAGTACAGTTTTACCGTGAACAATGAAAATGGCAATTTTCCTAACAAAACACGATTAAAGTTACACACAAAAGCTTATAATTATGTATATCATTATCATTATTAACTTCCTAGCCTTTTCTCAATTACTTTGGGGTTTGCTTCCAGCCCAACTAGATTTAGCTGAAGCGACTGCCTATCACAACCTCCAAAACAAAAATAAAATGCTAACTTTTAAACTTTCGCGTTTCATGTTAACACATATTATCACAACGGGTATTAACGCGAAAAGTGATTATAAATACCTTGGAAGGCTTGACGTTTCGACCTGGTTGCACAGGTCGTGGTCGCAAGCAGACCTCTATATTACTTTACTCTTTGAAGCAGACTGAGGATGCGATGTCACAGCTCCCTGCATTCGGGCGATGAATCTTCATCTACCCCCTTATTTTCACTTTCTACCATATTAGGCCGTCTACACACTACGCTGACTGTATCCACAAGATGAGTTAACTGACTTTGCAGAAAAACGAGGTGGTGTTATGCGAATCACTGGATTCCACGTCGATGACAATTTAAAGCCGTCCTCCCGATTGAAATTCTTTGGGCATTTCTTTATTTCAACCGCTTCACGCACAAGTCTTGTATAGTAGTGGCGATCAGTGGAGAGAATTTGCGATCGGTGGAATTCTATCCAGTGATTAGTACCAGCAAGTGTTCTGCTATCGCTGATTTGTTGCTCTGTCGGTTCTTGACTGCGGCGATATGTTCCTTGAGCCTTGAGAGGCTCATTGCTGAGGCAATGGTCCGCTTTGTTTGCCCAATGTAGGAACTACCACAGCTGCAGTTGATCTTGTAAACACCTGGGCTTTGTAAACGTCAAGCCTTCCAAGGTTTTTGTAATCACTTTTCGCGTTAATACCCGTTGTGATAATATGTGTTAAAAATAAAATGAAAGGAAAGAAAATCAGGCTATCAGATTTCATGATAAACCTGATAGCCTGACTTTTTTTCCTACCCCACGATGGAGCTATGAAGTGCTGATAGGCAGTCACTTTGTATGTATAAACCAGTTCTACTCACTGAAAACCGTACCAAACTTAATTGGAAAAAGGCTAAGGATTTGAAGATGAAATATAGGGCAAAACACGGCTTAAAAAACATGATTCAAACTATAGTTCAAGCATATAAAAGGCCTTTAGGTAACCTGGAGTTAATATAGGACTAGTAATTAACAAACGTGTCAAGAATCTGCGACGCCCTTTCTCAAGAGATCTAATATTCGAACTATGTTAGAATGAATTTCTGCGAAATGCCGGCACAAAGTTACAAGCGGGAAAACACTGTGCCATGTATAAAGTAGGCCAAGATTTTCAAACTTCACAAGTTCTTCTAACATGTCGCCATGTTCTCCGAAGATTTGAACTCTGAAGGCTTAGAATATCTCGTGTTAATATAAAGGTTTATAATTTATATAAATAAAAATCTTTTTAGTCTTTTACGTCAAGATGGCGATAGGATTCGAGGAAATTAGCGCGTGGCTACAGATATAAATTCAAACAAAAAGGATCTAAAATATTAATCCAACCTTAAAATCAAAGCTAACGCTTGGTAGTCGCTTTTGTAACCTCTAAATGAACAGGACGCACGCAAACCTTATTTCATGAAGATAATTAATTAATTGTTGCAGATTAACATAACAGAACATCTGGTACCTTTCCTGAAACATGTGTAGAAAATACTAATATTACTATAATACTAATTAATTGCATGTTTCTAAAAGCTTGCTATATGAGATGACAACGTTAAGATGGATTGTGTGTAGTGATTAAAAGGGATAATGGAGGATGGGAGGTATATCGCCGAGCCTGTTGGTCTAGTGGTCAGTGACTGGGTGGGTTCGATTCCCACCCAGGACAAACTTTGTGTGATGAGCATGATTGTTTGTTCTGTGTCTGGGTGTTATTTATCTATAATATGTATGTATTTATAAATTATATACTATATAAGTATGTATATCAGTTATCTGGTTACCATAACACAAGCTCTGCTTAGCTTGGGATCAGATGGCCGTGTGTGAATTGTCCCAAGATATCTATCTATCTATCTATCAAAGCAAATCTAAAAGTGGTGCCAGTGACGGAAACAGAAACTTGAAGTAACGCATATGTCGTCAATTTATAAGTATTTCGTTAATTTTTTTTTTGTGCTTGAAGAATTTTTCGAGAAGCACTGAACCGATCGCCATAAAATTTGCATGGGACCACCTCTGAATCATGACTTATCAAACAAAAAAGAATCATCAAAATATGTTCATAAACGACGAAGTTATCCGCGAACAAACATAAAAAAGCATATACTAAGTTGATACGACCGAGAGGCTTTTCTTTAAACTGCATATACTAGACACCATTTTGAAGCTCTATACCAAAAATTAATTAAATAAGAGCGATAGTTTAGACGCAAATGATTTTTTTAGTTTTTCTCCCGTTTGAACACGATGTATCTTTCGTAACTGCTGATTACGTTTATACGCAAAGGTCATGCACCTTTATACGATAAATCTGAGTATATCCTACGAGGCGATGTTGCCGCTCTGACGTAAGTCACAAGTACAACCAAACATTTCGCTACAAGACGGCAATGCAAACAAGGAAGCAATAAATACACACACTTACTCTTTCATTACGAAAGTGACAATCATAGCAAAATATCTCGCGAGTAAAAGAAATAGAAATAGGTCACTGTATTGCTACTGCATTAGATCCTTCCGGAGTTCCGGTCGATAAGTGGGCGTCTAAAAAAATTGTTTGGTCAGTGCGCTGGCGCAACCCTTTGTGGTCGCACGTTACGTAACACGGAAGTTCCTGCCTACACCGCGCCGCTTTGTCCAACTCGCGCGCTTACAATTTATTGTGATACCTAGGACACTAAAAAAGTTTAAGACAGAGTATTTCTTTTTTTTTGTGACCAGGAGTGACACGTAACTAGGAAGGATTTATTTATTTAGTGTTGGTGTTTTCTTGTGATTTACCGATTTTGTGATACGACACTTAACTAATAATAATTTAT
Source organism: Athetis lepigone (assembly GCA_033675125.1). Taxonomy (NCBI): domain Eukaryota; kingdom Metazoa; phylum Arthropoda; class Insecta; order Lepidoptera; family Noctuidae; genus Athetis; species Athetis lepigone. Next base: position 8,522,238 of record CM066230.1, on the reverse strand, counting down.
GAACTGATAATTTAACTTTAGTTCTGTGTGTGCAATTGAAGTGTTTAACAAGGGTGGCGATGGCCACCAAGGCCATCGCGATCTCTAGACCTCACTCCTATGGATTTCTTTATGTGTGGGTACATTAAGGGTGAAGGTCAGTGGGTCAGTGGGCCGTCTTAGGTTTGTTGTGATTGAGTTTTTGCTGTGCGCGTTTTTTTAAAACTAACATAAAAGCCAGAATGCACTTTGATTTGAGAGAACACACGCCGCCACGCACCCGCTGCCCGCTGCGCTCGGTGCGTGTGCGACGCGCGATGTTGCCACTTTGTTACCTAGCTTATCTAAGGTCAGTAAACTTGATTTACAAAGGGTGGTTCCGTTTTACTCTGATTTATAACCTATTTAGTTTGTTTGAAAAAATCAAATTCTAATTTTTGGTGCTTTTTGTTTTTATATCGTATCGAATTAATACTAAACACGAATGGAATATGTGGTGTCATTTAATGCCTTTACGTCACATCAAGGTTGTATATACGGTCGAATTGTGAAACCTCCTCCTTTTTTTTTGAAGTCGGTTAAAAATAGCGCGATTCTCAAAAATTTATAACTGCCATGCGAAGCTGGAGCGGGTCGCTAGTAATATAAAATGGAGAAAGGAGTGAGTGATAGTGGGACGGTTCACATGATAACTTTGGAGACGAAACATTACATCGTCCAACAAAAATGGTCATAAAAAAATATATTAAAAAATATATATTTATAGAGGCAGATGATGACTTACTATAATTTGAATATTAAATAATACCTTTATCTATTAACCGCAGACTCAAAAATAAAGGGCTTCAAATTAAAAAGAAAACCAAGCATTTTTCACATGTCAGTGTCGTATTTGAAACGGGCATTTTTAAAAAACAAAGTTGTTTTATCTTCATTGTCCAACGTAGCTTGTTTTATACCTGACTCGTTCAAAATATTAAAGCAATAAGGCTTATAAAATTATATCTTCCTTCATATCATGTTTACGCAAAATATTTTAGGGGTCATTGTACTTACAAATATGAGTACAATACATTATGACACCAACCTGATATTATGCGTAAGTTATTAAGATTTTATGTTGATGTAAACTAGTGTTACCTCGTGGCTTCCTCCGCTTAAAACTGTCTTTTTTACTTCTCAGCAGAGAATTAACATTACACTTTAACTAATGGGAGCACCCATTGGTTAAAGCGTAATGTTAATTCTCTATTCCATTCGGGTAGGTAATAAATACATAGAAAGAACTAGGACTATACAACTGGTTGGTCCAGATATTTAAATAAACAAACATAAAAGTATCCCGTCCATATTATATGTAAATATACTTTACAGCCCCGGGGGCAAATTGATAAATGGAGGGTAAAAAAGTATAAATTGTAAGGCATTTAAAAGCATATTATAGTTTTTCACTTGCAGTGTCACTTGCATATCTATACTATCTATACTAATATTATAAAGAGGAAGACTTTGTTTGTTTGATTGTAATGAATAGAATCAAAAACTACTGAGCCGATTTCAAAAATTCTTTCACCATTCGAAAGCTACATTGTCCACGAGTAACATAGGCTATATAATATCACGCTATGTCCCACGGGAGACCTAAAGTAACGTGGGTGAAACCGCGAGGAACAGCTAGTAATGTATATATTTAGTTGACCTATGACAGCACTTATCACTTTCTTACGTTACATACACCCCTAATCAATATCAAAGATGGCTCCTGGCCTACCTTATTCAGACCTTTTTTAGAAAAACATAATGTTAAGCTGCGTACGGATTGCGCGTACCCTGGTACGCGTACTCAGTTTACGCGTATCCGGAACGCCTAGTTCATACCTGCAGCTACGCGTTCACTCTTGGGGTACGCGTGCCGCGCGAGCCAACTCGAGCGCGAGCCGATCGTCAGTCGGTTTTTTGTCGCGCGTCAAAGAGACGACTCGCGGAGCGCTCTGGATCGATTGACCTCGCGTACAGGTTCGCGGCGGTCCGTACAGGAGCTGTACGCGTATCCAATGTACGCGTGGACAGTGTTTTCCAACTACGCGTAACACAGGAACGCGCTATCCGTACGCACCTTAAGACTACAGGAACCAGTCGTACCAGTCGTCAATCACTACCAATGTCGTCTCTCTTGTCGACACACATTCCAATAAATAAAATAAAATAGGTCACGTGGCACAGATAAAATTGCAAGTCGTCTAAGGGTGTATTCAGACCTGACGAATTCGTGTTGAGTGTCGCTCTCAAACTACGCATTTGCTGCGCTCGTGTATGTCATGGTCAACGCGTTATTAGTAGTTTACTAATAAAAAAATTGATAAGTTTTATGCCAAACAATTACCTTATCGATTTTTACTTTACTTTATACCCGTACTACTTATCTGTGCACCTCGCTGTAATGCCACTCCTCTCCAGCTTTCAGCAGTTAGCTTCTTACGTACAGTAGCGATAGCATTTCGTTAGCATAACGTCACACGAGAGAGCACGAGGTGCACAATAACGTTGCACGGGTAGTACTCAGCACATTCCCGGCTCGTCCGTCAGGTCTGAACACACCCTTAGATTGACTATTATATACATGAGTAGGTATTATGGCACCGTCACAGAATGATAGAATATTAATGAGTACCTAGAACAAAACCTTTGTGTTCACTATCATAATATAATTAGTCAGTTATTGAATTAGCCGTTCGTACATTAATCTTGAGAAATCATTAAAGAGTGGAACTTGAAAGGACTGACGTTATAAATTATAGACAAGAATGGTTTTTCTAGGAAAATAAGTTGGTTTGAAAACAAAAAAGGTGTCTTCATTTTTTTGTAAGATGGACCCCAAAAATTTAGAAAGCTTAAGGCAAATATTAGCTTCAACGTAGCTTAAAATTTCATATAATTAAAGTAGCCGAGAAGAGACACAATCTTCTTAAAATTAAGTTAATCGAACATACTTTAGAAGTAGGTTAAAATGATGACATAGTTTCAGAACAGCAATTTCTTCGGAAACTTGTGGAAACGGATTGCTAACCTAATCTGACGTAACTTTCTGAGTTACCTTCTGAACATTTTTTTTTTTTGGTGAGTGGGAAATCATCCAATGACTGCTCCCGTCCTGGGTGCGACGGGAGGGCGTGTCAGACTCCTAAAACCCACTCATGTTCCTTCGATTGCCCTTTATGTTCCAGGGTCACGGTAACTATTATAAACATTCCGCAACCCCGGCAGGCGTTGGCCCTGTTGGGCCCCTTCCTGTGCTGACTCCTTCTCTTTGAGGCGCGCGTGGAACAAAACGCGCCGTCTACGCGGTCCTGGTCCTAACCGGGCGGCGAGCTACCCATCGCTCGCCATCCGCAGAACCGCGCCTACGGTGGCCGGTAGTCATCTTGCGACTCTCGACGTCATCGCCTGGGTCTTAGTCCGGGGCGAGAGGCTCGTCGTTGCCTCTCGCGCGCCGCCGCTTCCTTCACTAGCATAACTGCTTCGCAGAAGGAGGCGATGGCCCCGAAGCATGGCCTCAACCAGCGCCGGGCGCGAGAGGTCACCGCCGCCGATCGCCTCTACGAGGACACGTCGATGCTCCGCCCATGCGCGGCACACGTCTACCGTGTGCCCGACCGTGTCCTCCAGGCGACCGTTACAGCAGTGGTGACACCCAGGCGTCGCTTCCGCCCGAATCCGACACAGGAACCTCCCGAACTGACCATGTCCGGTGAGGACCTGTGTCAAGCAAAACGTGAGAGTGCCATGACGCCTCTCCAGCCACTCCTCAAAGAGGGGTCTTACCGCCGCTATAACGGCGTGCCCAGCACTAGGTTGCGACAGTCGTTGTCTCCATTCCGCCATGAGATCTCGACGGAGCTCCGTGAGCCGTGCCGCGATAACCCGCGGCATCGGGACTTCACCCCGGCGTTGCACTTCCACGCGCCACTCGTACGTGTGTGCAAGGACTGTTGCCTCCAGATCCCACGGCGGGACGCCGGCAAGGAGGCATGCCGCCTCACAGGAGACCGTGCGGTATCCCCGCACCATGCGAATGGCCATGACCCTCTGGGACGCCCTCAGAAGCCGGGCCGGAGCCGCGGCTAGACTGGGCGCCCACACCGGAGCCCCGTAGAGAGCCATGGACCGCACGATCCCCGTGTAGAGACTCCGGCAGGAGGCGTTTGGGCCACCGAGGTTGGGCAGAATCCGCTTGAGGGCAGCTCCGGCCTTCGCCAGTTTGGGGCCCAAACGTCGGAAGTGCTCCGTAAAGTTCCATCGGTTGTCGAGGACAAGTCCCAGGTACTTTATCGTCGACTCGACACCGATGTGAACCCCTCCCACCGTTATCTGAGACCCCGGAGGAGGCCGGTGCCGAGGGCCATGAAAACACATGGCCTCGGACTTGTGCAGGGCCACCTCAAGTCCCAGTTGCCGGATCCTATCCACGACTGTCGCAACACCACTCGACATTAAGTCGGCCGCCGCCTGGAACGACCCTCCCTGCGCCAGGACTAGCGTGTCGTCAGCGTAACACACTACGCTGACACCTTCGGGAAGGTCGGCGCGCAGCACCCAGTCGTACCCGATGTCCCACAGAAGCGGCCCCAAGACCGATCCCTGTGGAACACCGCACGACATCCCTCGTCGACTCCACACTCCCTCGTGACGGGGGTAGATGACGGCCCTGTCCGTCAGATAGGCCTCGACCACACGACAGAGGTAAGCAGGCATCCGGTGATACCGGAGTGCCGTCCCTATGCACCCCCAAGGCAGGGTATTGAAGGTGTTAGCAATGTCGAGAGACACCGCCAAGACTACCCTGCCCTGTGCTACCGCATCCCCTTTCGTGAGGGCCCGTACGCGCATGATGGCGTCCACCGTGGAGCGTCCTCTGCGGAAGCCGTACTGACCGTCCGCCAGATCCGGCCCCACCCACATCAGCCGCTCGACGAGGCGGCTCGCAATCACTCTCTCCAAGAGCTTTGCCGCCTCGTCGAGCAAAACGATGGGCCGGTACGCGGACGGAGAGTCCGCAGGACGCCCCGGCTTCGGTATGAGGACCAGCTTCCCGGTCTTCCAACGAAGTGGGAACTGGCCTTCCTCCAAGCATGCGCTAAAGAGCCCCCTTAGTCGAGGCCGAGAGCCCCTAAGGCCAGGACCCAGGCCTTCCCTGGTAGGCCGTCGGGTTCTGGGGCGGTGTTCTTGGCCCTAAGCCTTAGCACCGCCACTCGGTTCGGTCGGGGTTCGGTATGGTCGGTTCTACCTCGGTCACCTCTGGAACGTCGTCGTCGTCGCCGTCGCGGTTTCGCATCGGACACCGCCGGTGGCGGAGCCATGAGCGGGGGAGAAAACTCCCCCCGCGAAGGGAACAGAGCGCTCACAACGCCCTCTACGACCTGGGGCCGGAGACTCTGCGTCAGCGGGGGGCCCGCGGTACGGAGCTTGCCCCGCACCGCCAAGTAGGGGCGCCTCCACGGATCTCTGTCCAGAGTCCCCAGCGTCTCTTGGCGGGCCGTACCTTCTGAACATTGAGGGTTACTTCGCAAATAACAAAGAACAACTTACAGTTATCTTATATCAAAACACCTAGCTGTCAGGCCCGATTTTACCAAAAATGCAGTTGCGAGTATAGTTATCCCAGGCTAAATTTACTCTTAACGTTTACACAGATATTTCTTATACATTATCTCATAGAAATTCATTATTGAAGTTTACTTTCTTAATTTGATACATTTAGACTAAGAATAAAAAGCTTATAACAGGGATGTTATGAAGCGTAGTAACCGTAACCGATAATTTCGTATAACCGAAATAAAAATCCGTAATCGTAACTGAATCCGATATAAGAATCGGTCAGAGTCCAAATGATACATGATATTTATTGAATATTTTTATAGACAAGCCACGAGGGTGTAGCATTGTTTATTATTCATTATTGCAAGGACCATAATGTAAGAACAAGAATTTAAAACGGTAATACCCGTAGCCGCCCCAAACTGGCGAAGGCTGGAGCTGCCCTCAAGCGGCTGCTGCCCAATCTCGGTGGTCAAAACGCCCAACCTAGTCTTGGCTCCGGCCCGGCTTCTGGGCCAGGCTGGGACCAGGCCCGCGTCGACGGCGCGTCAGTGTTCCACGCGCGCCTCAAAGAGAAGTCCCAATCCCAACAGGGCCAACGCCTGCCAGGGGTGCGGAATGTTTATAATAGTTGCCGTGACCCCGGAACATAAAGGACAACCGAAAAAACATGAGTGCCGAAAATATCCGAAATAATTGCACATCTTAAGGGTATAAAATATTCCTCTTATATCAATATCCGTTAAGAGATCCGTCATTTTTACACGACTGCCTAAAAAAAGGAGTGTTATGTTTTCAAGATTCATGTATGTATGTATGTATGTGAGTTTCTTTATTCCACCATAACTTCTTAATGCCTGAACCGATTTATATGATGTATCGTTACAATCCGTACATAGTCCCGAGTAACATAGGCTAGTAAAAATTTGGAAATTCAACCCCTGTGTGTGTAAAATAGGGGATGAAAGTTTGAATGAAAATCTGTCGTTATTGATTGAAGTAAGTTACTGGAAACTTGGTGTTTACCATTTTGGACGGAGATAAAAATTTAGAAATTCAACCCCTATGTGTGAAAAATAGGGGATGAAAATTTGAATGAAAAACTGTTATTATTGAAGTTAGTGACTGGAAACTTGGCGTTTACCATTTTGGAGGGAGATAGAAATTTAGAAATTCAACCCCTATGTGTGTGAAATAGGGGATGAAAGTTTGAACAAAAATCTGACATTACTGAAGTAAGTGACTGGAAACATGGTGTTTAACAATGTGGACAAAGATAACAAAAGAATGAGCTAATATTATTTCAGGAATTCAACCCTTATGTGTGTAAAATAGGGGATGAAAATTTGAACGAAAATCTGTCGTTATTGAATGAAGTAGGTTACTGGAAACTTGGTCTTTACCATTTTGGACAGAGATAAAAATTTAGAATTTCAACCCCTATGTGTGTAAAATAGGGGATGAAAATTTGAATGAAAATCTGACATTATTGAAGTTAGTGACTGGAAACTTGGTGTTTACCATTTTGGACGGAGATAGTCTAATATATAAAATTCTCGTGTCACAGTTTTCGTTGCCATACTCCTCCGAAACGGCTTAACCGATTTTGATGAAATTTTTTGTGCTTATCCGGTATCTATGAGAATCGGCCAACATCTATTTTTCATACCCTTAAGTGACCCCATTTTTAACGCGGGTAAAACCGCGGGAGGCAGCTAGTAATTTAGAAATTCAACCCCTATGTGTGTGAAACTGGGGATGAAAATTTGAATGAAAATCTGTCATTATTGAAGTTAGTGACTGGAAACTTGGTGTTAACCATTTTGGACGGAGATAGAAATTTAGAAATTCAACCGCTATGTGTGTGAAACAGGGGATGAAAGTTTGAACGAAAATCTGACATTACTGAAGTTAGTGACTGGAAACTTGGTGTTTAACAATGTGGACGAAGATAAAAAAAGCATGAGCTAGTATAAATTCAGAAATTCAACCCCTATGTGTGTAAAATAAGGGATGAAAGTTTGAACGAAATTCTGTCATTATTGAAGTTAGTGACTGGGTACTTGGTGTTTAACTTTTCGAACGAAAATAAAAAAAATGTTTTTTCCACCCTTAACGGGGTAAAATATTGGATGAACGTTTACATCAGAATTAAAAAGAATTTAATATATATAATACAGCAACGGCTTAAAAATGCGCGGTGGGAGGAAAAGGGGAAGGGAATTCATGCTAAAAGTTTTTGTCACGATGTCCTTTGTCCATAGTTCCATACCAAAATCATTTGCAGTTCGACCATATTTCCATCGTATTATGATGATGTTCGGATTTAGACAGTTTTTATATAGATTCCTACGTATGATTTTTTGAATTACCTAATATAAAGTTTAAACAAAATTGCATTCCGTAAATTTTTACAGCTTAAATGGCATGTTTTCTCAACTTCAACCAAGGTATTTCCATTGTTATAGATATAGGTAATTGTTGTTATGGCAATTTGTAACTTTCGTCTGTGCTTCCGTCTTAAACAATAGAGTCGAAATTCGAATGGAGTCGATAGCATTCCTTCGTATTCGAGAAATAATATTTTTTATTTATAATGAAACCGTTATTTCAGACTTATTAGGTCCATAGATAAATACCTTAACCTAACACACACAATTGATATATTTGTGTTAGTAATAAAACTTAAATCTATGTTAGTAGCACTTCACTACGTTGCACTAGTCTTTGTGCACTCCGGTGGAACTTGTCCGCAGAAGCGTCGGAACACCATGTTCTCTGGCCAAAAGCTACTTTAGAACCCTACGAAGCGACTACATTGTTCTAGAAACGTCTTTCTCGGGAATATTCCTGGCTCAGAGTATAAAAGCATTGCCCCGACCGGAAGAAACTCAATTGTCTGGTTAAGCAGTAATAAACAGCGGTAGAGCTGAATTGCGAGATGAAAATGTCATAAAAAGAAGAAACTCAGTGTGTTTTCGATACCGACACAAATGACACGAGAAACATGTGAAAATTATTGTGATAAGCGACATATGTACTCTGACAACCTTTGCAAAATTTTAACGGATTTTAATATGTAACATACATTTTTTTTTTGGTGAGTGGGAAATCATCCAATGACTGCTCCCGTCCTGGGTGCGGCGGGAGGGCGTGTCAGACTCTTACTGACTAAAACCCACTCATGTTCCTTCGATTGCCCTTTATGTTCCAGGGTCACGGTGACTACTATACACATTCCGCAACCCCGGATGTAACATACATCATGATTGGTTACTGTCGTGGTGCTAAATTGTTATTGTTTGTAGTTAATAAAAACATCTACTTGTAAACCGACATTTGATTATCCACGAAGTAACAATATTAAAGGGACGTATCACAAAAAGGTACAAAATAAAAATAAATAATTAAAAAAATTAAAAAACACGACTGCCATGACAAAAAGAACTAAAAGGCAAAAAACAAGATTTTTCATAGAAAATTATTATATTACTGTTTACATAAAAGTGAAAGGTCGCTCATTCAGTCACGGGCTCTATAATTATGAAAAATCCAAAACTACTTGATTAACAAAACTAAAATTTTCGTAGCAGTCGGGGGACCTTTCCGCAGTATTTGAGTATTCCGCAAGGCGGTCCCCCGACTGCGACGAAAATTTTAGTTTTGTTAATCAAGTAGTTTTGGATTTTTCATAATTATAGAGCCCGTGACTGAATGAGCGACCTTTCACTTTTATGTAAACAGTAATATAATAATTTTCTATGAAAAATCTTGTTTTTTGCCTTTTAGTTCTTTTTGTCATGGCAGTCGTGTTTTTCAATTTTTTTAATTATTTATTTTTATATATTCGTCACATCGGTTTATATCGTAATTTTTAACGGTACAGCAACTTACTCGAAAATTCTCGACCTCAATTAATAAAATGATTTGATAATGGTAAAACAAAAATATTGCATACTCGAGCGTAAACGACAATTTACTCTCAAGTAAAAGTTATTCTCGGTTGGTAAAATCGGCCCTACGAAAGACATCAGAAGTCTACTGAATAATCTTCCAAAATTCTTCTGAGCCTCTCTTGTTAGCAAGGATCATTTAATATTACGTTACCTAAAGCACTTTAGGAAACGCGATTCTAACTCAAACTTAATAAACATTGAAACGATAAAACTTCAGATCAAAAGCTTTTTGCTTGTTTTGAAGGAAAAACTGTTACCGTCTTAAGACTTTTACATTCCAGGGGCTTTTTAAGTTGTTTACCTATTTGCTGAGGGTGGGAAAATAGAGAAAATCTTATTAGGTACCTTTTTGTCTATCGAAGGTTTTGGCTGTTGAGTTTCGCCCGCACCAGTCAAAACAGGATTTTTATTCTTATTCATATTTTTAAGATGTTTTTCGGACACAGTCGGAGTGTAAATTATATAAGACGTGTAAAACAAATTACCAGGTATCATTTAATTTTATTTTGTACAGTAAAAATGAAAATATGTTTTTAAATTTTCTGACTGAACAAAATTAGCTAAAAAAGTAAAAAAAAAACCTCCAAAACACACCTCTAATATAGTAGTAGAAATTCCGTTTCGACCGGAACGGACGCCGCTCAACTGCTAAAACGCTTACTAAGCCATAATGAAACAAGGACACTTAATTATTCATTTCTTAGTAAAACATCTAGATTCGAGTAAACAGATGATGGGCTAAAAGGATTGTCATGTCTGAGACACCTTTACAAATACCTATTACTTTTAACAATTAATAACAACGGTTTTTAACAATTAGTAATAACGGTTTTAAAAGATTGTGAGTGAGAATTTAGCTTGAATTGTTCTTAATAGAAAATTATGTACTCAATTTTAATGAGACAAAATTATAATTTTTTTTTTTAATAATCTCTATTACTTTAAATCCTCAATATTTTAACTTTAACTTCTTGGGCTAGTTTTTTTTTAGTGACAGAAACGCACATGTGAAACCACTGGTCATAGATGACATAAAATTGCAGTCTTTGTAAAGAGTAGGTAAACACTAAGATTTTTTTTTTGTTTTTGGAAATTCCAACCGAAGTTCGACATCCGCATGTCCGAAATCGCAGGCGAAAGCTTGAAAGGAGAAGGGAATGGCTCCATACATCTTTGGGCCTCAGACGTGTGTGCAGCGAGCGCGCGGCGTGCACGTAGTTTTCGCCTTGGCGTGTAACCCCTTTCAGTCAGATTGCTGACGGCGGGTATAGCTGGCGATGGAGTAAGAGGTTGAGTGGAAGTGCGCGCCGCATGAACTTTCCAAACACGCCGCAGGGCACAAAATGATGAAGCGATGCTCACTAAGCGTGGTCGCGGCGTGCACGCAGCGTACTCACTTGTCTGACGAATGCGCACGCCTAATGTAGGGTCAGCCTTAGAATTTTCTCTAATTAAAATTCTCCACAAATCCACGCTTCGGACTAGATTAACATAATATACATCGCTAAACTTTCCGTAATAATGTGAGTATAAACCTTTTTAATCGTCTCCCGAGGGTGCGCAATTTGAGAGTGATGCGGGCATTTAATATTGAGAGGGTTTCTGTTGATAGTGGTCAGTAATACGGTTCAACCACTTTACTCCTTTTAACCTGATTTGCTTTTGTTTCTTTGTAAAGGCTTTCATTTGTATTCTTGTGGTTCTCACTTTGTGGTGTACCTAAGGTTTAATGCTTAATGGATGGGTACTTTATTTCTTCCTTTTAAGAAAAAAAAATCGTTGCCGTGTTCAAAGAATTCCTGTTGGGTCGCGGGCGTGTTTGCAAATATAAATTCACACACATAAATAATTATACTCGGAACAATATACGTGTCGTGTTTTTTTTCTACCATAGAGAAAAAAAGACCTGTGTTTTTTCCTTTAGTCTCGCTTCCTCAATAAAATATATTTTCTAGGGCTTACCTTTTCAGAAAAGAGGCAATAATATTACCAATAACTGGGCACAAGTCCAAGCGCCGGACAGCTGGAATTTAATAACATTTTGTTCAACTAGGGTACTTGAACGTGGCGATAAATTCTGAAAAATAAAAGGGCAGTTCCAAAAAATAATATAATGCCAGCCTAATACTTTGACGGGCCTGTTGGTCTAGTAGTTAGTAGCTCTGACTGCTAAGCCGGAGGTCGTGGGTTCGATTCCCACCCTGGACAAACTTTGTGTGATGAGCATGATTGTTTGTTCTGTGTCTGGGTGTGATTTATTTATTATATGTAGGTATTTATAAATTATATAAGTATGTATATCAGTTGTCTGGCCTCTACCATAACACAAGCTCTGCTTAGCTTGGGATCATATGACCGTGTGTGAGCTGTCTTAAGATATTTATTAATTGAATACTATTTCATTGCAGAGTAAAGGTTTCTTCTAATATAGGGAAGGGCAATTGATAACCACGCTTGCTCACTACTATTCATTATAAGTCCCACTTTCCTTCACAGGTGTCAGTAATGTTCAAGATAAACATTAGAAATTATTTAATAATGTAATTTGAAAAAGATCAAATACTACGCCTAGAGCCCATTGTCTAAATTAAAGAATGAAAAAAATATTAAGCATTTTTATAATCCTTCACTAAACATTGTCACCTACAAAATAATATTATTCAACCTACTTACATTAAAGTAAAAATACCTTTCCATCAATTTAAAAAGAGACAATCTTTTCTGATTGTACAAAGTACTTTTACAGATTATATCTAGGAAAAAAATCAGTCAAGTGCGAGTCGGACTCGCGCAATGAGGGTTGGTAAAGGTTCCGTAAATTGTTTTTATTGTGAAATAACTACAAATTTACGGTTTTCGGAGTAATCCCTTTACTTCTGCTACATGACATTGCTTCTTGCCAAATTTCGCGATTCTAGGTCAATAGAAAGTACCCTTTCCGCCTTATTACAAAACAAGATTTAGAGAAAAACCTTGTTTTGTAATAAGGCGGTATGGGTTTTAATTCCCTGACAAATGTCTAAATATGCAATATAAACAGCCGTATCTTTTTATTGCGTTGATTTAGAAATTTGTTTTTTTACTGTTTTCAGAGATAGCAGACCTGCGTATGTGATATTAATTTCAGCTTGATATCTGGACGCGTTTCTGAGAAAAAGGGTCTTGACAGTCGGACGGACGGACGGACAACAAAGTGATCCTATAAGGGTTCAGTTTTTACCTTTTGAGGTACGGAACCCTAAGAAAAAAAAGGCTGTATAAAATTTTAAATGAAATAAGGTGAGGTAATATTTCTGAGTTATTCTTTGTAAAATAACTAGACAGCTCTAACATCTAGGGCTATAAATAAAACAAATATTTAATTAGAAGTAATCTCAATTTCCGTAATAAACCAGCATTAAATTCTTTTCCCTTTGTTTCGACTATGCGATCTGGCCAAGCATGTAATCGTACTGAAGAGCACTGAAATTCATTTAATTAACGGATAGTGGGCCTAGCAGAAGCGCGTTTACACACACGTACGTATAATATTGTAGATAAGAATTGATTTTTATACTCGTTCGCTAATTTTAAGACGCTGTCAAATCTTATATATAAAAATAAAGACAAAAACAAAATTATTAAAATTATTAGTCTATTATTATTAGTATTAGTCTTAAAATTATTTGACTCTTTTCGATATTCGGCCAATAGAGTTTTAATCTAATTTCAAACCAAAGAACGCTTTTTGTAACGCCATAACAGCTTCTTATTAAACGTCTGTGAATATAAATTTATTCTAAATATTTTTCTCTTCATTTATTTTCTAAATAAAACTACTTACAGTCTCTTAACTATGAAATCTAAAAATAATGTATACAAAACTTATAAATAATACTTAAGTAAAATATATACAATTACAATTTATTCTTGTTGTATGCTTGGTCACGCTAACCTTTGATGTGATTCTGACGGGTCTTACACAGTCCGATAGTTAATGTTTAAGGGCATTTTTTATTAAAAAGGACTTACAAAACGTAGTTACCACTATCATCATCAGCTTGCGATAGAGCACTGCTGGGTATATGCCTCTCCTTAGGCTCTTGGTCCCAGACTAGCCCGAGGGCATAGACGGGGCCCACGAAGGAGCGAGCTTACCCAAAAGATGCCTATGCACTCGTCTCTTAAATACATCCGGGTTATATGCATTCGGAAACACAGACACCGGCAGGGAATTCCATTCTTTTGCGGTGCGCATGTAAACGATTTTGAGTAACGCTGTTAGCCTGCGCTGCGCTACGCTGAGTATATAACCTTTCCTCTGCGCGCTTGTGCAAGACCCTTCGGATAAAAGACTTAACTTGTTTGATGATGCAACGGGTCATTAGTTTTGAGTACTGACCTGATTTGTACCACAAAGGAAGAGACATAAAACCGCTTTTAAATTAGGTACCTCATTAATTTACAGAGAAGGCTGATAATTTGGCAACCAAGGTAAACAGTATAAGGAAAGGAAATGTTGAAATTAAGGGACTAATATTGCTGCTCCATTTTATTAAATAATTCTTAAAATTACCTACTGTTTACACCTCCCTGGAGGATGACCTCAAACGGAAAAAAGTCGTTTTAATTGAAGTGTTTATTAAAAAAGCTGAAACCAAAAGCAGGTTTACATTTATTAATTTTGTGCCATATCACAATATCAATATTTCTGCAAGAAAATGAAAATAATTGCACTAAAACTACTCTTACATTAACTACTAAATGTTGCTAAGGACGAACTTGTACTAATTAAAAGATGTTTATTCTAGACGAAGCTTTTTTAAACCGAGTCCCATCACTTTTGACATTCACAAAGTTCAAAGTATTCGAACTAATACAAATATTAATACTACGAAATAGAACAGACTAACCTTGATACGTGTTACGGAAAAACTGCTTTGCTATTCACTTGTAAACACAAAGAAAATATATTGGATAGTCTGTGGTGTTAGTATATAGACGTGTGTGTAAACACGGACAAACGTAAGAGTGTGAATAAGACAAGCTAAATGGCGAGTTACACGATAGATTTTTTGCCAATCAATTCCAAAAGTGTCGAAAGCCAAATAAAGGGCCTTTGGCCCTAGTTGTCAGAAACCAGAAAGCCTAACCTGTCTAAAGCCCGGTTCCTATACCTACGCGTAGAGATGAATATAGGGCGGAAAGATTCAATGGGCCCTGGAAGATTTTAACCGGTCCGTTAAATTTTCGACAATCTTTGAATGCAGTTTTATTTCTTTTAAAAAATAAGGGAATGTTTCCTTTAAGTAAAGTCATCTATCGTAACGATTTAAACTAGTTTTCATCCAACGTCCATAAAAACTTGTCACTTCGAAAATGTGTCACTGCCGGGTATCGAATGGGCGGAGAGGAAAAAACGACAAACAGTACTTTTATGACATCAATTAATAGGGGCATCCATAAGGATCAAATGCTTCAAAGAAATACGATTAATTAAATTAGAGGAAAACCTTTTTTTTTTAATCAAAGGACACAGTTGAAATTTTCGCTTAATTAAAATTAAATTATTAAGATTTATGGTTTTCCTTTAATTTAATTACTGATGTTTGTTAAGGAAATTCGGTCTTTATAAATGACCGAATTGTGAAGTATGAAAAACCGTTTGATGTCATAAAAATAAAGAATGTTACATTTTTTGGATTTTAGGTGGTTTGATTCCCGACAATAGTTTTCACCCAGGGCCCACTGAAACTTTCCACCATGTATATACCAATAGGATATTGCATTAAGTTCAGCGTTGAGCTGTTAAAATGATGCTGGCTGATTGGTTGTACGCACATCTTATCTCCTCTCTGCTTTGGTGGAAACTGGGTCTTACTTTGTAATTTTTTGTCAAAAAATTACAAATTTCACGTAAATAAAGAACGAGAAGTTGTTGAGCCTGATTGTCATTCGTAGAAGTTTGACAGTCTTTTAACGTAGCCAGTGAATCAAAGGTTGAAGACCACTTGGCAACTTGAAAATAATTATGTATGTCAATTAATACCAAGAAAAAAATGTTGCTTAGCATAATTTCACATTAGATAGATATATAAGACTAGCGGTTTCCTGCGAGTTTCCCGTCTATTTTTATAGAAACTATTTGCTCCTTTACATTTGAATTTGCGTTGATAAAAAATTGCGTGCGAGTGCTCCCTTACATTATAAAATAAAAGGAACTATTCTGCATGTGCTCAGCTTCAGGTGGTTTGTGCGCTAGGCACAAAATATTTTCTTCATCGATTCTTTAGGTCAACTATCGTATTATAAATACCTCTTTATTATTGATTTGCTGAATCAGAAATGTACATTGCTGACTTCTCATAGGCCTAAAACATACACAAGCGACGTAAGGCAGCAGGCGTGGAACAGGCGTGGCGCAGGCGAGCGCCGCTACAAAACAATTTCATACAAAATGTATGCAGGCGACGATTTGAATTATACTTAAGCGATGCGGCGCCGACACGCTGTTTTAAAGCGCCGCACGCCTGCGCCACGCCTGTTCCACGCCTGCTGCCTTACGTCGCTTGTGTATGTTTTAGGCCTTACATCGCTTAACTTTGCCGATAACCACTCCACGCAATTAAACTAACCAGAAACGCTCTATATTCCAATTATGTCTATCTACTCAAAGGTGAAAACAATTCTAGTGTACCTATTACTCTACGGATTGTAAATAAGGCCAGTTGGCTCAAAGAAGCTGGTCGTGGGTAAAGATCTTCCCCTCGGATGCGAGATAACTAGGGAGGTCTTCACACTTTATAAATAAAGTATTGTAACCGTTTTCTCAAGTGGAAGTACATGTATTTTTTAGTTGGGTCGGGGAAACATAGAATTATTTGTGTGCTACAAAACAATTGGATATAACAACAATATAATATAGAGGTACAGTTGGAGTTTTGTTATTTTATTGTAGGGGTTATCTCCGAAAATGAAAGAAAGAAAAACAGTTTATTCGTGCAAAAGTTTTACAGCAAAAGAACTTAACTATTAAAATAAACTTATTTATTGCACGAAAGGGCTAGCGCTCAGCATAATGCCGGGCCCGTACACAGGTGCGAGTCCACGGCGCTGGTTTTCAGCGCAAGCCGTAAAATCTTGTTATACATAAGTATAAAAATTACGTCAGCTTAAAGTTAGTCATTTACATGTTAATGGTTTTCAAAATTCACACACACTCAGTTTTTGGAATGAAAATTTACATAAACATTAGCCAATAAATTGACAATCTGATGTAAATGGTTAACACAATTATAAACATCTAATTAGAATTCTACACTGGCTTTCAATTTTGACATGTTAAACGAAAAACAAGGTGTATTAAAACAAAAATTAACGTCAAAAATTGTCAAGCGCTCGAAAAGCGTGATTGGTTGTAGGTAATTAATTTAACCTGTCATTCAGTAGACAACGCAGTCTTTATAAATATTTATTTTGTGAAATCAATGGCAAATACAGAGTGAATGGACCTTTCAACATTACACTGTAACAATACATTACTATAGCCTATCCCATAGTTACTTGTGCACAGAATTTTACCAGATTGCAATTACAATTGGAATGCATTTACTAGTTAAAAAGGCGTAGATTCGAACTCCAAAACCGACAAATTAACACATACATTCACAACATAATATTGCACCTGTGTATTGCACAGATATCACATGATTAAATACTGATACACTATCGGAAAACGTCGAATCACAGATTAACGTTGTGTGAGGAGCTTATCCCGTGCTTAAGCTAATGTATGAGTGATTTAATTGATTTCCAATTAAGATTATCGAAACCACAGAAATGTAGTAACACAGTAAACTAAATTTCAGTGTCGGCATAGTGGCCAATTGGCTAGCGATGATTGGCTGCGGTGCTGTATATCGCGGGTTCCATTCCCGTACGAGACAAATATTTGCCTGGCCTACAGGCCTGTAGGCCAGGCAAATATTTGTCTTCGCATACAAGAAAAAATGCTTATGTTTATTAAAATACAAAACTAAATACAACAAATGAAAAACTACACTTTCAGAAATTGGGTTGTAACCTTTGGTCAGATGGTCGGTCGTGATAGATACTAGCACATTATCACCTCAGTAAAACGTAACAGACTTAATCTAAAAGAGTGTGTGGGATGAAACAGATGAAAGCAACATTTCACGGTATAAAAATCTGTGTATACGTACATTATTTATTTATATTTGAAATTGAACAAAAATATTCAATGTACAGAAAAAATCTACACAGAACAAAATAAGATTTATACGCCCTATGTCAGATACGCAAAATGTCAGACACGCAAATTGTCAGATCGACAGACTTCATCGCTAAATGTCATATTCGCAAATTGTCAGAAACTCATAATGACAAATACGCAAAATGTCATAAACGTTGAATGACAGATACTCAAAATGTCAAATACGCATTGTGCCATGTTTTTTTTATCATTGTAAAATAATCAAATGTGTCGTCTTGCCCTGGGTGGAGCGGAGAGGGACTGTCAGACTTGTACTGACTAAAACCCACTCATGTTCCCTCGGTTGCCATTTATGTTCCGGGGTCACGGCAACTATTATAAACATTCCGCAACCCCGGCAGGCGTTGGCCTTGTTGGGCCCCTTCCCGTGTTGATTTCTCTATGAGGCGCGCGTGGAACACAAACGCGCCGTCGACGCGGGTCTGGTCCTAGCCGGGCGGCGAGCTACTCATCGCTCGCCGTCCGCAGATCCGCGCCTACGGTGGCCGGTAGTCGTCTTGCGACTCTCGATGTCTACGCCTGGGTCTCTGTCCGGGGCGAGAGGCTCGTCGTTGCCTCTCGCGCGCCGCCGCTTCCTTCACTAGCATAACTGCTTCGCAGAAGGAGGCGACGGCTTCCCATTCAGTCTCGCCCCGGAGCATGGCCTGGACCAGCGCCGGGCGCATGAGGTCACCGCCACCGGTCGCCTCTACGAAGACACGTCGATGGCTCGCCCATGCGGGGCACACATTGTAAATCTTCCTGTACATTCATGTTCTCTAATAATGATACACCAACAATAATATCTACACAGCCGATTAGCGTAGCGTTAGCAAATTGTCAACAATTTTTCAAAAGATCGAATGTTAAGAAAACTGCGGTGCAGTTATGAAGATAGTTTGGATTGTTTCTATGCATAAATATTATAATTATTAAATCATTTATAGGTATACTGCTACGTAAAACAAGATGAATTGTTTTACAAATTGATTTAGTTGTGTCAAGGAAAATCAACTAATCTGTACCTACAATAACAATTAACACTATCTGTACAACTAAACCAGCGCCAAATTAGAGATTTTGATCTCATGAAACTGTGTGTGAATGCAGTTTAGCGTAATTATAATATTATTATGATAGGTTAGGATTAAGAGAAAAGTAATTCTGAGTATTCATAAACCACTTCATTGGCCAACGTTCAATTGGCATACAAACGTACTTAATTAAACACAAAAAAAACGAAGAGTAAATGAGTAATACAACATTTGATTCATTTCTGACTTTTTGCGTATCTGGCACTCTGCGTTCCTGACATTCCGCGTTCTTGACATTTTGCGTATCTGGCATTCTGCTTTCTTGTCATTTTGCGTATCTGACATTCTGAGTTTCTGGCTTTTTGCGTATCTGGCATTCTGCGATTTCTGACAATTTGCGTGTCTGACATTTTGCGTATCTGACATAGGGCGTATAAATCGTAATACGCCCTATGTCAGATACGCAAAATGTCAGACACGCAAATTGTCAGATCGACAGACTTCATCGCTAAATGTCATATTCGCAAATTGTCAGAAACTCATAATGACAAATACGCAAAATGTCATAAACGTTGAATGACAGATACTCAAAATGTCAAATACGCATTGTGCCATGTTTTTTTTATCATTGTAAAATAATCAAATGTGTCGTCTTGCCCTGGGTGGAGCGGAGAGGGACTGTCAGACTTGTACTGACTAAAACCCACTCATGTTCCCTCGGTTGCCATTTATGTTCCGGGGTCACGGCAACTATTATAAACATTCCGCAACCCCGGCAGGCGTTGGCCTTGTTGGGCCCCTTCCCGTGTTGATTTCTCTATGAGGCGCGCGTGGAACACAAACGCGCCGTCGACGCGGGTCTGGTCCTAGCCGGGCGGCGAGCTACTCATCGCTCGCCGTCCGCAGATCCGCGCCTACGGTGGCCGGTAGTCGTCTTGCGACTCTCGATGTCTACGCCTGGGTCTCTGTCCGGGGCGAGAGGCTCGTCGTTGCCTCTCGCGCGCCGCCGCTTCCTTCACTAGCATAACTGCTTCGCAGAAGGAGGCGACGGCTTCCCATTCAGTCTCGCCCCGGAGCATGGCCTGGACCAGCGCCGGGCGCATGAGGTCACCGCCACCGGTCGCCTCTACGAAGACACGTCGATGGCTCGCCCATGCGGGGCACACATTGTAAATCTTCCTGTACATTCATGTTCTCTAATAATGATACACCAACAATAATATCTACACAGCCGATTAGCGTAGCGTTAGCAAATTGTCAACAATTTTTCAAAAGATCGAATGTTAAGAAAACTGCGGTGCAGTTATGAAGATAGTTTGGATTGTTTCTATGCATAAATATTATAATTATTAAATCATTTATAGGTATACTGCTACGTAAAACAAGATGAATTGTTTTACAAATTGATTTAGTTGTGTCAAGGAAAATCAACTAATCTGTACCTACAATAACAATTAACACTATCTGTACAACTAAACCAGCGCCAAATTAGAGATTTTGATCTCATGAAACTGTGTGTGAATGCAGTTTAGCGTAATTATAATATTATTATGATAGGTTAGGATTAAGAGAAAAGTAATTCTGAGTATTCATAAACCACTTCATTGGCCAACGTTCAATTGGCATACAAACGTACTTAATTAAACACAAAAAAAAACGAAGAGTAAATGAGTAATACAACATTTGATTCATTTCTGACTTTTTGCGTATCTGGCACTCTGCGTTCCTGACATTCCGCGTTCTTGACATTTTGCGTATCTGGCATTCTGCTTTCTTGTCATTTTGCGTATCTGACATTCTGAGTTTCTGGCTTTTTGCGTATCTGGCATTCTGCGATTTCTGACAATTTGCGTGTCTGACATTTTGCGTATCTGACATAGGGCGTATAAATCCAAAATAAGACCCTAAGTTTAGGGCGTTTTCATGGTCTTACGTATTTGCGCCCGCATGCAGGCAGTTTGCCACGCTCGTTGCAAGCCTAGCGCAGAGCATATAATTTTTCCCGCACTTCGCGCGTTTGGCGCACATGACAATAAAAACAAGTATGATTTGATGCGTGCTTGCATCGTGTCTGGACCGCACGCGGGCGCAAATATGTATGACCATCAAAACGCCCTAAGCTTAGGGTCTTATTTTGTGGCAATGCTCTAGTTTCTTCAATTTAAAATGAAATCACCCGCCAGAGAACTAAAATCTCCGACATTGCTCGCAGAAGTGGATGTGGGCCAGTGATGTCTGCCGACGGACAGACGCGCGATAGATCTAAGAGATTGCGTTTAGGCAAACCATTGTTGTCATCACTGCGCATCATCATCATCGCTGCGGTATTTATTTGTGTAAATGTCGCGGCCTTTTTTGACCTCGCACAGGTCTTTTTTCATGTTCTTTTTTTCCTGTGTGTCCTAAATAAATATGTTTCTTTCTTTGCCTTTGTAGCTTTTTCATAACCATCTCATCAATCTCTCCGACTAACCAACAGTAAGCCATTCATATTAATATTCATTCCCAAACCGTAGAAAACCAATCGATCAGGATCCCCACCAATCCGAGATCCACCTTTAGTTTTCCGGGCCCAAGGGGAATCCAATTTCGGAACAATGTTTCAAACAAATCCAATGAAACCTGATTCGGAAAGATTAAATTCATTATGTTTCTGATAAGCAATGTTCATGAAATCCGATAACTCTTCAGAAGAAAAACTATTTATATACCAGTCCCTACAAATTACTTCTTTCACTATTTGATTTCATCAACGTTTCAAATTACAGTTTGTTTATTCGGAGGAAAGTCTCGGATAACTCCATTCAGGTGGAAATCTGATATTATAAATGATAAGAGGTATTCTTTATCCCATTATCTATTAATACTTGGAAAAACACGTAAGTTATGTAGGTCAAATTATTTTTGTTCAGTGAGGTATTGACGTCATTTAATACACCTGAATTTTATTCTATAACAGATCTCGAAAGAGTTTGGCAACTATCAAAGAAGATTATGTTTAGTTGATCTTGAACTTCGTCTATCGATGGCTTGTCGGTAGTTCGGCTGTGAGTGAAGATGTCATATAACCAGACAGCCAACACGTCGCCGACACTTCGTGTGCACTAGTTTTAGTTATTATGTAATATGTATATTTATAGTATTTTTAAGTTTTATATTAATATTGTATTGTATATGGGCCTTGATGCCTGAAACAAATAAATAAATAAATAAAATAAAATTACGCCTGAGAAATAAATGCCCAGTTGGTTTCCGGGTGTTTTGTACAGAATAAATCAACAACAGATATGCCAGCATTACGGTGGCAATACTCAAAATTATTCGCGAGAATTTGTACTCCTGACCTACTAATGGGACTAAATGAGTGACACGTTCCTATTCATTAACATCACCACAAACTGTGGTAACTCCAGCACATTTGAAGAGCTCTCAAAAACCTCTTCACAATGTGTAAGTCGCTTACGTCACACGAACCGGGGCTTACTACAATTAATTAAATTCCGAGATCAAAGTATTCACTTAGAATTTAGTACACAAACAACTAAAACAGTCTTTAAGGTAGGCCAATAATCCTAGAAAACAGCGAAACGAGATAATAAAACTAAATAAGAGCTTTTCGATGTGACCGTGACACGAAATTTATACTGCAGGCTTTATCGGCCACCATTGTACCTACTGAAGTACTAGCGGTCAATACACTCGTAATTAATTTGTATTTTTATCGAAAACCTATTATGATTTATGGTGTTATTGTGTACAAATGATACAAAAGAACAAAAGTTGTTATTGGAAATATATCTTTGGCACAAAGAGTCTAGTGACGCTTTATTGGTAATATTGCTCCGTGTTATGGAATATTTTTATAGGACAACAACCTTACTACAAAAATGGGAGTTATCGTGTCGTCCCTTGATAACGTTCTGGACATGACCTAAAAATGGCTGTCAAAGGACCATCCCGAGTATTGGCCACACGTGTAATGCTCACCGTTTTTGATACTCGTGGTAAGAGAACCCTAATCAATTTACCGGTTCACTGATTCTCAGGTGGAATTGAAAACGTTGACCTATCGCCCAATATGTGAACTACAACGGACATCCTACATCGCGCAATTAGAGTTTGACTTTTTATAAACTGACTTTAAATAAAGTAAAAGTTCAATGAAATTATTAATAGTTGTATTTTGTGGTAAATAAAAAAAAATAATAAAAAAAATATGAGGACCTACAGAATATCCAATAATTTCTACCAGGCGCCCATAAATCGTTTGCTAGCGTTCGTACTCCATTCAACAAAGACTTTTTCACGGCGAGATAATGAAAAAGAAGGCAGACAATTATACATAATAATAAAATATAATAGACACACCTGTATAAGATGCTTTATCACTAAAATAAATCAAATCGAAACACTGCTTCGGGCTGCGAAATACATGTGTATTATGATTATGACTGACATAATTATGTAATTATGTATGTCGTCAATGTTTGATAAGCTCCAGGCTACTGTCATCTTAAGCGGTATGTCAGATAGTCTCGGATTAAATTAGGAGATGTCTGCTAAATACGTAGTTATACTATCAATATGATAGGCAGTAGGCTGATGCGGGTTATTAGAAACACAGAACAGATAGTTCTATTATAGGAACATAACAGATATTTGAGAGAATCCAGAAATCTTTGGCAGACTGAATAGCCTGCTACGATTTTGGGAAAGTGTGGGATGGTTGGAATAGGCGACAAGTCACTCACGCCAGTGACCCAATTATGAGTGCGGACAAACCCAGCAAAACTAAAACTAAAAACTAAAACTATATCAGATATTTAGGTGACGAAAAGCTTTTTCTCTAAAAAATTATAACCGCCTCCAAAACCTAAAAACAAAAATTGCCGAAGTCGGCTTCTCTTCTGCCAGTCGATTTGTGTTGCCACTAACTTCCTTTTTTGAAGTCGGTTAAAAATTGTAAGATATTTTCAACTACTTTTCTTTTTCAGTACGGTATCATCTTAGTAAATAGACAAAATAATGTTTAACAGCACTAAATTAACGATAACTAAATAAAAATTATGATAAAGAGCCTACAGTAGGAAGACATAACAATTTTGCAAAATTCTAAGATTAAGATTTTATCATACTGTTTTTGACTAAGATTTTAACTTTTTAAAGGTCAAACCCTGGAGATAAGTGATAGAATTTAAGACGGTGAAAACTATATTAATATTTTAGAAAACCTCATCAATTTTGAAAGAATAACTATATGCCATGAATGTGTAGCCGTCAGTTTTCAGATTGTACTATCGTTTCAGCTTTAGATGACAATGAAGGGGCCCAACAGGGCCAACGCCTGCCGGGGTTGCGGAATGTTTATAATAGTTACCTTGACCCTGGAACATAAAAGGCAATCGAAGGAACATGAGTGAGTTTTAGTCAGTAAGAGCCGCACCCAGGACGGGAGCTGCAGTCATTGGATGATTTCCCACTCACCGAAAAAAAAAAAGGTTTAGATGACAACACAACACAATTTTCTTTCGTGACAGGCAATTGAAACTCAAGGTCAAATTGATTTCCTTAATTATTTTGTTTAGCCTAGTAACTCTAGTAATACTGTTTTCTTCTAATTAAGTTTGCCCTTGAATTTAAAGTGAGGTGTCTTCATGGCCTAGCAGTTAAGACGGCTTAGGTTAACTTTTTAGCATAAAGAGGCCTAACTTACGTTTTTAAATATATGTTATGCCCAGAGATCAAGGTGTACTCTAAAACATGATATTGCAGTTTCAATATCATTGTGTTTTTTTCAATCCATACGTTCTTTCTAAGTTTATTTTGGAAAAGGTGAACCTAGATGTATTTTAATAAAAGTCATAAATGGCACTTTGAGTAAGCGTGGTGTGTATACATCACACAAAAATATAACACACGCAAACGAATTATATCCTCTTCTATTTGAAATCTTTTGTAAATACTAGGATTTTCTTTACTATTATTTTAACCATATTTCATTCAAAGTACAGTATATAAATTTAGAAATAAATAACCTTTAGACGATCAAGCGACAGCGGGCTATCGCGCTGCTATTGTTTTTCTATTGTTTCTCGAATCACGAGTGTTCGAAGGTTTAAAACCGTGAATGGTCTTTCATTAAATTTGGTAGAGTACGTGGATAATAGAGATTCACCTTTTCCTGCGGAGTTATAATATAACTTTAAACAAAAGCTTAGCTACAGGAGGACCTAACTGAAACACCTTTTCAGAAAATATAGTTAATTTCTTTTGCTGAAAGTAAACACTTTATAAATTTCTTGCTTTAGTGTCTTGTAAATCTTACTAATATTGTAAGTGTTAAAGTATGTGTGTGTGTGTGTGGATGTTCTTAAGTCTTCCATACAAAAAACTACTAAACGAACTTTGATAAAACTTTACAGTAACATAGTTCACATATAATCATTATATGATCTACGGCAACGGAGCAGTAATTAAATACATGATATAATGCAGGTACATCCGAATTTTAAAATTGCTTTATAAAGATCAAAAACATATTTACGTAGAGTGTCTAATGGTAAATTTTACCATTTATAAACACCTTTCTAATCTGAGCCATAACAAAATGTCAAATCGCTTACATTCATTAATTTTGTACTGAGTGAATGACACTCAGAAGAAAACTTAATTTCCTACAACAATCTCACTAAAATTATGTCAATATTTAACTCCAGATTAATTTGCTGTCGTACCAAATAAAAATATGGTAGAAACTGTTGGATTATAGGCTTAAAGAAAAGTAAATTTATAAGATTAACACGAATTTATTTGTAAAAGAATCATAACGTACAATATTGAAGAAAATCAAAAAAGCAAGCGATTGACGTGTTACAATCCGTCAATGTAATAGATAAACAATCGTAAAGTTAGTTAACCTTTTTTCTTGTGTTTAAACCTTTCTAACACTAAGACCCAAAAATAAAAATTAGATTAAAAATCTTCATAATGTTATGGACGTAGTCTAAATAAATTGATGAGCTTAAAATAGTGTCTGAGATGCGCGAAAAAATTGTAGAGGAAATTCAATAAGAAGATTATCGACTATTAGTAAACTCCTTGATAATAATAGTTATTTTTACTAGAAGGCTTTATTGTAGCTTAAATCTAATGCCTCAACATTTATTTTGATACAAAGCGCGCCGATTAACTTTTAAAAAGCTTTCTTATGAGAATCAGGTTTAATTTTTTTTATTTTACCCGTTATTTTGTTTTGTCGAGAATCGAACCTCGACATCTTCGGGTGCGGCAGGCGCAGCGCGTGTGTGCCGCTGAGCCATCGGTGCGGCCGGGCGACCGCGGTGTGGTGCGCGGGCGACGGGCGACGCGGCACACGGACGGACCTCACACACTCGCTCTTCAAGCACATATACCCCACTTCTCCGTGGGCCACCGCTTTGTTAACATATTATTATATGTCGATTTTTGGACATTAAATTCAGTTTGTACCAGCAGTATACAGTCCACTCTCATTTATCTCCACCATCTTCGAGACCCTCACACTGTTCTAAACAGTTTTTGGTCCTTCGCGAAACTGAAGAACTGCCAGAAATCGTCGTCATTTTAAT
Organism: Athetis lepigone; assembly: GCA_033675125.1. Lineage (NCBI taxonomy): Eukaryota > Metazoa > Arthropoda > Insecta > Lepidoptera > Noctuidae > Athetis > Athetis lepigone. Next base: position 8,495,816 of record CM066230.1, on the reverse strand, counting down.
TATCGTCATCGAAACTGGACGGGCGGACTTTGGACCCTGTTTGTTCGAGAAGGCTACGTGACACGTCGCGCGTCCACATTTATATGAGACGGAGGACAATTTGAAGAACAAAGGCGAAGAAGACAAACATTTGTGGTTGGATAAGACGTTTTGTGAGTTCGTTCCATTTTTCCTTATTTTTCCCGCTTATCTCTTTACCGAATATTTCCGTTTTCTTTCTTGCCTAGCTTCAAAATAGCCCAATTGAGCCATCCATTTGGTGGTCTTGTCTACGCTAGTTCTTTCGTCATCATCATTTTTTTTCTGCATTCTGAAAGCGTTGTAATTAATCGTAAAATTATTACACGCATTTATTTTATTTCAATAAAGCTGTCGCTGTTGCTTATTCGTTTGCCGCCGTCTTCAATAAACAGGTTTTGCTAACGGGCTCGAATAACGTGCGAGGCCAGCTGTGTCCTTTGTTCTATTGTGTAGCTAATAACTTTACTTTTATTCTTTAAATCCTTTTATTTAAAGTTATTAGTGGATTAATTTACTTTTGCCTGCTCATATTTTTTCTTCTTCTTACTTTATTCAAATACATAATGCCTGATAATCGCAAAACTTTAATAAAGAAACGATCATCGCTGAAGGCTAAGCTTACAACTTTCAATAAATATTTAAATGTCCTTAAAAGCTGCCAAGCGCTTAGTAATATGCAGATCGCAGAATTGGAGTGCCGACTAAGTAAAATTGAAGCATTAAACAGTGACTTCGACACTTTGCAGGATGAGATCGAGATGCTTTGTGATGACTCGTCCGGCGAGGAACAGGAGTCGCCTTCTGAGCGTGAGCAGTTCGAAAACGAATATTTTGCCCTGGTGGCAAGTGCACGCTGTTTACTCGCAGCTAAACGTCGTGATTCTACAGCAAGCTTCAATGACGCACAATCAGGTGAGGATTTCAAGGCCGGCCCTAGTGTTAGGTTACCTAAAATTGATTTGCCTCAGTTCAGCGGTAACTATCAGCACTGGCTCGAATTTAGGGATGTTTTTACTTCAATCATTCACAATAATAAACATATTGACAATATTAATAAATTCCATTATCTTCGCGCTTCGCTTACTGGAAGTGCAGCTTTAGTTATTAAACATATTACCGTGTCTAGTGATACGTATACAATAGCGTGGGATTTATTGCTTGAGCGGTACGACAACAATCGTCTGCTTGTTAATAACCACGTACAAGCATTATTTAGTCTAGAACAAATACAAAAAGAATCTTGTAAGTCTATTCGTTACCTTATTGATACCACAACCAAAAATATAAGGGCGCTGACAATATTAAAGCAGCCTACTCAATACTGGGATACTATAATGATTTATATGATGGCTTCCAAATTAGATAAAATAACCTTTCGTCATTGGGAAGAACATAGAAATAAGTTGAATGATAGCCCGACTTTAGATATGTTTATAACCTTTTTAAGAAACCGAGCTGATTTATTAGAAGGTTTGGAAGATCATGAAAATCATTCGAGTTCTACCCACAATAAAATAAAATCAAAAAATGAAATTTCATCATCATGTCCGTTATGTAATCAATCTCATTTGTTATATAACTGTGAACCTTTTAAGGTTCTTTCCGTTGAATCTCGCATAGAAAAGGCTAAACAATTAAAGGTTTGTTTGAATTGCCTACGTCCTGGCCATACCAGTCATAGATGTAATTTAACAACGGGTTGTAAGTACTGCAAATATAAACATAACACGTTGTTACATCTCGAAAAACCTAATTCAACTGCTAAATCTACTAGTGAAGGTGTTGTACTTACTAGTGGTAATATCACAGATTTTACTGCGTCGCGCATATTTCTATCCACAGCTATTGTGCAAGTGATAGACGGGAATGGTAAAGAACACAACGCGAGAGTACTGCTGGACAACGGGAGTGCAATTAATTTGATAACTCAGAGCTACTGTGACCAGTTGCAACTGCCGAGGCGCTGCGTGTCAACAGCTGTAACAGGTTTTAATAATCACGTTACTACTAGCACACAGTCTTGCACCGTAACAGTAAAGTCTCTTTGTAATGATTACTTAATTAATATAAATTGTACTGTTTTCCCCAACATTACACCACTTATTCCGTCATCTTATATAGACGTGACTAATATACGCTTACCACTAGGTATTACATTGGCTGACCCTACATATAACACGCCTTCAAATATAGATATACTTTTAAATGCAGATATTTTCTGGGATATTTTAGGAAGAGAATCGATCGAGTTAGGTAAAAATAAACCAACATTACGCGAATCCAAATTAGGCTGGTTGGTTACTAGACATGTTACGTCACCGCAACAATACTCTAATTTATGTATGTTTTCTCAAGGCGATTCTAATCCAGATCTTACGCGTTTTTGGGAACTGGATACTTTAGATTCTACGCATATTAATATGTCTGTGGAAGAGATTGCATGCGAACAAAGTTTTGCAGCGAATACCTTTCGTAATGACCAGGGCCGCTTCGTTGTGTCAATGCCTTTGAAACGAGATATCAGCGGGTTAGGCGATTCATTAAAGTTGGCCAAAATTAGATTGTTCTCTTTAGAAAGAAAATTTTCACGTGACCCTAATTTTAAAGAAAAATATTTAAACTTTATGCGTGAGTATGAGTCCTTAGGACATATGACGGAGAACAAAAGTTTTTCGTCTAATGATAAGCTCGAAACTAAGTACTATTTTCTACATCACGGTGTCATTCGTGAATCGAGCACCACCACAAAATTACGCACTGTATTTGATGGATCTGCGGCCACCACGTCAGGTGTCTCATTAAACGACATTCAGATGGTGGGCCCAGTCGTCCAAGATGATCTTTTTTCAATAATTATACGTTTTCGACAGCATAAATTTGTGGTTTCCGGCGATATCGAAAAAATGTACCGGGCCATAGAAATTAACCCTAGTCAACGATCATTACAACAAATTGTTTTTCGTTTTGATTCCAGTCAACCATTAAAAACATATACTTTAAACACATTGACCTATGGGACAGCATCAGCGCCCTATTTGGCGACTAAGTGTCTTACAAGTCTAGCTTCTACGGTAAGTGACCCACAAATAAAGAACGCCATTCAACATGATTTTTACATTGATCATTTCTTGAGTGTGGGTTTATCAATCGAAGACACAATTAAATTAGCTAAAGGCGTGGCCTCAACTTTGTCAGATGCTAAATTTAATATAAGAAAATGGCAGTCAAATAGTCTTGACGTACTACGGGCAATTTCAAGTCTTGCACCATCTATCCCTCACGAATTTACTGACACAAAGGTAAACGAAATATCTAAAACCTTAGGTTTAAGTTGGGAACCCAGTTCAGATCAATTGTCATTTTCAATAAATATCAAAAACAGTAAACATTCCACTAAGAGGCACATCTTATCAATAATTAGTCAAATTTTTGACCCATTAGGTTTAGTGGGTCCGTGTATAGTAGAAGCAAAAATTATTATGCAACAATTGTGGATAAAAAAGTATTCTTGGGATGAGAATCTGCCCAAAGAAATAAACGACCGTTGGATTTCCTTTGTTGATAAATTTAAACATCTGAACTATTTAAAAATACCACGTTGGATTATTTGTAACGACCATACTAGGTGTGAAATTCATGTTTTTACTGATGCGTCGGAGAATGCCTACGGCGCGTGTTTATATATTAGGTCAATTAACAGCCTAGGTCACATTCACACACAATTACTGGCTTCAAAAAATAGAATTGCGCCAATAAAACCAGTCACTATTCCGCGGCTGGAACTGTGCGGAGCTGTACTGGGTGCATACTGTTTGTTAAAGTCAAAACAGCATTAACGTTAAATATACACAAATGTCGATTCTGGTGCGACTCGACCGTTGTTTTAAGTTGGTTGTCATCTCAACCTAATCAATTTAAACATTTTGTGAGTAATCGTGTAAACGAGATACAAAAGAAAACACATAGTCACATTTGGAGCTACGTACCGTCTAAATTAAATCCCGCAGATTTAGTATCGCGCGGCTTATCTGCTGATCAGTTAAGTAATGAGTCTTCATTATGGTGGCACGGACCACAATTTTTAAAATTAAACGAGGATATGTGGCCTACAATGCCAAACACAAATAAAATTCTAAAACAAAAATGTGAAGAAAAAATATGTCTAACTACGAATGAAATAAACAATACCCACATTGAACAAAATATGAATATAATATCAAATACGTTACAAAAATATTCTAATTTTAATAAATTACAAAGAATCATTACTTATGTACAACGATTTATAAATAATTCTAAAAATAAAACAAATAAACTTACCAACACATTTACACCTCGAGAATTACAAAATTCTTTATATATTATTATTCGTCAAGCTCAGTCTGAGATGTTTCCCACTGAGTCTGTTATTTTAAAAGCTGGCAAGGCTTTACCAAACAATAATCGATTGCTAAGTTTGTCACCATTCATAGATGAAAATAATATTATTCGTGTTGGTGGCAGGTTGGACAATTCACCGTATTGCTATGATGTTAAGCATCCGATACTCATTTGTAGTAAACATCATATAACAAAACTATTATTTCGAATGTACCATTTAAAGTTATTACATGCTGGACCGCAGTTACTATTATCAAATATACGTCAAACATATTGGCCACTAAAAGGGCGAAACTTATCGAAATCTACAGTAAAAAACTGCGTTAAATGTTTTAGATATAAGGCTCAGACTGTTCAGCCCATAATGGGCCAACTTCCTTCGAATAGAACAAGTTTAGAATTTCCCTTTCTACATTGCTGTGTGGATTATGCTGGGCCAGTGCTTATAGCGGATCGTAAAGGTCGAGGCTGCAGGCTCTTGAAGTCCTACCTGTGCATTTTTGTGTGTATGTCAGTTAAAGCTATTCACTTGGAGCTTGTTACAGAACTCACGAAGGAAGCTTTCTTGGCCGCGCTTAACAGGTTTGTTGCTCGCCGGGGGAAGCCACAAAGTATTTCGTCCGACAATGGGACGAACTTTGTTGGTGCATCCAACGATCTACATAAATTTCTCCACGGTGCTAATATTCAATATAGTATGGCACAAGAAGGTATTGATTTTAAATTTACTCCTCCATATAGCCCTCATTTTAATGGAATGGCAGAGGCAGCTGTCCGTTCGACTAAACATCACCTTAGACGTCTATTACAAGTAGTTCATTTTACGTATGAGGAGATGGCCACATGTTTGGCTCAAATTGAGGCTATTTTAAACTCTCGCCCACTTACTGTCCTGTCTACTGATCCCTTCGATTTCTCCGCACTCACCCCTTCCCATTTTTTAATAGGACGACCACTTACGTCGATTCCACATCCACAAGTTTTGGAAAAGGATGTTAGCTGCACAGAGCGCTACAAGCGAATAGAATACATCCGACAACATTTTTGGGCCCGATTCCGAGACGAATACATCTCAACTCTTCAACAGAAAACAAAATGGTTAACGTCTTCAAACAGCGAGCTCAAGCCTAACGATGTAGTCCTCGTTAAAGACAAAACTCTTCCCCCATTATTATGGCCACTAGGAAAAATCATTAGCGTTCATCCGGGTGTCGACGGGATCAATCGAGTTGCCGAGGTGAAGACGAGGAGGGGCAACATTCGGAGAGCGTACAATAATATTTGCCCTCTTCCAGCTCAAGATGTTTAACTTCCGCAACATTCATCTCAACGTGGGCGGGAATATGTCGAGAATCGAACCTCGACATCTTCGGGTGCGGCAGGCGCAGCGCGTGTGTGCCGCTGAGCCATCGGTGCGGCCGGGCGACCGCGGTGTGGTGCGCGGGCGACGGGCGACGCGGCACACGGACGGACCTCACACACTCGCTCTTCAAGCACATATACCCCACTTCTCCGTGGGCCACCGCTTTGTTAACATATTATTATATGTCGATTTTTGGACATTAAATTCAGTTTGTACCAGCAGTATACAGTCCACTCTCATTTATCTCCACCATCTTCGAGACCCTCACACTGTTCTAAACAGTTTTTTATTTACGTATTCTTTGAATTCATATTAATATTCCTCTTGTATCACTCTAACTATTGCTGAAAACTGCATTAAAATCTGTTGAGCAGTTTAAAAGATCCAGCAAACATGTAAAGATATTTTTTTTATAAGATTCTAATCAATATTCTTTCTAATTTAATGCCAGTAGAAGTTACTACTTTACTTATTACAATAAGCCAATGATTAAAAAGTATACTTCTGGTGCACTTTTTTAATTCAAAATAAATTAAATACTGTTTTTATAATTAAAATTGCTTTGCTGTAAATCAATGGTAATTTTAGGGAAATAAGTAGTTTTCATTTAGTATTTAGTTTAGTAGTTTGTTTTGTAGTTTGAGGAAATTCAATAATTGAAATAGTGTTTTGAAACTAGCGAATTCACATTAAATCCTTAGAGAGACTCAATAAAATACACCAGTCAAAAGTAGAACTTATAATTTTCATTTTGTCATTCCGCAAAAATCCTAATACTATTGGTCTTCTATAATATTATGCCCTTACTAATAATCACTGTGTAAAGTTATGCAATGAATAAAGCCTGTGTAACCATACATTTTTTGACGTATAAACCTGTCATAACTTTATTCAGCGATTATTAGTAAGACACTTAGTCTTCAACCATAACATATCCAATAGTTTTATAACAATACAGTATACTGTAAGGTTGTTAAACCTCGTAGACAACCAGCAAATTACCTAAATGTGACAGGTGCGCCAAGGCGGCAACCCAGTTAATGGTCAACAATAAAATTAATTTTATTAAGGCCACCGACGAATTCATGAACATTTCCCCACAGTTAGGGGCCTATAAACTGCGTAGACATTAATTAAGTAAAAATTGGATAACGAGTCTCTGATTTTATAGGGACGCATTTAAATAAGAATCACTTTATTATTGAACCGTGACGTTTGGCTGATTTGTTTACGGTTTTCGATAATAAGTGCATAATTATACTTTGTTTGTAAATAGTAGACCAGACTAAATTTCGGTCACGTCGTCGGCTAGACTGAGGTAACTTGTATACGCAGAGTTGCAGTACTGTAACACGGGATACCGAAGTTTGAAATGTCGATACACAGTATTTTTAAAGTTCATCACCGCGAATTACGTGAATTAGAAAGAACGGTATTTCGAATTACGTGACTTACAATGTGCATTACCGCGAAGTACGAAATCACGAAAGTTTGTTATTACGAATTACTGTATCTCGAATGTTTATCATTGCGAAGTACGGGACTTCGAAAGAGACGTGGAAAACTGAACGGACGCGTACGCGTCTTCTTACAATATCGTTTTTTTAAGCTGGACAGAGCTCAATAAGTGTGCGTAGTCCCTTAATCCGAATGATCGGCAATCCAGCACAATTGGGTGCTTTCCATAACTCACCAGTTCCTAACTCCGGTCTACTACTGAAAAAATCCTGTTGGAAAAACACAAGCACTTTTGTGTCCAACCAGGAAATCGAATCTTGCTCTAATTTCCGTACAAATAATAAACAGGACAAGGCGATTAACATTTTAACTGGCAGACGTCAATTGGTTAGAAAGAAAAACATTTTCACAAAAATAAACCTCTATTTCAATGAATTATGGAATATTTTGATAAGCGGCCTTTATCCGCAGATATTATTGTTTTGAACACCTCCATAAAAGCTATTTTTTCTTAGAATACAATAAGAAAACACGAAAATACACTTACGTATTAAACTTGCCCTTTCCTTGTGAGAAGAAAATCAACAAACAATGGTTGAATGGAAAATATTTCGGCTCAACAATAGTATCAATTCTTTTGATCATAAAAGTGTCATAGATTTTTTTTTTACACACGGCCATCTGATTCCAAAACTGAGCGAATGTTATTGTAACCACACAACTGTTATAAATACTTCTATAATTTATAAATACATACAGACATACATTTTATAGATAAATTTCACCCAGCCACATAACCAACAATCACGCTCATCTCACAAAGTTTGTCCTGGATGGGAATCGAACCCACGACCTCCAGCTTAGCCGGGTCGGGGTCAATTTTTTGATCACACCAGCGTCACAGATTATTAATACTTACTGTTTGCTGTAAACGATTTTATGGTCGTTCAAAAAGTCATAACATCAATCAATTATTAATATTATGTCGTAAGTAAAGGTATCACCGAGAGTCAACGACATTCTGTACAAGTTTTATTACCTGAGATTAGTATTTATGGCTTAGTGACGGGAATCTTTAAGTTTTATGAATAAAGCTTTGTCCACATTAAGCTATGAGTATATGATATACATAGTTGGATTTGCAAAGTTTAGGTCACCGACTGACACTGTCGAACTGACTCCCATAGTGCGAGGAAGACGCCTATCTGTCCCAAAGCATTTTGTGGCTCGCCTAATTACACTTTAGCTTTGCGGACTAAATGACATCGGCGATTCTTAGTTTCATAGTATTGCTTAAGAAATAAAAAAGAATATTATTTAGATTATCAACGAATTTATAAACTTTTCCAACTATAGAAAAAAGTAAATGATTGATTCATCTCCCTCCAACTATTTGGTGCTAAATGTAATCTGATAAATAAAAATAAATTATCTTCATGAAACTCATTATTTTATTGACGTTAGGAAAAATACAGTTTGCCATTTTATTATCAACAAAATTATCGAGCCAACAAAAATGTGGTTTCCACGCCTCTGTAGCTAGGTATAGCTATAGAGAATTAGCTATATATAAATAGCTATAGCTAGGCTTTATTGAACGCCCGTTAATATTCTAGTCGTAACAAGTAAGTATTGACGTAAGTACAATATATAAAATGTTACGTCTAAACTCAAAAAACCAGAATAAAAATAGATATACAACAAAAGAACAGAAAATAGACATGTTTTGTCGCTATCAACTACCTATATAATACAGGTATTTGTGGCAACCATACCGAGATCCCTTTGTGTATCTAAAAGAAACCTACGCAGTGTTCTTTTAAAAGTGCCTAGTGCTTTAATACGTTGTCACCTGCAACCTAAGGCTACTTGTCTACCACCACCGTCACCGTCACATCACCGAGATGACGGCGAAAATGGCGATACATACGTTTACGCACGTCACATCACCTCATTTAAAACTTAGCCAGAAATAATCTCGTTCTCGTTCTCAGTTCTGTGTGACCTAAAGCAGGCCGCACATCGGGCATATAATTGTACCTCGGTAAATATGGCGCCAAATTTGCAACGCGATAAAATTATCGTCCCCGTATATCTGTTCACGGTTACGCACACCAAGGACGCCATTTGTTGCGGACGTATACATTACATTTTTGGCAAACAATTGCGGCGCAACAATTGTGACGAGGTAGGTTTGATGCATTTAGCATGTGGCACCGCTGATGTGCGTTCTGGTTAAATTTACAGTTTACACACACATTATGTAATGAAGCTTTTGTCAAATATCTATCTCCTCCCTATAATCCACCGATAGAAAGGTTATTTTATAACTTACTTAACTTTAGGAGAAAAAGTAAAAGACTACTGAATCTATTTTGAACTACTGACAGATTTTCCACACAGAAACGAATAAACGGCTCCTGATATGTAATATCCGATTCGAATTTGCCCTTAAAGATATTTTTACCTAACTACGGGGAGGCAAAAATAAGGGTTATGACTTTATCTGTAAATAGAGTAACCACGGCTTTGCCTCGACTATTTTTGTGCTTAATCTTGATTTTTGTCTGAAATACCTGAAAATAAAGTACCAATGATATCTACACAAGATATATAAAGGTAAAATGCGAACGTTCAATACAAAAAGTAAGTCCAGTTTAGTCCTAGTTTCATCCTAGTCTGAGGGCGCCACACTGCGCAATAGGCACCAAAAATTATTCTAGAAGATTCTTGTTACGATACTAATACAGAAAAGGCGTCCACTGTTCTTCATAACAAATCACTGCGTTGACAACAAACAGAAGCTACAATCAGTTTTTCTCCGATTCTCATATTAACATATAAATTGGGGACGGGAGCACTTCAAACAAAATTATTACCTCCCGTCACCCGTGGTAATATCTGCTCGTGACTTGGGGCTACCTATAACCATAATTTGCCTGTACCATGGAAAACATGTGTGTTTACGAAATGAATCCCTTAATCATGAAATCCGGTTAAGGGCAGCCTGGCGAGTTCACGAAGGGTTCCGGATTTACTAATGCTGTTTTTTTTTTCAGGAATTTCAAAACAAATACTTGAAGGTAATTAGGGTGCATTGGTCAACAGACCAAGAGGGCTCTAATGGTAATTTAGCAGATCATAGTATGAAGAACATTACAAATCACAAAACTGGCCCAGCCTTGTTGGAGATCTTGTGGATTGTCAATATGTGGGCATTTTGTGATTTTAAAAGTAATTCATAATATGATAAATAATGATCACGCAACGTGCCTTTTTGGTCTCCTAGTTAAGCAGCAACATCTTAAGCAATGGAACGGTATTCCACAGGCTATCAGGACATATCCAGAATCTCAAAATCCCACCTTACTAGAATACTTCCTTCTTTTGAACACGTTTGCTTATGCGAGTCTCCACTCAACCGGCTAATGGAGGCATAGGACCTTGTTACGTGCGGAAATCAAACCTGCTATGCTATGATAACCGACTACTACGATAACCGTGCCATAGTTATTTGGTTGTTATAACGAGAATAAAACAAAGACACTGTCTTTGTTTTATGTAAAAATTTAAGGTATTCAAGAGATAGGGACAGCCCGTTGACAGACAGACGATGGACGACAGACAAACAGACATCTGAGGCTTATAACGGTCCCCTATAAACCCTTTGGGTACGAAACCCAAATTTCAACTGTTTTTAATGACATATTTCCCTGCTTTTTTGCTTGTTTTTTTATTCAGGTTTTTTTTCTGTAATTTTTTTTATGTGTTTACAAAAAAAATTACTTAGCAATTTTCAGCAGGATTATGGTCTGTATATACCCAGCTGTTTCCATCCAATCTAAACATTTTCACTGCACTTGCCTGAGAGCGTTCCACCCCAAGTTAATTGCTTTTGCAGATTGAAAATAAACATTCTTTGTAAAATTTTGTATTTTAAAAATAAACATTCCTTTTCTTTGGCCAAAATATATACCTACTATTGGAGACGTTGGAGTAGTTTATTGTTTATACTTATGTATACCAAGCTAAAAAAAAGGTTTTCAAAATTGATTAATGGTTATCAAAATTTTGAGTGATATCAATATAATATTTTTGCTGAAAATAAACGTTAATTTCTTCTCGAATTTAAAAATTATCAGCTGAATAAAAATAAATTTTTTGCTTTATAAGAATCTTCCGCAGACCCTCGGTCTTAAATCAGCCAAATTAGATCAAGCAGCCAAAACTTTTGCCAATATTATTTTTATTGATAAAAGCTAGCTTTCTATTTGTTGGTTAGTAAACTTTATCTTGCTAAGACTTGATTCATAGGTCCTACCTAAATAAACATTTGCATTTCTCATTTCATAGCAGAACTACTGACCTAGATAGAATTCGAACAACTTTATATTGACTTCTTTCTATCCATACTTCCAAGAAACTTGCACGAATGTGATTGACTTCAAATAGACGAGCGACAGTTTGCCGACATTGCGTCGACGTACGTTGTCGACTTTACATCCTGTCATCCCTCACCACAATATCATGACGTTATTTATTATTGTCCAAGAATTTTAAATAAAACACTGGATACTGCACCACGAAGAAAAAATTGAGGACCAAAAATATGACCTTGACTCGTCATTTATGTTTTGCGTGTCTTTCTTGAGGGACCATAAGAAAGAGACGCAAAACATAAGTGACGAGTCAAGGTCATATATTTGGTCCTCAATTCTTTCTTCGTGGTGCAGTATCCAGTGTTTTATTTAAAATTCTTGTTATTGTCTGTTGTTGCATAGTTTTTAGTACACTAGCGACCAGTTTCGGACGGGTGTTACAAATCATTAAACATCTCGGCTTTTCTTTACTCTTATATGCACATATTATACACATCCTCTGTCCTTCCAACATCCTACTGAATCACTCTATGAATTAAAACAAATACACATCAAAATCCGTTACGAAAGATCTAAGCATACATAGGGACAGACAGAGAAAAGTGGCTGTTCTAAAAGACGCAACAGAAAAATAAAGTACACGACCAAACATTAATATTTTATTGAATCTGTGTACGAACTCTACCTGCGGTTTCACCTGAGTATTAATTTTTTGGTTACTGCTCTGCTTCCTCGAGTAGTTTAATGTACCTTAGTGTAACTTTGACATATTACTGTAGCGATTCGTAAAATCTATTCAGTAGTTTTTGGGTGAAAAAATAAAACGACAGAAAAGTTAATTACAAACTATGAGAAATACGAATCACATTTTGTTCAAAATAGAAGAGAAATATTTACGAGTTTTCCATGTATTTTTATTTTTGAATAAGGTTTAAAAGGAAATTGAACACTTATTAGAACAAAGAACTATTTTAAAATAAAAAAACTTTTTTCATAAACATTGATCCACCCTTACAACCTTTTTTTATAATATTACTAGTTTAAAATCTCAGTGCTCCCTGAAAGTTCTGAAAGCGTTTCATAAATACTGCAGGCGTCCTAATGAGGATTTATGTAAGAGATAACCGTCATGTTTATAGCCCATGAATTCTGAATAACAATGTGCATAGTCGGCACAGTGCATCACACTTGAGAAATACTTGCTAAGTGAATGATCTCGTAAACTAAAGATGAATTTTTATATGCTTCACTCTATCCCTATGAATAACTAACGTTTTGTGGAAACATAATTCTTCTCCCTATTTAATATCACGTCGTCTTGAGTGAAATTTGTAGGGAAAGGTCGTTCTTTGTGAGAAGATTAGGTGCTTTGAGGAAATTTTGCATCGTGGATGAGAATTTGCTGTGCTTCGTCTTTAAAAACTTGTAGGTAATAAAATCTTGTTACAGTAATTCAATCTTTTTAAATAATACCGTTTTCGGGTTTTCCTTTACTGATGCTATATAACATTACTGTGCCACAATTTGCCACAAAGTAATGTAGCAAATTTTATAGTTCTACGACAAGTACCTTATGAGCTTTGATTCCCTTCAGAGTGTCAAAATATACGATTTTGGTGACATGAATGGCCGTAACTTTATTTTTGCTGAACTAAGAAGTTTGAATTTTTTCACAGCTTCAAGGGACTGTTACTTTACGCGTTCTCGAGATAAAGTGGCTTGACAGACAGACAAATTAACAACAAAGTGATCTTATTAGGGTTCCATTTTTTCCTCTTGGAGTACGGAACCCTAAAAATGATCAACATATTTATTCGTAAAGATAAAGTGATTAAGGTGGCTTGCTCGCCTCATGTTATAGGTTGTGAATTCATGGACATGTTTCAATATCAGTTTTTCAATTCTTATGTACGTACTTTCTGAATAAAAATGGGTCTACTACATTAATTTGTTTGTGCAAGTCGCGGAAATGTCTACTCGCGCAAATGGCCGCGCGCGCATTTTAGTCCTTGACTGTTTCTTATTTTTCATCTTTAGTATAGAGCTCAGTATTAACATATCCTGTCCTTTTGCCTAGATTTACGTAGCATTTCTGAAAAAAAAAACTGGGTAAAAGTTTAAATGTGAATCAAAATATTTTTCTTGGTTTTTTTTTTTTTTTTTTTTTATTACAATGGGCTTGCTCTTGGTCCCAGACTAGCCCGAGGGCATAGACGGAGCCTACAATGGAGCGAGCTTACCCAGTAGATGCCTATGCACTCTATTCCTAAATATTTCCGGGTTATATGAATTTTACACAAAATACAATTTTTATATTTCATTGTTCTGACCCTTGAAATAGCAGCTACACAATTACCTCAACTGTCGCTTTATTTTTCTTACTGCAAATAGCACATAACAGTAACACGTCTGTATGTCATAAATGTTAGCATTTTGCTTACAAACTAAAATATCAAAGAGTTTTCTCTTTGTTGTCTCACTGGGCGAAATATTTGGGATTTTTATCTTAATATCCTTAGTGATTTGTTCCAAGATATACACATTTACGCGATGACTGAAACACTACTTCTATTAGAATTGTTTCAAGGGAGAGAAAATTATATAATTTTGTTTGGTAGGCGTGAACTGAATCTTTACGTTATATTATTATCTAGTTATTACGCCATAAATAAACATTACGATCTCAAATAAAAGTTTAGTTGAAATGGTTTCAATCGTGGGTTGATAAACCTAGACTACAAGTTTTGGGACACCGTGATTAAAAAAAATGTATTTGCTTGGCATAAACTATGACGTCACACAAAGCGCGTCAAAATGGCCTGTGGTTAATTTTTTTTTAATGGCGTGTGTTGCCTATTTTTGGCTCATTTTTAAATTAATTTTAATGATGTATAGTGATGTAGGCTAGCGAATAAAGTATAAAGAAAATACATGTACATTTCACAGAACGAATCATACTTATACCTACGCAAAATCATATAAAGTTCAGTGCCTTATGTTATTTAGCTGTGTATGTTATTTATATAGAATTAACTATGTAATATTACCAATAAAATTTCAAGCAAAACATTTAATTAAACCTATCCACAATTGACACTTTTCAACAATTGACACTTTTCACATTTTCAACGCCACATTGGTCGCGGCGCTTCAGCAATTGTGTCGAAACCCCGCGGCCACAAATCAAACCTTTTGTCATGTAAATTTAGAACCACGCTTTAAATTTGTGTAACTTTTCAAACAAACTTTGATCCTATTTTGTAGAGTTGAACCAAGTCTAGTACTCGCGAGTGGGTTACGCGTACAATCGTGTGATTGTGTTTTTCCTTTTGTTACTGTAAGCAAATTAAGTACTTGTACCATCTTTATAGTATGACTGGTGAAGAGAGACCGATACGTAAACACATGATGGTACTCATGAAAACAAACAGCTGACTGTGGCGCTGCTATTGTCTTTCTATTGTGTCTCGAATCACGTGTGTTCGAAGGTTTAAATAATTTAATGTAGCTGTCAAAACAGATTAAGTTTTATTTACATTTTAGGTTTTATGAAAAAATAATGAAAACATTAATGAGTTGTATAAAAATAATGATTTCATACTATTTAAACTAAACAGAAGAACGAAATTTAAAAACACAAAGAAATAATCTTTCACCAAAAAGCCTGTTTTCTTATTATGTATATTAGAGAGCAGCATTTTAATAAGAAATATAAAAAGATTTATAGGGCCGCGAAAACTTCATAGCGTTATAACATGTATCGCTTTTTTATTACTTGCTATTACAAAACCTACAATATGAATATGTTAAAAAAGTGACAAGCAATCAACAGATATAGTGAAAATACCAAAAAAAGCGTGAGATGATAAAGTTATTTCACGAAATTACTCTGCTACGTGATTCTACTAGCAACTTGAAGTTTTGCTACAGTTGACGTTAATACAAATTGTGCCAGTAATAAATTCGAAAAATTAAGAAATGTAAGTGCTTAATATATTGGTGACAACATTATAATCTTCTACGCTTTTTTCCTTTTCTGGGTGCAGATGAATACCAGGAATGCTGACGCTGCATATCTGAGCTCCACAATTGGGTAGTTTCCACCATTAACCAATAAATGTTAGACTCAATTTCTATAAAACTTTTATTAATTTCAGTTCAATAAATTCGGTTCATTTTCAATTTGCTATAAAATTTGATTTTTAGTTGCTTTGAAATCAATAAATAGATAGTCAACTGAGTTGTAATTTTAGTGACGTCATAAGTTTCCATTGTCATACAAAATCTATTGGAGAATTGCGTTTTGACAGCTCATAAAAAGTACGTCAATTGATAA
Source organism: Athetis lepigone (assembly GCA_033675125.1). NCBI lineage: Eukaryota > Metazoa > Arthropoda > Insecta > Lepidoptera > Noctuidae > Athetis > Athetis lepigone. The sequence goes on along the minus strand of CM066230.1, from coordinate 8,479,879 downwards.
TGGTGGAAACTACCGAATTCTGTGAATAAGTACCCAATTGTTGCGTTGTAGAGACCGACAGTTCAGCAGCTGCCCTAGCATTCATGAGTTAATTTTTATTGTAACACTAGCTTTTGCCTGCGACTTAGTTCCCGTTCCCAGGGGATTTTCGAGATGAAAACTTTTATGTCCTTTCTCGGGTCCAGACTATATCTGTACCACTGTCAAATTGATTCAGTGCATTAGAGTAGACTAATATTAGTATGAATTTGTGTCGTAAAAAAATAACAGCTTTGTAGAATAAATTACGGATTATTAATAGGTCCCATTGTGCAAATAAATAGAAAATTTATAATAAAGAAAAGCTTCTTAGAAATCACTGTGACGCCTACGCCGAGTCGTGAGCAATAAACATGGATTGAATAGCAATTGCCTGCGCGAAATATATTAAAATATTTCATTTATTTAAATAAAAACTCGTTTGAAGATAGAGGTAGATTATGAACAGTAAAGTCCTTATCAACTATTTATGATACTGTGTAAAGGTGAGGTGTAGTGGTATAAAGGTGCGCTATCGGCGAAGCATTAAGGCGTTTGTCCACCCCTCCGTCACCGTGACGTCACCATAAAGGAGATGACGGCGTCGAAGTAAGAAAGAAAGAAAGAAAGAAAATACATTTATTTCGCACAGCAGTGCCGGTATGATGGTTCACATAACATACATACATTACATGGAGTTTAAAAAAAAAGGAAGTATTTCACGGGCCTGCCCCCTTGCCATGACGTTTAAAGTAAGATTGTTTTATTCCTGTTCAGGAGTGTGCAAGTGACAGCGTTAGACACGTTGTCTAGCGCCGTCTCTTTCCCACTGAAAGTAATATCAAAGTAATACTGCTTATAAAGAGCTTTTTTTTTTGCTGAGTGGGAAATCATCCAATGACTGCTCCCGTCCTGGGTGCGGCGGGAGGGCGTGTCAGACTCTTACTGACTAAAACCCACTCATGTTCCTTCGATTGCCCTTTATGTTCCAGGGTCACGGTAACTATTATAAACATTCCGCAACCCCGCTTATAAGAGCTTGTGGTACGCCCCCTGTTGGTCTAGTGGCTAGTGACCCTGATTGCTAAGCCGGAGGTCGTGGGTTCGATTCCCACCCAGGAAAACCTTTGTGTTATGAGCATGACTGTTTGTTCTATGTCTGGGTATAATTTATGTATAATATGTATTTATTTATAAAGTATATAAGTATGTATATCAGTTATCTGGTTACCATAACACAAGCTCTGCTTAGCTTGGGATCAGATGACCGTGTGTGACTTGTCCGAAGATATTTATTATTTATTTATTTATATACCCACATATACAAAAAATATACTAGTCAAAACAAAATAAGGGCCACCACTTATTTTTAATATTTTGGTGAATTCATTTACTTGAGTGCATATTTAGCATCTGATTAATGACCCACGACGTGACGGTGACGTCTGATTAATCACACATGACGTTAATCAAGTTTTGACAAACAGCTTATGTGGATTTTTTAATGTTCTTTGTAACCACTCGATTTTACCATCATTTAAGTTGATTCTTAAATTCATTGCATGAGTGGATATAGTGGTGAACAGTTTAAAATTGCTTTACCAACGGGAATATTAAACAATTGCTAACAAAATGCCGCGTATTCGACGGCATATGGACTTGCCAACAGTTACTAGAGCTGTAACATTAATTCAACAAGGGCATTCACAACGTTCTGTAGCTCAGCAGCTCGGCTATTCTCGACGAGCGATTCAGAATGCTTGGAATCGATTTCAAGAGACGGGAACAGTATCGAGAAGACGTGGATCAGGCAGAGTTAGAGCTACAACTGCACAAGAAGACCGTTATGTTCGCTTGACTGCGCGTAGAGAGCGTTTTGTCACCGCTCGCTCTTTACAAAATCGCTTGCGCCAAGCTACGGGGACCCGCGTTAGCGACCAAACAATTAGAAACCGGTTGCACGAAGACCAGCAGTTCTCCAGAAGACGCGTAGTGCGAATACCACTTCGTAGTTCTCATCGTGCAAACCGACTTGACAATGCACGTGCGCATACAGCTAGTAGCACTAGAGCTGCCCTAGCAGCGGCTAATATCCAGGTGTTACCGTGGCCCGCGAACAGTCCAGACCTCAACCCGATAGAACACATGTGGGATCTACTCAAACGAAGCGTTCGGAGCACTGAACAACCAGTTTTTAATGAAAGACAACTGATTGAGGTGCTCAAATCAAGTTGGGAGCAAATTCCTGAAGAAACAGTACGACACCTGATAGAAAGTGTGCCTACCAGGCTTCAGGAATGTGTTCGCAAAAGGGGAGGGCACACACGATACTGATGAAGTGAAAAAAAGAAACACTTTCAAATGTTTTGAATATTTAAGAATATTTTCTTCAAGAGATTTTTAACCAAAAATTAGTATTCTTGTACAAAAAATTCGTTTTTCATTAATTTTAATTAAATTTTAAGTTTATGAGATTCAATAATGGTAAATCTTATTAATTAAATCATTTCCTAACACCTAATCTCTGCAAACACATGAGATTACTTAAAAAATAACAGTGGCCCTTATTTTGTTTTGACTAGTATATATACGCGTCACCACCGCACGTCTGTCACCCCTTATTAAACTTGCCCAGAAATAATCTTATTCTGGGTAATGTGACGGGGACGGAGCGGTACACTGTCCACTACCACCGCCCTCCGTTTCCGCTTACTTTGTAACACAAATTACATCGTAGTATAAATAAATACTAAGATCAGTTCAATAATAATAATACTGTATTTACAGATATATGTGGTGACGCCTTTCCATTATAATACTACCTAACTAACTGACGGGGATGTTCTATCCAACCCTAAAATATTTTTTCAATTAGATCCAGATATTCTTCAAAAATAATGTTTTCATCCCTTTTTTGTTTCACGGACTGAAAAATACAATACTACTATAAATGTTAACTTGAACCAGTAATCCCAAACAAACAAACTCTTATAATATTAGTTGAGATATATACACCATTAATAAGCTTGTAAACCGTCCACAGATTACAACAAAAACGCAAAATGTGATTCAAATCACCAAAACACAAATCATTACAGACAAATACTTAGTGCGATACCGCCTAAGGCTGCCTGTCCACCGGAGCGGAGCGAGCCAGCGGAGCGGAGCGACGAAGTAATGCGGAGCGGAGTTGCGTACTGTGTCTGTCCACCGGAGCGGAGCGAGGCAGCGGAGTGGAGCGAGAAAGTAAAGCGGAGCGGAGATGCAGACTGTGTTTTTCATTATACAGAGCTAGACCCGCTCCGTTTCCCCGCTCCGCTGCCCCGCTCCGCTTCCCGGTTTTGTATGATTTTTTAAACTAGTTTGTAACTCCCTGTCCACTGAAGAGGAGCGGAGATTTTGTGAAATCCTATTGGTTAATATTTCTCAGTTTCTCCACTCCGCAGCCTAGCTCCACTCCGGTGGACAGGCAGCCTTAAGGTAGTTATTTTCCCGCTCAGTTTTACGACATAATTATTGAAAACAAACACTAGTTTAACGGCTTATTCTAAAATAAGCAACAATTTCGCGGTTGCATGCTGAAAAATAAACAGCGATTTTATGACTTAAAAATACGCATCAATTTTCCCCGTGATAAACATACACCCTGTATATACCGCGAAGTACGTGTTGTGAGTATGCAGGCATCCGTTTCCGACTTTATAGTTATTTGCATCAAATGGTTGTAAATTTGAGAAAGAATTATTATGTTTACACTGTCTGTTTCGATTTTGCTATATACTTTGTGGAATTTTGTGTTTTCTATTTTATTTTGAAGTTTGTTTTCTCTTTGAGAGTGTGGTGTGTCCTTTATTTACAACAAACAAATTTTTGAACTTATGAATAAGAAGCGATTAAAGGAACTAGATTTTAGTCAAAGTCGACACAGAATACCATTGAAAAGTGTGAGTATGTATTTACTGGTTAATTAAAAAAAACCTATATAAAATGCGGGCCTGTGGCACTCTGATCCCAAAAAACAATCGACGAAAGGCCCGTACATTTTCGTAACCGGTTTCGGGCATCTCTTTACGGGATCAAATTCATCAGAAATGGCCGAGCACGACTTACTCTGTAACCCTGTAGAATATTGTTATTCTGAATCAACTTATGGATCAGAGGCGAGGACCTTAACCACGAGGCTATTTCCGTTGGTCGAACATGACAGATTGTGTTTCCTCCAGTTTTGCGACAAATATCAACTTCTGCCCACGCTTGTCTTAACTATTTATAACTTCCATAATATCACCACTATCTCCCACGCAAACAAACCAATGTTATATCTAAGTGGGTGTTTGTTTTTTTGCATTAATTCCCGGAATTTGCGGCTTTTCACTCCAGTAAACAATGTATTCTGAGAAATCGGTATGCATCACAACTATGTAGTATTATCTATTGAATTATGTTCTAAAGATTTAAGGTATAATGGAGCTTTGCAAGTGCTTCAGCTTAATAATATTGCTGTCACTGTCGCACAACTGACAAACAATGATAGCAAGACAGAGTCGGAGAATTGCTTAGTTGAAGTTCGTGCTGAGTAACGCATATTTATCGCGGACTAAGGACAGGGTGCTTAGTGACCAAAGCGGGCTAGTCAAATGTTTGGCTGTCTCCCTCTTACAAGGTTCTACATCGCAGTTCATGCCACCATTGCGCCCACATCCTAGTTAGAACGAGATAGCGCTAATGTTTAATGTATGCGGAACGCGTGCAGGTAAATGCTCCGAAGACAGTATTTTTACTCAGTCTAGACATTTAAGTACTTTAGTGAATAAGTTATAACTAGCAGCCCTCCGCTTTATCTTTGTTTCTCTGCCCCCACCTTGCTCCGCTCCCGCGTCCCATAGTATAAAGACCTATGTATCCTATGTTTATTTCTATAACTTTAAGGTTTTATCAAAATTCGGTCAGTAATTTATTTGTTTGTTTTTTAAGTGTTATTAAAATATCTTTATATTAAAATTACTTTGTTTATTTATAGTTTTAAATTGAGTTATTCCAGTCCATTCGAATCCAAGGCAAATTAATACCAGTGGAAAAGATTTAGGAGATAAGACCCAAATAACTTGTTGAGTCAGCCATTCCTTCCCATGGGAACCAAGCGAACGCTTTGCAACATTTTAATTTATTTAGGTTTTTCTTTTCACTTAAAAAGCAGTCTTACCGTCTTCAAAGTATTTTACGTTCTTTCAAGAGTTTTTCTTTGTCTTTAGGTACTTTAACACCTAAACAGATTACAGTAGGTTTGGGTTATTCTGAAGAGACCTAAGATGTTAGCATTTTTTTTTAGTTTAATAGAGATTCTGAATGTTCAATTTTGTTATGGTGACCCAGTGTTACAATAATTTTATGCGGTTTCGGGTTCAAAATCAGGTAGGTGTGTATGAGAGCTTAAATATTTGTAAAAAAACACAACACAGGAAAAATTTTAAGTATGGGATAAAAAAACTATTACTATTGCACAACTCCTGCCGGGGTTGCGGAATAGTTCTAATAGTTACCGCGGCCCCGGACTACAAAGGGCAACCGCAGGAACAAGGGTGGGTTTTAGTCAGTAAAAGTCTTACACTACCGTGGAGAAATCAGAACTTTTAAACTGCGTTGGTAAGAGAGAGGGGAAGACTAAGCCAAAAACGTGCTAAGTAACTTATATTTATCACGGCCTTTCAAAGTTAAGTCTTAGCAACACAAGAACCTCAGGTTCAAACCTTGAAACTAACTGTAGTTCGAAGAACGAAGAGAACCAAATCACAGCTGTGTGTCTTTCATGACAAACAAGTCCGCGTATTCAGTTTGTGGAACTTTCAACTTTCAAACATCTGGTTTGGATTTCATTGTTTTGAGAACCATTTCAGAAATTACTCTCTGCTTAGTAGGAAGAGAAACTTTTCATTGTCAAGAATTATTAACAAGCGTCGTGTTAAATGTTATATTTGGATATTCTATCAGAAGGGAAATTTGATAAAATGAATTCTCAATTCTTGTTACTGTCTTTTCAGCGACATAAAGCGAGTTCCACTAAAGTTATATGTATAGCTAATAGACGCAGACGCGGCGGCGAACTTTGTTTTGTAATATTTATAAAGGGTGTTAGTTAAAGACTTACATACATAATTATACATAAACAAAATTACCACTACTGTAAGGTCAGAGCCAAAACCTGACAGTAATCATTAACAAACACAGTCTAGCCTATTTGCCACCACAATTAAAATGCTTTACATGATGTTACAGAAACATTTGAATATGACCCCTACAGCGCGTTTGTTTACAGTTTATTTTATTTGAAACTTGAACCTAAATAATGAAAACAATTTGTAATAAACCATTCTTATTAAAACCTTTGTTTTAATGCTTACTTATTTGTCAAAATTAATTTGTTATAAGGATTTTGTTATTGTTAAATATACCTGCTGTTAAATTGTTTACTATTAGTGTGCATTGTTTAAGATTAGTAAACAATTTAACAGCAGGTCAACGTATGTCAATAAATAAACAAATAAATATTTATTTTTAAGGCTTTGTTTATTCGTTGAAATTATAAATTATAAAGAAAACAAACAAATAAAAAACAAGTTTAATATTTACAAAAATAAACAACGTGACGGGCATTGAAAATATGACCTAAAAATTGTAATCAAGGTGAACTTTTATTCTAGTTTCGAGATGACTTTGTGAAATACTATTTACGGGTTGTGCCACCTTTGCAAAGAAAATATTCTTTGTGTTCATATATTTGTAGTATTTTTCCTTGGCAGCCCTGTTTTAATTTTTGATATTTTTTTACGATTCTGTAGATTGTGACTAATTTTCGCATATATTTTTTTTTCGGAAAATATTATGTAAAATTAATAATTATTGGTATGTAACATAAAATTAATTTTGTTATCAGAATATAAACTTGACAGGCTGGCAAGCGGTCAAATAATAATAATGTGATTTAAGAATTTTACTCAATTTCCGTTACAGTAGACTGAAAAAGTTGTGAATGTTTGTTACTTTTTCACACAAAAACTTTCATGAAACTGTATAGTAACATATATTTTAATCATAATAACACAAAGATCGTAGGTGATGTGATGTATCATATGATGACATAACGACTACGACGAGGACGACTACGACGAGTCACAGGATGATGTTATGTCCCGTGAGATATCACATCATCCTATGACTCACGGAAATTGAGCAGTAATCAAAGACAAAACACGGTTGAAATTGCGGAGGACAGCTAAAATATAATATCCACCTATAACGTTAACATTATGGGACATTATAAATTTTACAGCAGCTATAAAATATGGGAATTTTCTTTCACAAGGTAATTTAAATTATTAAATTAATTGCTCGTAAACTTTGAAGTAAAAGGTCGTAAGGTTTGATTGACTTCACGGCTTCTAATTGAAAATTAATTTGTAGAGCAATCTTTAATGTTTTCATGAAGAAGATGCGGTGAAGTACTATATTTTTAGTATTTGTTCTTTTACACAACTTTGTCTTACAGTGTTTAAGACTAGTGGTTAGTGACAAACTATTCTACCTTTAATTACAACAATCTTACCGAAGCAAAAAAAAATGTTATATGTATTGTTTTTGCACAGATGAGGCTTATGTTCCCGGGGGATTTCCGGAATGAATACTATCCTATGTCCTTTCTCGGGTCCCAGACTATATCTGTACCGAATTTCATTCAAATCCGTTCAGTGGTTTTGGCGTGAAGAAGAGACTGACAGACAGACAGACAGACAGAGTTACTTTCGCATTCATAATATTAGAACGGATTTAGATATTATAAAGCTGCTGTTCTATCTTCTCCGTTACTTAGTCCTGAAAACAGAGAATACTGGGTTTGTTATTTTAGTCTTGACTACTATAAAAAAAAGTTTTTTTTTATCTCCGTTACCCACGACCAAATTTTTTTATAAATTTTTATCTTCATTATTCATCAGACGAAATCGCGGGGTTGAGCTAGTATACAAAAGTTTGACACGTGCCTTAAAAGTTGAAAATTATTAAAAGCAATCAAAGGCGCCAAGCTATGGTCTGTTCGCGATGTTAAATATTTACAAAGATTTCTTGATGGACGGGCTGACTGGCTCTTTGAATTTCACAGAACCATCTGATTTTATTATTAAAAAGATTTTTTATAATAAATGTACGTTTTCAACATATACTTGGATTTTTAAAAATATGTTTCTTTTTCATATCGTTCGTTCACACCAAGAAAAGACATTTTACTTCTTGCAATCGCCATAACTTAAATATCGGAGATTTTTCGACAAACTTCCTAAGGATTTAATAATAAAGAATGTTGCTTCTTCAATCCGTACTAATATTATAAATGCGAAAGTAACTCTGTCTGTCTGTCTGTCTCTTTTTCACGCCTAAATCACTGAACCGATTTGGATGAAATTTGGTACAGATATAGTCTGAGACCCGAGAAAGAACAAGGGATAGTTTTCATGGTCCGCGACTTTGTCCGCGTGGAATAATAGTTCCCGTTCCAGGAGGATTTCCGGGATGAAAACTACCCTATCTCCTTTCTCGGGTCCCAGAATATATCTGCACAAAATTTCATTCAAATCGGTTCAGTGGTTTAGACGTGAAGAAGAGACAGACAGTCAGACAGAGTTACTTTCGCATTTATAATATTAGTATGGATCAAACCAGATCCCAATTTATTTCTCTTTTCCTCCCAATCGATTGCCTCACTGAAAACCAACACCAGATGTGTTAGATATTATCGATTCGCGCTATCCAGAGTTATAATTAGATGAAAATGAACTGCCAAAAACCAATTAACTAATGGCTATTAGAGAAGTGTGCTTTTAAATAATCCGCGGAACTTGGATTCTGTAAAACACATAAGATGTTCAAGGACTTGTATTTTATAAGAGTGACTCTATGACCAAACAAATGTAACTAAATTAAAAATGTAAAAACCCATCGATCTTGTGTTATTATGGGTCAATTTATACTAGCGCAGAGTCGAAGCGCATCGAAGCGTCAAATTTTTTACAACTTAAGCGAAGCCGCACCAATGCGCGCGTATTCGCCAGAGTACGCTCCTTTACATGTAGTAATGGGCATCGATGACGCGTAGGTTCGCGTAGGTTCGCATGTATACGCGATGCGCGTGCACAAATCAGCGTTGTTCATGCGCAGACGCGCGAATTCGCGCGACTTTTTATAATCTCAGACGTAATATGTGCGTTACGCTGTGGAGATAAGGTTGAATTTGTTTTGTTCAGTTTTGGAATGACGCTTCGATGCGCTTCGACTCTGCGCTAGTATAAATTGACCCTAAGACCGCGCCTGCAGCTAACGAAAAAGTTGATAACGTCGAAACGGCTGAACCGATTTTGATGAAACATGTCTAAAAACCAATGTCAGATAAACTACTTTCCAATGAAAAAAAAACCCAACGGTTTACCCGATTAAGAGCTACGGTGCTACAGACAGACACACATGCGGTTAAACTTATAACACCCCTCTTTCTGTGTCGAGGCTTAAAAGATAAAATAAATAAATAATCTCCTGGAACATCTTACACACGGCTATCTGATCCCAAGCTAAGCAGAGCTTGTGTTATGGTAATCAGACAACTGATATACATACTTATATATTTTTAAATACATACATATTATAGATAAATAACACCCAGACACAGAACAAACAATTATGCTCATCACACAAAGTTTGTCCTGGGTGGGAATCGAACCCACGACCTCTGGCTTAGCAGTCAGGGTCACTGACCACTAGACCAACAGGCCCGATAAATGCCTTGATAGTCTTGTTTCAATCTTATGGTTACACTGTCTTTTTAAATTCCATTTTTATGTTTATAAAGGCATTGCCGTCATCTACAAAGGAATGCATTGTGAGGAAACCTGCTACTTTTTTGCCATTCCTATTTAAATAATTTCTTGTTCAGAAGGAAACTATCTTTTAATAATTGGAAACAGCTACACAAACCACTAACCATCTCTTTACTAATTTTATTTGTTCGTATTAACAAAGTAAGCATAGGTATATGCTTCCCAGTTCCAAAAAAATAGAACGATTAATCATGCCTTATGTACACATTTTGGCATATAACCATGTCAATTACTCGCGCAAAAATCACAAGGTTTGTTCGTTTGATATAGGAACTTGATAATATTTCCGGGATTTTCATTTGGATATGTTGCAAAAGTAAATTAAGAACATGTTTTTTAGCGGTTTTTACCCAAAGGGTAAAACGAAACCCCATTACTATCGCTATGCGTCTGTCTGTAACAAATAAGTACTAAAAAATCCCATACAGCAAACGTATTTTTTGCCGATTTTTTTGTACGAAACCCTTCATGCGCGAATCCAAGTTGCTCTTGGCCAGTTTTCTTTTTATGTATAAAAACAGTGCTCAACCCGCATCGAAGTAAGCTCAAAACTGACGCGCCATGTTAAAAATGGCCGCATTCATCTCTTCCTCGACTCATTAATCCGTAGACATAGCCGAAGGTATTCGTGTCTCTTTAATGATGGTGCAAACCACGCAGGCATCCGATGCAGAGACGAGTTGCGTGTTCCTGTGTGGCAGAAAATATTTTTATGCCCTTTCACCGTTCTCGTTATCACCGGAATCAGAAACGTTGCGTTACGTTGGCAAAGAATGCCGCTTTGGAAAAACTGTACCGGACCCTCATCTTTGTTGTAGGCAGTAACTGATCGGTCCAGTCGTCTAACTGGATCTTAGACCTGAAATGGCGGCGCAGAGTATCCCCGGTCAGACAAGGCCCTCAGGGACGGGCTTATGAACTTTACCGCGATCGCCGTAAGTAAGATTATCCTCTGCTCTAGCTAAATATCAACGTGACAGCTGTCATAATACTGCCACGTGAATTTGACCCTTATGATCACTGTCATTTTGTTCTTTAATCTGTGGTATGGTTGTGGTTTACTCGATTGGCCAGGTCGACAAACCATACCATCGGCCAGATAAAGGGTTAGGAACACCAAGGTGATTTTATGTTAGTTTGGCAGACCCTTCTGTCCACCCTGGGTGTTTCTTAAATGTCACACAGTCATCATCATCTATTGATGGGCGAGTCACACAGCCAGCCAGCATAAATGGTTTCAACCTGCCTTTTTCCCTAGCCTGTTCCCAACCATGTCGGGGTCGGCTTCCACCTTAACCGGATTCAGTCGGATACCAGTGTTTTACGTGAAGCGACTGCCTGTCAGAACTCCACAACCCAGTAACTGAGCGACACGATAACCCTTAGACTGGTCAGACTTATCGGCTTCTGACTGCCCGTAATGACTGTCGAATTCTACGAATGTCAACCAGGACCAACGGCTTTACATGTTTTCCGAGGCACGAGATGTCCAAGATAAACTTTAGAAAGCACGTAAGGAATTGAAAAAGTCACATTGGTACTTGCCCGGATTCGAACCCACATGAGGCGGGCGTCCTATTCACTGGGCCATCATGACATTCATTTTCAAAGATCACACAGTATACACCAGTATTAAAAAAACATTCTAAGAACGGCTGTTAACAAATCCTCCTATATGCACCTTGAATCCTTATATTTCTAAGTAGGCAATATTAACTGCAAGGAACATTTGTTACCAACTTCAGAGAAACAGATAACTTTGCTTAACTGCACACAACTTTACGGGTTAAGTCGTATGTTGAATATTCACTCACGTTAACGTAACGTTCCAAACTTGTGCTAGTTTTGGTACTTAACTTGAGTACATTAAAATAAATTGATTCAGGAAAATGTTCCGTAGAGAGTTCTGCTTTAAGCAGTTTGTTGCTTGTTAGTTTTTTGAAGAGGTGGTAACACATTAATAAAACCTGTCTATTATTATTCCACTGCAGGGCAAAGGTCTCTTCTCAAACAGAGAAGGCATTGATCACCAGTAGCCCATATACCTAAAAATAAAGTAACCTCTTTTATCTGTGATTTTTTATTTACAAACAGACCAGGGCTTCTAGGTTCCCCTGCAAAAACATTAAAAAAACTTATTTATATTATTGTACAACGCTTAACGCTTTCTTCTATGTATTATTGTAGTTTTTTTTTTCAGTTAACAATCCATTATTAGTGTAAGAAGTAAAAAGAGTAAAGAGTAAAAAAATCCTTTACAATCTTTTTTTTAAGAAATATCGACTCTTTAAAAATCTATTTGATTCATTATTGTCTTTACTCTTTTGCTACCTTTATTTTGACTACACCAAATTTCCCACTGATTTGTTTGCACAACATGCTTTAACAGTATACCATTCCATATTTTAGAAAATAAGTCTTTAACTTCGTGGTCTTCAACCATTGCATTATTTAAAATAGGTACAAGAAAAATTTCTTAATAAAAATAAAATCCGTAATTAGTGGCGCCATCTATCATCATCAGTATGAACTACTTCGCCGGGAGGTTTCCCAACCTCACCCTGTACAAGTAGCTATCTAATGTTCCCATCATAACGCTAATAGGTTCCGCTACACGCCTTTTATTTCGTTTATCTATTTACTAGAGGGGATGCGTGTATACGCATACACGCATCCCCTCTAGTAAATAGCTTAATGACAGTTTTAATCCTAAAGGAATTAATTAGGTACGGGAAACATTTTCTCGCCTTAAAGAAAATTAACCATGGCTACGTAAAGAAGTTTTTAGCCAAACTTATCAACTACATAAAATAAAGTTTAAACCTTAAATCAAAACAATATTTTTTTTTATTTTGATGTCCCTATGCTTTGTTTGCTTGGTAAGTTTTCCCCACAGAAATATCACCACTTTATCGCTATTGGTTCATAGACTAATTCTCCTTTCAACGACAGAAAAGCTAAATTCGTGTCATTAAAAACAATGGCAATCATTGTAGCAGAAAATACAAACAAGAGGATTGTAAAAATTTGATATCAGAATGTAAACGTTCCTAAATTGCCCAAATCATAGAATCTATGTCCGTTATAATACACATCCACTACTAGACATAGGCTTCTTTTCGTAAGACTTTCCACAGCGCGTGACTTTATGCCGTCGGTAACAAACGGCTTTCCACAATTTTCACTAAGTCATCCGTTCATTTGGTGAAGAGTCACACACACAACCATCACTCAAAAACCTTTTTTTCCCCATCCACCATCGGTTCTTCGAGCTATTTTTTTTATTACTTATGGGCTTGCTCTTGGTCCCAGACTTGCCCGAGGGCATAGACGGGGCCTACGATGGAGCGAGCTCACCTAAAAGATGCCTATGCACTCGTCTCTCTACTCACTCTCTCTCTTTAAAATTAATGCAAACCCTTAATTTTCATTTATTTAACTTTTAAAGTAACTAAAATATTATTAATTAACTTGATTTTTTGTTTTTCCAACGACAATATATAGCTTAAAGTCCTCTCAAACATATATGGGCTACTTTTGGTCTGCAATTTCATATGAATCCTTTATACCTACATTCACAAACGCGGAGTCACGGAAAAACCTAGTCTATCTATATAAATCATACAAGTAAACTTGGAATCAAGGAAAGATAATAAGAAAAATATAACGGAAGTTTCATCGGGAGCATTTACCCGTAACAACTCAGATTCGAAAATTATAACAGTGAAAGAGACAGTAATGCTCAAATACAATCAGGAAATGTTACATTCCAGGCGAGCTCCCTTACAATGAGATAAACGCAGTTCTAAATAAAAGGGACGATAAGACTTGACGGGCGGTTTGACACGAAATGTAATAATAATTTTAATTAGCTTGTTACAAAAATCATGGCCAACGTTCCATTTTGAGTTTCTAAAGAAAAAAAAGACATTTATTTCACTTCGGGCATTTATAGGCACTTATGAATTTTCAAAAAGGCTGCTAGTTAGTCTGAAACGTGATACTAGTTGCTTGATCCAAAACGTAAATAGTTCACTATGGAAAAGAAGCAGGAGCTCGGAGCAGGTTACTCCCATTTCAGTAATTTCGGTTACAAGTGGTTACAGTTCTAACCCCATTTCCATTTCTATCACCAAATAACCTTATACCAACGACTTTTGTTACCTAATAGTCAGATAGTGATGTTTCGGTTGTGATGTCCCAATGGTTATGGCGCAACCCTTTCATGCATGACTTGGAGGGTTTAAATGACATTCCGGGAAAAGTACTTACATAATATGGAATAAAAGTTTCTTTGGTACTGACCATATGGTAAGGTTTGCGCAGTCCACTGATATATTACCCAGTCTGTCAGTCAGACAGACAGTTTACCATTTTTAAAATAGAAGTGTATAGCTGTAGCTTTAAGTAATAAAAGCTTGGCGTAAAATTTACATAACTTTTAAAAATTCAATGTAAAAACAAGATATCTACCTCTTTTTGGGACCGCTATTATCGCTAGTTAGGCTGTAAAGCTTCTTTATTACATCTATTTAGCATTATATTAAAGAAACATGATTATGTTACTCAAGGCTATTCAGCTTATGATTCCACTACCATTTTCTTACTCTGAAAAAGATAAGGGTCTAAATAATTAATTATTTAGCTGAAGATTGGAGATAATTGAGAATTTGTGTTATTTCACCATAAACCGTAATACCTTACTTACCATTCACGATAAGGTTGAAATTATTGTTAACTTTTTCAAATATTTCACACAATTTCCAGAGGGTTTCCAAACTTTACGAGTTTATTTAATGTTGAAAATGTCTACGTAAATTTTCCTCATTAGCCGCATTTCAAAATTTTTGAGTCATTTTAAAAAATAATTCAAATAATTTCACCATTTTTTTTCGGAAGTTTTAGGTGTAAACAAAAAGTGAAAATTGAAAGTAGAAAAGCTTATTTTCCTATATCTCCTATGCATAGAACACAGCGTTCAAGCACAGAATAATCCGTGGAACGCATTACATATTTATGAAAATTTTTCATATTTGAAACTATTTCTAATAAAAATGTTAAACGTCGTGTCAATAACCCATGTTTTGAGTTACCTACATAGCGCATTTCTAAAGGTATATTATATTGCATTGGGCTAAGTAATTGATAAGAAGTAAATGATTCCAATAACGTACTTTTAATATAACATGAAATAATACTTTAAGGTTTTATTGTATTTCTTTAAGCAAGTGGAAGGCGTGCAGTCCCTGGCAAATAAATCTTTTGATTTGTTTGTTTACTTGAATCTTTTTGTTTTGTGGTTTTGACGTCCGGCCGGCTACTGATATAGTTGCGGGTTCCAAAACGGATGATTAAAAATGATGAACAGCAGTGACTCATGTGTGTGTAAGTCATCAAACTGAAGCACAGCATCGCTGCTTTACAGTACAGTAGAAAAAGTTAAAAGTAGGCATTTTTCCAAAATTAGCTCTAATTATATTGATCCTTGTTGAATTTTTATTTTAGCAATTATTTTTTTTATGACGGAATACATTAATTTCACTTAGACTATTTACAGACACTTGTAATTTGTCAAAGAGTCGACCGACTAGTCAGAAAGGTGACGCTAGTTGCTTTTTCCAAAACGTAGATACTTTTTTCATAACTTCTTTTTAAAATTTATTTTTAAAATTAACTAAACCTCCCAATGTTTTATTTAGTTTGAATTTAAACTAAAGAAACATTTAGCATTCAAAGCTGCCAGTAAATACAGTCTACATTATGCAGAATGTAATAAAACGCAATTCAATTAGGTTCTAGCTTTACATTTTGATTGAAAATAATGTAAGTTTCTAAGAAAATCAGGTGGACTTCGACTTTGAAAGACCTGGAGCGGTACTCCTGCACTTAATATAGATTTTATTACAGTAAAAATATATAGTTTTATTGTTGCTGAATAAGTAGGTTGCAGTGAATACATAATTGCATAATATTACTATTTATAAAAAAACTAAAAGGGGTTGCGGAGCCTGCCGGGATTGCGGAATAGTTCTAATAGTTACCGCGGCCCCGGAACAGAAACGGTAACCGAAGAAACATGGTCCACCCATTGCATTTTAGTCAGTAAAATTCTGACACGCCTTCCCTCTCCGCCCAGGGCGGGAGAAGTCTTTTAATGATTTCCACCCCATAAAAAAATATAAAAAGAAGGCTATGAGTATACTCCGCGCCTGCACTAATAATGAAATTGGTCATTAGATCCAGTCGGCCTATTCAACATAATTATGACAGAGTTGAGTTATCCCACGGATTAATTTCAAGTGGGTCCAGTTACCCAAAGACTCATTTAATGTAAAGAGTAGGATTTAATGGAACCTCATTTGTTTCAGAACAGACAGAACAAAGTAATATTAAGTCGGTCTTTGGGAAAGCCTTCAAATTAATCAATATTAACAAACTGCGGGCGCAATTGTTTATTTGAAAAAATAAATTATGTTTAGCGTAGTCTTTTGTTTTTAAAGCAGCGACAGATTTTTATTGAAATTAAAATTGCCCTTTATTGAAACTTTTTATTTGAATTAAAAGCAATTTCTCGAAAAGGTTACAAGTTTAGTTTGAAAAAGCCTTCTTTTTCAATGTTTCGGGTATTTTTATAACAAAATTAAAACAGGCTGACTAATAAATCAAATACTATTAAATTGTAGACCTTCTTTCTATATTGCTTCTCCCTTATAAAATATTATACGAATTTTATATTTTTTCATACCTAAGCGACGAAGCTTTGTAAAATTAAAGTTAGATACATTAATGAAATGAATATGGATAGGCAATTTAAAATGTTGTTATGATCAAGTTGCGAGTTCGACAGCGGCCATTTCCCGGTGTGACATTTTTGATCTATTTTTGTACTATATCAGTTTATCAGAAATTTAACGGATATCGTGAAATAATGCATCTATGGAAACCTGAACTTAACAGCTCTCAATTTCCATTGTCAACATCGAGACGTTTAGCGATCTTCCAATCTCTTACCACGCCCGACCATCTTTTGGAAACTGTTTTAACCTTTCAAAGACCAATCGACCGACGGCTGTCGGGCTGCTATTGTCTTTCTATTGTGTCTCAAATCACTTGAGGTCGAAGGATTAAGCGGCGCCTGGCACTGATTGTCCACCACCGTCACCGTTACGTCACTGTCACGTCACCGAAATCGAGATGACGGCATCGAACTGGCGGTACATACATTTACTAAAGCGTGTCCACCGCATGTCAACCAGAACGAGATGTCGAGCGGTTGCGGAATGTCTATAATAGTTACCGTGACCCCAACACATAAAGGGCAACCGAAGGAACATGAGTGGGTTTTAGTCAGACACGCCCGCGCGCCCTCCCGCCGCACCCAGGACGGGAGCAGTCATTTGATGATTTAAAACTCCCCAAACGAGATGTCGGTCGGTGATCCGAGGTTTGTATGAGGTGACGTAACGTGCGGTGGACACGAAGTTATTCATCCTAATATTATAAATGGGAAAGTGTGTCTGTCTGTCTGTCTGTTTGTCTTTCTTTCACGGCAAAACGGAGCGACGGATTGACGTGATTTTTTAAGTGGAGATAGTTGAAGGGATGGAGAGTAACATAGGCTACTTTTTGTCTCTTTCTAACGCGAGCGAAGCCGCGGGCAGAAGCTAGTCCTTTCATATTTATTAAATAACTGACTAATTATGAAATTGCAGTGTTACTTAAATATTTTAGTGTACTTTAATAAAACAGTACCTATGCTAAGTATTTTATACGGTAATTTGTGGATAGTGTCGTGATATTTGTTAATTTTATTATTTGAGTACTCCAATCATCTGTATTTTTTCATATACTTCTGTTTGTAGGCCCTAATCAAAATAAAATGAAATAAAATAAAAGTTGTTTATGGACGTTCTTCGAAAATCAGTAGACGGAAAATTATGTAGATAGATAATGGCTACCGCCCGCGCCTGACTATATCACGGAATACCGAAGTTTCCGCGTAGATGTCGAAACTTTTATTCGATATTTTACCTTTTTAGGGTTAGAATTTCCAAAAATCCTTTCTTTGTGGTAACCTAGTCCTTACAAAGAACATACACTCCAAGTTTCATGACTCTAGAACCAGCGGTTTGGGCTGTGCGTTGATATATCACGAAGTTAGACAGTCAAAGATCCGGGTTTGCGGAATGTTTATAATAGTTACCGTGACCCTGGAACATAAAGGGCAATCGAAGGAACATGAGTGGGTTTTAGTTAGTAAGAGTCTGACACGCCCTCCCGCCGCACCCAGGACGGGAGCAGTCATTGGATGATTTCCCACTCACCAAAAAAAAAGACAGTTAATGAATTTATTATTATGTGTTTTAAATGTAAATAAGTACGTTTTAAGCTCCAAATTAATTACAAATACAAACTTGTTATAATATTTTCTATACTTTCTCATACATATACAGAAATCATAGTCACGTCATAAAATACTTATTAAATTCAATGTAGTATTTTGTCTTCGTATTTTTTATACTTTGACAGTTTTATTTTCATCACAATTGCAACGGAAAATATAATTTAGCCTTCGAATTGACACATGATCGGCTTGTATGAATATTTTACATTTTTACATCAATATTAATCTTCGTGATACATTGGACTACTGACAGTGTGAAATGAACCTTGTGTGAATTATGGTAAGGTTTTTATGTTGTAAAACAATAAAAGTAGGTTTGTGGAAGAACAAAAAGTCCCGAAGCTGAAGTGACAGTGGACAAGGCACATATATAACCCAGATGTATTGGCATCATCAAATGACTCCCGTCCTGGGTGCGGCGGAAGGGCGTGTCAGACTTTTACTGACTAAAACGCGCTCATGTTCCTTTGGTTGCCCTTTATATTCTGGGGTCACGGTAGGTAACTATTATAAACATTCTGCAACCCCGGCAGGCGTTGGCCCTGTTGGGCCCCTTCTCATGCTGACTTCTCTTTGAGGCGCGCGTTTGTAACTAACGCGCCGTGTACGTAGGCCTGGTCCTAGCCGGGCGGCGAGCTACCAAAGACTATACAACCACTTGACCGCGCATACGGGTGATTCGGGCTCACGACACTTAAATGGAATATCACTTATAAGAGACGCAGGTATGAGTGCAATTTTTAGTACTGACCAGTTGTTGGATCCGTGCACACTTCCTAATTTCGGTACCTAAAAATACATTTATCGCGTAAAACCGAAGCAAAAATGAGTACATGTGCAATAAAATGGTGCGGAAAATGTTCTAAAACATCTAGTTATAAAAAAGATGGCATAAGTTTTCATCGGTAAGTAAAATATGTTTATATTTATCTACATTTTTGGTCATTAGAGAGCTCAAGCTAAACTGGTTAGTTTCGAAAAAAGTCATACCGCGTTGATGTCTTTTGAAAAAGTCCTTTACTATCACTAGAATATTAGATAAGTCTATCCCTTTCTATTCGTAAGTACTTCGTACTGTGTCCTGAAGTGATGTGACTTCACAAAACACAGTAGATAAATTATTTTATCGATAATTTTTAATGGTAAAATAAAAATAATGTTTCGTTTTAATGTTTTCATTTTAGATTTCCAAATATTCCGGAAGTTAAAGAAAAATGAGTTAATGCCACTAACAGGGAAAACTAGCTTCCAAAATATTATAGCGTCATTTGTTTAAGGCATTTTACAGCTGATTGCTTTGAAGTTTTAAAGGACCGACGCCGTTTGTTTAGTTCGGCAACGCCGACCCTATTTTTGCCTGTTTTGGTAAGATTTGTTTTATATACAGGGTGAAAAGTTTCAATGGGCCCTGGAAGAAAACTACCTTAAATCATTAAGATAGATTATTTTACGTAAAGGAAACATTCCTTTATTTTTTACAACAAATAAAACTGCATTCAAAGATTTTCGAAAATCCGCTTCCCACTCCCGGGAATCGAACCGGTTAAAATCCCAAAAAGTTACACTTTCTATTTTGATGGTGTCAAACGTTAGGGTATTTCATAAGGACTTAATCTCTCTAACAAACATGGTTATTTAAATAAAAGGAAAACCATAAATCTTAAGTTATTTATTTTAATTGAACGAAAATTTCGAAAGTTAAAGTCGTCCTTTGATTTGAAATGTTGAAATTTCATGGTTTTCCTCTAATTTAATTTACCATGTTTCTTAGAAAGATTTAGTCCTTTTATTTTTATTTTTATTAAATGAATGTTTCCTTTAAGTAAGTAAAATAATCTATCTCAAAGATTTAAGGTAGTTTTCTTTCAGGGTGCATTAAAACTTTCCACCCTGTATACTATCGTTTCGTACGATTTAACATTAAGTAAATTAACAGAGGGCGTTCCGCTAACCAGTATAGGTAACTTTATTTATTTTCGCAAAGCTTGAAAAAGTTTATGTGGCCGATGATTTTATTATGTACTAGCTGTTCCTCGCAGTTTCACCCACGTTACATTAAGTTTTTGGTTACTGCTTCGCTCCCCTGGGACATAGCGTGATATTATATCGCCTATGTTACTCGTTGACAATGTAGCTTTCGAATGGTGAAATAATTTTTAAAATCGGTCCAGTAGCTTTTGAGCCTATTCATTACAATCAAACAAACAAACAAAGTTTTCCTCTTTATAATATTAGTGTATATTAGTGAAGATATAGAATATCTATGAAAAGCGTATTTTTTTAAAACTTACTGTCCGTTTTAGGCTTTCTGTACAATACAAAGTATTGAATACCTGATTATACTCATTTCAATATACTCTTCTTCTTTTTCTTGATTTGATATAATGGTACAATAAGAACTAATTATAATTTACAGACTTTATTACCAAATAATACAGTTGATCCATATACTACTAATTTACCTGGACCATCCAATTTAACTAGCTCACAGGTAAGTCAACTTATTGTAATGACGTAGTTCGTAAGCCTAAGCCGCATTACATTACATTACATTACATAATACGTAGATACCTTTACGTGCATACCCTTTTTTGTAAATTAGACCTTAAACAATTCTTCTAAGCAATCGAGGCCGCGAGCATAAGCTAGTAATTATATACATAAGTATAATAATGAATAAAATACTTATAATTCTATTATTATAATAATGTTAGCGTATACATATAACATCCATTTTCCGAAGTCGGTAAAACATAACACGAAACGAAAAGAAAAAAATGGTTGCCTGTAAAGTCGGTTTTACGGGCGAAGATTTTACGTGACAACGTCTTTTACCGATCATAGTTGAGTGGGAGAGAGACGCAAGGCATTCGGCGGGCCTCTCTCTCGTTCGGTGACTCATCGTAACGTTACCGAGCGTTACACTTTTTCATAAGTGACTCCCAGCCGCAACCTAATTTAAGACGTTGTCACGTCAAAAAACAATAAAAAACCTTAAAATAGGTTTTTTGGTAATAGATCTTTTCGTTTTTTATTTAACTATTCCGTTTTATAATCAAGTGTATTATTTTTTTATTAATTGATTTAAGCTACTGCTTGATTGCGAAACCTTTTTAATATAACCTTATTTTTGTAAAACCCTGTTTAATTACAAAATCGGGTCTTATACAACTAATAATTTGAATAATTAACGATATCGATATTTTTTTAATCACCCTTTTGCAATCCCTAAAAAATCAGTTGTCAAATTCATCGACCAATCACAGCGGGCGAAGCTTAGCTCCACCCCTTCGTTATCTGGTGACTTTGATTTAGAACAAAAACATGCCTAAACGCACTCCACTGGTTTGCTGCTTCATGCGAGCTACCCATCACTCGCCGTTCGCAGACCCGCGCCCGACAAAGAGCATCAAAGTTACAGAGTGGAGATGTGTGACGTTACTGTTCAGTAAAAATTGTACCTAGGCGTGACGTCAAGCGAAACTTTAACGCACCGTATCGTCGCCATTTTTCATTTATGAGAAAAAAGAAAACATAAGTGTCCAAAATTGCTCGCGTATTATATCTGACGGCTTATTGACTTTATTGAGTGTACAATAGAACGAAATAAGTTAGTCTATTAGTTAAATATTGATCTCCAGATTGTATGGCAGTCTGATATTAGGAGAGGCTTATGGTGTATCTTACTATACACACATCTATTTATTTGCAATTGAATCTTCTAGAGTAGGTACCTACCCTTTCCCTTCCCAATCCCTTGGTAAGTGGTACAAGCGTATTGGTTTTTTCCACGATATTTTTGTTTCGTCGTGGTGTTTTATGTAAGGAATTCTCTTAGTTTTATTAAAAATCATAAATCATCATAAAATCATATTTATTTTGTAAATAGGTTATATATATAACACTTTTACACGTCAATATTTTGTTTTTTTATTTATTTTAAGCGAACGATGGGGCCGGTGTTTCGTAGCTGGACTGCTCTGAGAAGAAACATCCGAAACAAACTCAGAGGTCAAAGTCTCTTTTAAAGTCCATACAATCGTATTGGTCAAAAATGTGCGAGAACCATGGAGGTTAATGTCTGAGGCACTTTCTTGATGAGAGGAGGACACAGATTTGAGTGGACCTGTCCAGACAGTGCAAGCATTTGTCAGTAATCGTTTAGCTCAACTAAAAACTAAGGAGCCCAACGTCTTGACGAACAGTACCAAAGTAAGGACATTTGGGTAGGCCGCATTAAATACTCAAACCGTCAGACCGCATATTTAATAAAAAAAAAACCAACGACTTCCATAGTCCTGGATCTGGTACACTTGCGCGAAAGACATTTGCGCGAAAGACACTTGCGCACGGCCGTTTGGGCGAATGGACACATGCGCGAATGGACGTTTGCGCCCATAGACATTTCCGCGAATGGACACTTGCGCGACTAGACGTTTCCGCGCCAAACCACTTGCGCGAAGCCCTTTGCGCGACGGACACTTGCGCGCCAGACAGTTCCGCGACAGACGTTTGCGCCCAACCACTTCCGCGACTAGACACTTGCGCGAACTTTTTATTCAAAGGACATTGGGCAAATTTAAAAATATTATATAAGGGGTACCAATATTTTTTTATTTACTTTTGGTTTACATGGCGTCCACATATCTACCAAGGGTGGTAAGTCGTCTTCAAAAGCAAGATGGCGGCCATAATATTTTTCACAGAATACGTCATGGGTGTCGATTTCATGGTTTTTTGGGGTGCCAAGGTCAATAATGAGGTCGCTTTGAGAATCCAAGATGGCGGCCGTGACCTTTATCATAATATGCGTCATGGGTGTCGTTTTCATGGTTTTTTGGGGTGCTATGGTCAAAAATGGGGTCAATTTGACAATCCAAGATGGCAGTCGTGACCTTTCTCATAATATGCGTCATGGGTGTCGTTTTCATGGTTTTTTGGGGTCCTAAGGTCAATAACGAGGTCGATTTGAGAATCCAAGATGGCGGTCGTGACCTTTCTCATAATATGCGTCATGGGTGTCGTTTTCATGGTTTTTTGGGGTGCTAAGGTCAAAAATGGGGTTGATTTGACAATCCAAGATGGCGGCCTTGACCTTGTTTATAATATGCGTCATGGGTGTCGTTTTCATGGTTTTTTGGGATGCTAGGGTCAAAAATGGGGTCGATTTAACAATCCAAGATGGCGGTGGTGACCTTTCTCACAATATGCGTCATGGGTGCCGTTTTCATGGTTTTTTGGGGTGCTAAGGTCAATAATGAGGTCGCTTTGAGAATCCAAGATGGCGGCCTTGACCTTTCTCACAATATGCGTCATGGGTGTCGTTTTCATGGTTTTTTGGGGTGCTAAGGTCAAAAATGAGGTCAATTTGACAATCCAAGATGGCGGTGGTGACCTTTCTCACAATATGCGTCATGGGTGTCGTTTTCATGGATTTTTGGGGTGCTAAGGTCAAAACTGAGGTCAATTTGAGAATCCAAGATGGCGGTCGTGACCTTTCTCATAATATGCGTCATGGGTGTCGTTTTCATGGTTTTTTGGGGTGCTAAGGTCAAAAATGGGGTTGATTTGACAATCCAAGATGGCGGTCGTGACCTTGTTTATAATATGCGTCATGGGTGTCGTTTTCATGGTTTTTTGGGGTGCTAAGGTCAATAATGAGGTCAATTTGAGAATCCAAGATGGCGGCCGTGACCTCTCTCACAATATGCATCATGGGTGTCGTTTTCATGGTTTTTTGGGGTGCTTAGGTCGAAAATGAGGTCGATTTGAGAATCCAAGATGGCGGCCGTGACCTTTCTCACAATATGCGTCATGGGTGTCGTTTTCATGGTTTTTTGGGGTGCTAAGGTCAATAATGAGGTCGCTTTGAGAATCCAAGATGGCGGCCTTGACCTTTTTCACAATATGCGTCATGGGTGTCGTTTTCATGGTTTTTTGGGGTGCTAAGGTCAAAAATGAGGTCAATTTGATAATCCAAGATGGCGGTGGTGACCTTTCTCACAATATGCGTCATGGGTGTCGTTTTCATGGATTTTTGGGGTGCTAAGGTCAAAACTGAGGTCAATTTGAGAATCCAAGATGGCGGTCGTGACCTTTCTCATAATATGCGTCATGGGTGTCGTTTTCATGGTTTTTTGGGGTGCTAAGGTCAAAAATGGGGTTGATTTGACAATCCAAGATAGCGGTCGTGACCTTGTTTATAATATGCGTCATGGGTGTCGTTTTCATGGTTTTTTGGGATGCTAGGGTCAAAAATGGGGTCGATTTGACAATCCAAGATGGCGGTGGTGACCTTTCTCACAATATGCGTCATGGGTGTCGTTTTCATGGTTTTTTGGGGTGCTAAGGTCAATAATGAGGTCGCTTTGAGAATCCAAGATGGTGGCCGTGACCTTTATGATAATATGCGTCATGGGTGTCGTTTTCATGGTTTTTTGGGGTGCTAAGGTAAAAAATGGGGTCAATTTGAAAATCCAAGATGGCGGTCGTGACCTTACTCACAATATGCGTCATGGGTGTCGTTTTCATGGTTTTTTGGGGTGCTAAGGTCAAAAATGATGTTGATTTGACAATCCAAGATAGCGGTCGTGACCTTGTTTATAATATGCATCATGGGTGTCGTTTTCATGGTTTTTGGGGTGCTATTAAATCTTGGATTTTTAACCGACCTCATTATTGACTTTAGCACCCCAAAAAACCATGAAAACGACACCCATGACGCATATTGGGAAAAAGGTCGCGACAAGGTCACGACCACCATCTTGAATTGTCAAATCGACCCCATTTTTACCTTAGCACCCCAAAAAACCATGAAAACGACACCCATGACGCATATTATGAGAAAGGTCACGACCGCCATCTTGGATTCTCAAATTGACCTCATTTTTGACCTTAGCACCCCAAAAATCCATGAAAACGACACCCATGACGCATATTGTGAGAAAGGTCACCACCGCCATCTTGGATTGTGAAATTGACCTCATTTTTGACCTTAGCACCCCAAAAAACCATGAAAACGACACCCATGACGCATATTGTGTAAAAGGTCACCACCGCCATCTTGGATTGTCAAATCGACCCCATTTTTTACCTTAGCACCCCAAAAAACCATGAAAACGACACCCATGACGCATATTATGAGAAAGGTCACGACCGCCATCTTGGATTCTCAAATCGACTTCATTATTGACCTTAGTACCCCAAACAACCATGAAAACGACACCCATGACGCATATTATGAGAAAGGTCACAACCGCCATCTTGGATTGTCAAATCGACCTCATTATTGACCTTAGCACCCCAAAAAACCATGAAAACGACACCCATGACGCATATTATGAGAAAGGTCACGACCGCCATCTTGGATTGTCAAACCGACCTCATTATTGACCTTAGCACCCCAAAAAACCATGAAAACGACACCCATGACGCATATTGTGAGTAAGGTCACGACCGCCATCTTGGATTGTCAAATTGACCCCATTTTTGACCTTAGCACCCCAAAAAACCATGAAATCGACACCCATGACGCATATTGTGAGTAAGGTCACGACCGCCATCTTGGATTGTCAAATTGACCCCATTTTTGACCTTAGCACCCCAAAAAACCATGAAAACGACACCCATAACGCATATTATGAGAAAGGTCACGACCGCCATCTTAGATTCTCAAATCGACCTCATTATTGACCTTAGCACCCCAAAAAACCATGAAAACGACACCCACGACGCATATTATGAGAAAGGTCACAACCGCCATCTTGGATTGTCAAATCGACCTCATTATTGACCTTAGCACCCCAAAAAACCATGAAAACGACACCCATGACGCATATTGTGAGTAAGGTCACGACCGCCATCTTGGATTGTCAAATTGACCCCATTTTTGACCTTAGCACCCCAAAAAACCATGAAATCGACACCCATGACGTATTTTGTGAAAAATATTATGGCCGCCATCTTGCTTTTGAAGACGACTTACCACCCTCGGTAGATATGTGGACGCCATGTAAACCAAAAGTAAATAAAAAAATATTGGTACCCCTTACATAATATTTTTAAATTTGCCCAATGTCCTTTGAATAAAAAGTTCGCGCAAGTGTCTAGTCGCGGAAGTGGTTGGGCGCAAACGTCTGTCGCGGAACTGTCGTGCGCGCAAGTGTCCGTCGCGCAAAGGGCTTCGCGCAAGTGGTTTGGCGCGGAAACGTCTAGTCGCGCAAGTGTCCATTCGCGGAAATATCTATGGGCGCAAACGTCCATTCGCGCATGTGTCCATTCGCCCAAATGGCCGCGCGCAAGTGTCTTTCGCGCAAATGTCTTTCGCGCATGTGTCCTGATACCCCATAGTCCTCACATTCACAAAAAAAAAATGTCACAAAAACATATACACAATACTTTAAAAAGTACATATCAATGTCAAATAGTAATACATAAAAAAAAAGATTATATACTTTAAAAAGTACACATCAATGTCAAATAGAAATACATAAAAAAGATTATATACTTTAAAAAGTACACATAAATGTCAAAATAATAATTGAAATGTCAAAGAGAAAAGAAATGTAAAAAGAAATGTAAATAAAGTAAATAATGGCCAATGTATTAATCGAAACAGCTCAATCCCAAGCATTTGAATCCTCAATGTAATCTTTGACAGAGTAAAAAGCTTTCTGACAAAGTTTACGTTTTATAAATAATTTAAATTTAGTAATGCTAAGTTCTTGAATTTGTCTGGGTAGTTTATTATAAAAGCGTATACATTGACATTTAAACGAGCCACCTATTTTCTTAAGCCTAGTTGAAGGAACTATGTATTTGTCCTTATTTCTTGTATTTATATTATGGATATCACTGTATTTTTTAAACAAATTAATATTTTTATGCGCGTACAACAAATTTTCATATATATATATTGGCACGGCACAGTCATAATATTTACCTCTTTAAATTTGTCTCTGAGGGAGTGTCGAGGACTCAGTTTATAAATTGAACGAATAGCCCTTTTTTGCAAAACAAATATAGTCTGAATGTCGGCTGCATTTCCCCACAATAGAATGCCGTACGACATCAAACTGTGAAAATAGCTAAAGTAAACTAATCGGGCTGTTTCCAAATCAGTTAAACCACGAATTTTTCTGACAGCATATGCTGCAGAGCTAAGTTTCTTAGATAACTTATCTATATGAGGGCCCCACTGAAGTTTAGCATCCAAGGTTATCCCTAAGAATACTGTGGAATCTTCGGGCTTCAATTCCTGTCCCTTTATTAGTACACTGGTTTCTGATTGTCTAACATTTGGTAGCGTGAACTTAACAAGTTTAGTTTTTTTCTCGTTCAGCAGTAGATTATTTACGTTGAACCAGTTGACTATTGACGCGAGAGAACTATTTATGACGTCAACACATAGCTGTTGGCGTCTTAGTTTAAATAAAAGTGAAGTGTCGTCTGCGAACAACACTATATCATGCTTATCTTTAATAAGATAAGGCAAGTCATTTATATAAATGAGGAACAAAAAAGGGCCAAGAATTGAGCCCTGGGGGACCCCCATTCTCACAACAGATCCAGGTGACCTTTTACCGTTCACATCAACTCTTTGAATCCTATCACTCAGGTACGAAGAGAGAAGATTCAGAGAGGAGGCCCGGATTCCATAGTGGTGTAGCTTCCTGATTAAAAATTATTATGCACTAGCTTTTGCTTGTGACTTCTTAAAAATCAGTATTACTTTACAACAATAACTACTATCCTCCGCCTTACCTTATAGCATCATCATTATCTCCCTAGCCTTTTCCGAACTGTGTTGGGGTCGGCTGCCAGCTTAACCGGATTCAGCTCAATACCGGTGTTTTACGTGGAGCGACTGCCTATCTGACCTCCACAACCCAGTAACTGGGCAACACGATACCTCATGGTTAGACTGGTCAGAGTTTCTGGCTAACCAGTTACGACTGTCAAAGTTCTACGAATGACAACCGGGACCAACGACTTTACGTGCTTTCCGAGGCACGGGATGTCTGTGATGTCTAAGATAAACCGCCTTACCTTATAGCATTCTTTGATAAATGAACTATTAAACTCAAAATATTTTTTCTAATCGAACCAGTAGTTTTTAAACCAAACAAACTCCTTAGCTTTGTAATATTACTAGTATAGATTACTATTCCACCCGTCAAAAGCCTCTTGTCATACAAAGAGCGCACGAGCATTTATTTTGAACTTATGATGATTATATGTCAGCGATATTTTCGTTCATCTATGCCTGTGATGAGATGAGATGACAAGAGTCACATTGAATGTTGCCCTAATTCGAACCTACGACCTTTCAATGAGAGGCGTCTTAACTACTGAATCATCATGACATTTTTAGGGTTCCGTACCTCAAAAGGTAAAAACGGAACCCTTATAGGATCACTTTGTTGTCCGTCTGTCCGTCCGTCCGTCCGTCTGTCAAGACCCTTTTTCTCAGAAACGCGTCAAAATATCAAGCTGAAATTAATATCACATACTCAGGTCTGCTGTTTCTCAAAGCAGTGAAAAAATCAAGTTTCTAAATCAACGCAATTAAAAGATACGGCGGTTAATATTGCTTTTTTGGACATTTACAAGGAAATCAAAACCTATAGGGTACTTCCAATTGACCTAGAATCATGAAATTTGGCAAGGAGCAAGGTCATGTAGCAAAAGTAAAGGGAAAACTCCGAAAACCGTAAATTTGTAGTTAGTTCACATCAGGCGTCCGTCTGTCCATCCGTCTGTCAAGAACCTTTTTCTCAGGAACGCGTCGAGATATCAAGCTGAAATTAATATCACATACGCAGGTCTGCTGTCTCTCAAAGCAGTGAAAAAATCAAGTTTCTAAATCCACGCAATAAAAAGATTCGGCGGTTTATATTGCATATTTAGACATTTGCAAGGGAATCAAAACTCAAAACCTATAGGGTACTTCCCATTGACCTAGAATCATGAAATTTGGCAAGAAGCAAGGTCATGTAGCACAAGTAAAGGGAAAACTCCGAAAACCGTAAATTTAAAGTTAATTCATATCCGTCCGTCCTTCCGTTCGTCCGTCTGTCAAGACCCTTTTTGTCAGAAACGCGTCGAGATATCAAGCTGAAATTAATATCACATACTCAGGTCTGCTCAGATCTCTTAAAGCAGTAAAAAAATCATTAAGTTTCTAAATCAACGCAATAAAAAGATACGGTGGTTTAGGTATATTGCATATTTAGGCATTTTCAAGGGAATCAAAACCTATAGGGTACTTTCCATTGACCAAGAATCATGAAATTGGGCAAGAAGCAAGGTCATGTATCACAAGTAAAAGAAAAACTCCGAAAACCGTAAATTTGTAGTTATTTCATAAAAAAAATTAACGGAACCCTCGTTGCGCGAGTCCAACTCGCACTTGACCGGTTTTTTTTTATAGAACCGGAATTTTCGTTCGGAAGAATAGTCCCCACGAACTAAGCAACAAAACAAACTACGTTGTTTCATTTTATAATATTTACAAGTTGACAACTATTTCGTGAACAAAACCAAAGCAGCTCAAAATATTACTTAAATAAAACTAATCCTAATTAAACTAAGTTAATCTTTCTGAAGTTTATCTCATTCAACACTTAAGACATGAATTCTAACTAGAGCCCAAGTTTGGACCATTTTACTTGAGTTTTGCTACTTATTACAGGTCTATTGTTCTGAGTTTTAGGAAGTATAGTCAGTGGAACCAACTTTCTGTTATAAATAGTCATGCACGAAACCCAGGAAATATGTAGGATGAAATGGATGAGCGTTGAGTGTTTTGTTTCAGAGTAAACAATGGGAGTTTCTGAGAAAGTTAAGTATAAGAACTTAGAGTTCTTAGTACTTCTTAGTGTTATCTTGTTGTGATTCTGAGAGGAAAACCGGACAAGTATTATAAAGCCAGTAGCTGCTTTTGTCTTGTTCTTTATTTTTATAGTTTACTAGCTTTCGTAAGTATCATCCCCTATTTTTCTCTTTGGGGTTGGAATTACAAAAAATCTTTTCTTAGTGGTTAGATACTCTATACTAAGAACATACCCTGCAAGTTTCATGTGTCTAGGACCAGCGGTTTGGGCTGTGCGTTGCTATATCAGTAGTCAGTCAGTTTACCAATTTATAAATAAAAAATATTTTATTGTGATTATAAAGAAAGTTAAAGAAATTAATTATGATCCGACTCACCAAAAAAAAGGTCTTTATCTGTGCATTTTTCTATGAATTTGATAGAGCGAAAAATATGTGTCTCGCATTTTTGGACGGTCTAGCAAAAGAACTGAACAGAATGCCTTTTTTTTGTATTCGTCGTCTCTATTTAAGTTTTCTTAAACACCGATAAATGTGTAAAAAGAAATCTAAAAGAAGTACGAACGAATTTTTTTTTTATTATGTGTTTTTACCTACTGCTTCCTAACACAATACGTCTGATCGAAGTATACAGTGTGTCCGGGCATGGACTAGCGATATTCTAAACACTTAAATATAAGCTATATTAAAGTACAATTACACTCTAAGCGTGGGTCCAAATCACTTCCCTGCTACGGGGCAGCCATTTTGTTTTTTTTGTTGAACTATTCCATATGAAAATACAAATAAAATCATATCTCTCTAAGTTTTTGTGATACTGAGATAAAAATAGGCTTATTTGAAAGGCAACCATATTATCTACCGTTAACATTACAAATCAATGTGTTCCCAATTCCATAACTTTTGAAAAAAAATGTGAAAGTCAAAAAAATAAATAAAAAATTATGCAATTTAAACAATAATGGTTAATTACTACAAAAACACCCCCGACAACTTTTATTGTTTTTTTGCTAGATCGACAGATTTTGAGATAAGCTACAATACAAAACAAAATTTACAACTGTATGTCAATTACTTTAAGAGTTATTGTTGTTTGAACATAGCGTATGCGCAATTAGAAAAGGCCTTTGTTAAACGCTACAGTAACATTTATGGCGTTTATTGTTTTCCATCTGGGAACAGGCCAGAAATACTGTTCGTTACTACCGTTAGTGAGCGAGATGGAACATAATTAGTCAACTACCTGGAACAAAATCACAGTTTTAGGGACAAATTATTAGTTGGGTTAATTGTCCCTCGCCCTGCGTTGTGATCGCTACTTTCACTTACCGTACTGTTTACGTGCTGTGTTAAAGTTCATCTTTAAGTGTGATAAAAATAGCTATCCGTCAATATTCAACGCAACATAACATACGTCGATAAAAGTTTGGCGACTCGGTGTAGGCCTATTAAGGTACCTTCGTCGATATTCTTGTACAGCCGGATTTGCACTTCCATTGCAAAAGATCGAAGTGTATGTCAGCAATATGTTGCGTTGAATATTGATGGTTAGCCATTTTTATCACAGTTAAAGATGAACTTTAACACAGCATGTAAACAGTACGGTAAGTGAAAGTAGCGATCACAACGCAGGGCGAGGGACAACTAACCCAACTAATAATTTGTCCCTAAAACTGTGATTTTGTTCCAGGTAGTTGACTAATTATGTTCCATCTCGCTCACTAACGGTAGTAACGAACAGTATTTCTGGCCTGTTCCCAGATGGAAAACAATAAACGCCATAAATGTTACTGTAGCGTTTAACAAAGGCCTTTTCTAATTGCGCATACGCTATGTTCAAACAACAATAACTCTTAAAGTAATTGACATACAGTTGTAAATTTTGTTTTGTATTGTAGCTTATCTCAAAATCTGTCGATCTAGCAAAAAAACAATAAAAGTTGTCGGGGGTGTTTTTGTAGTAATTAACCATTATTGTTTGAATTGCATAATTTTTTATTTATTTTTTCGACTTTCACATTTTTTTTTCAAAAGTTATGGAATTGGGAACACATTGTTTTGTAATGTTAACGGTAGATAATATGGTTGCCTTTCAAATAAGCCTATTTTTATCTCAGTATCACAAAAACTTAGAGAGATATGATTTTATTTGTATTTTCATATGGAATAGTTCAACAAAAAAAACAAAATGGCTGCCCCGTAGCAGGGAAGTGATTTGGACCCACGCTTAGAGTGTAATTGTACTTTAATATAGCTTATATTTAGGTGTTTAGAATATCGCTAGTCCATGCCCGGACACACTGTATAATCTACGTATCGGATCGTGCATACTTTAATTAAAATTTATGTAAAAAAGCTAACTATTTTTCTTTTGTTGAGATTTAATATAAAAAAAATCTATTATGTGTGGATGCTTATCAGTTTCGGTGACTGTACTTGCAAAGTTACTTAAAAAAATCTGTTCTGCATTCGACTTGATTGATTTCTGTTTGTATTACTAAACAAACGAAAATTCAATCTACGCCCGTAGAATCAACGCTGTTTGGTCTGAATTTAATTTATTTTTCAAAAACAAAACCAAATATCTATGTTGCAAATAACTGGATTATTTTTTAAACCTGTTCAAACCCCTACAACAATACTTGTCCTCAATTATCTGTAAAATCCGTACTAATTTATTATAAACTAGCTTCTGCCCGCGGCTTCGCTCGCGTTAGAAAGAGACAAAAAGTAGCCTATGTTACTCTCCATCCCTTCAACTATCTCCACTTAAAAAATCACGTCAATCCGTCACTCCGTTTTGCCGTGAAAGAAAGACAAACAGACAGACAGACAGACAGACAGACAGACAGACAGACACACTTTCCCATTTATAATATTAGTATGGATGCGAAAGTAACTCTGTCTGTCTGTCTCTTCCTCACGCCTAAACCACTGTACCGATTAAAATGAAATTTGGTACCTACAGATATAGTCTGGGACTCGAGAAAGGACATAGGATAGTTTTCATCCCGGAAAACCCACGGGAACGGGAACTATTATTCCACGCGGACGAAGTCGCGGGCAAAAGCTAGTAAATAATAATTGGTATATTCAATAAAGGTTTCCAACGATTCTTAGTCTACAAGCGTTACGCAGGCAAAATAAAAATCCAAACTAATATTAAATGCGAAAATAACTTTGTCTGTCTTGCTTACACGTCGAAACTACTGCTCGTAATGAAATTTGGTGCAAAGATAGTCCATAGCCTGGGAAAGGACGGGTTTTTATTCCAGAAATCACATGGGAACGGGAATACGCGGGTAACAGCAAGAATGTTATATAGCACATACTTTTGCTATTCTCAGTCGCTATCTTACCACTGTTATCTGCCATTTGTGTGACGGTGACAGCTATAGTACTTATTAATTCAGACCGAGTAAATAAACGTTTTAAAAGTAATAAATAAAAATCTTTATTG
Organism: Athetis lepigone; assembly: GCA_033675125.1. Taxonomy (NCBI): domain Eukaryota; kingdom Metazoa; phylum Arthropoda; class Insecta; order Lepidoptera; family Noctuidae; genus Athetis; species Athetis lepigone. The sequence goes on along the minus strand of CM066230.1, from coordinate 8,446,248 downwards.
AACGTTTACAAGTATGCAGTACATGGGTATTTCATTTCTTCATGGTAAAATTACAAAGGTACTACAGTAGTTCTATAATCTCGTAACTTTTCTGGTGCGTTCGTTCTTTGAATAATGTTCTAATACACAACTTTATAATTATAATAACACATTATTATGATATTAATGAGCTAAGTTTATAATTACGGTCAAAACCGAAATACCTTTATAAGGTTTTTAAATTTTTCGTAGCATGGTCTACGCTTTCGTAGCACATGAGCTACGCCGTAGCACACTACAAAGACAATCTATTAGATTACGTTCAACAATTTTACCCCATAAATGGTTGCATACTAAACATGGTATTCCAAGGTATATAATATGGTATATCTTTATGGATATTCAGACAATGGTGTAATTAAGATAATCGTGGTAAGGTACTTAGGAAGAAAGGACTCGATAAAGGGCTCGTAATATTTAGGTAGCAAAATTGTGATGTTCGTTCCTCTTATCTCTGGGTAAAGTAAAGAAATTATGTACAGGGTTTGCTTATTGTTTGTTTTCTGTTCGGGTGATAGATTTAGGAATATAGTGGAACAGTGTAATATCCATAGGGCTCTACAAGGGTTCTTTAAAAAAAAACTTAAAGTAAAAATTCTTCTAGTCCAAAGCAGAATGAAAACTACACAAATTCATTTTAGCCATTTTTTATATTTCACTGAGACATTCCCGAATCTGTGATAATTATATACCCTGCGATTTAGGTGGTTGAGTTACATCTTTAGTTACTTCTCTATATCAAATTGTACAAAACAAATTTTACGACTTGCAGAAAGCAGAAATGAAACAAAGTTATCATGTTTGGTAATATTAGTATAGATTTAGATTGGAATCTTGGGACGGTCGACCATGCGGAGCCTATGCTATGGTATTTAGACAACTGATTTATCTACACATATAATTTATAAATACATACATATTTGGCGGGCTTGTTGGTCTAGTGGTCAGTGACCCTTATGACCCTTACTGCTAAGCCAGAGGTTATGGGTTCATTTCCACCCAGGACAAACTTTGTGCGACGAGCATGATGGTTTGTTCTGTGTCTGGGTGTAATTTATCTATAATATGAAATTATATAAGTATGTTTATCAGTTGTCTGGTTACCATTGCACAAGCTCTGCTTAGTTTGGAATCAAGTGACCGTGTGTAAGTTGTACAAGGATATCTATTTAATGTGGTTCCCAGAAAACGTCCGACGATATCGAGGCAGACCCAGTCGAAGATAGTTGGAGGCAGGAATGGCCTACATTAGCCCTGATTAGAGAAGATAGGAAAAAAGTAAGGAAGGCCTTTGCCCTGCAGTGGGACAACACAGGCTTATAATAATAGTAAATATAAATTACACCCAGACACAAAACAAACAATTATGCTCATCCCACAAATTGAGTGGGACTACCAGACCAACAGCTAGGCCATCAAAATTATAATTTTAAATACAAATCACACGCAAAATCAGACTTAGATACAAGTCTCTCCATCTTATTATGCATTCAAAAATTCTCTCGCAGTTCAATCTTGATTACCTCAGTTCCCTGACCGATAAAGAAGCGACACGTGTCTATTTCTTGCACAGAACATCATTTCCCTAAGGTTTTGACTGAGGTCTGGGTACTGGTAATTTTGTCACGTGGCTTAACTATCTTTGAATAAATTATTGATTGAACTTAGTTATGTTTTTTAATCCCCCTACCTGATTGAATATCAACACACGCAACAACTAGTGTTTTTAAACCAAAACACAAAATGTCATCGACGATGCGGATTTTTGAAAATTTTGTCATAGTTGTCAAGGTGGGTTACCTTAATGGCTTGATTACACCTACCGAGTAGAGTGGCGAGACAGTAAAATGTAACTAGGACGAGACGTATTTTCGATATTGTGGCGAGACAGTTCAGTTATTAGAAGAACGAAACAGAATAAACGATTTCCAATCCATGTTAGCCTCAGTTCAAGGACAACTGAGGCTAACATGGATCGGAAATCGTTTATTCCGAGTGGAGAGTGGTGGCCGAGTGCTGTTTAGATTCACCGAGTGACCGAACGAGACAGTGCGGGGAAGCGGGGAGGTGGGTACTCGCCCTAGTAAATAGAACTGGGTCCGAATGACTGTCTCGGCCGGTTGCTAGGCCGAGCGCTTGGCCGAGTACTCGGCAATGTGTTTACAAATACCGAGTACTCGGCCGAAGGCATTGTCTCGCCACTCTACTCGGCAGGTGTAATCGACCTATAACCACTAGCCTCTTATGTAACAGATTGTGGGTACGCATCCAGGCAAGTACCAATGGGACTTTTTTAATTCAAATGTACTTTCTTAAGTTTTTCTTGGACATCACAAACATCGGTGAAAGAAAGCATGGTGAGAAAACCGGACTTAATAAATATGAGTCTCAAATCGCCAATCTGCCTTGAGCTGGTGATCGTGCCTTCTTTGTTTACATGTATAGACCGATGTAGGACCGTAGGATATTAATTGATGGTATTATTATTATTACTTCGTAAGGGTGTAAAATATGGCAGGAAAGTGGGAATAAAAATCCTTTTTACAGAAAACCCCGAACGAACCTGCCGGCAACCGTTTGTTATTAACATTAAAAAGGTCCACTTTATAGTACCCTCACGATATTATTCTTTACCATTTTCAGTGAATTTCACAATAAAGTTGACCAAAAATATCACTTCCGATTTCCTTAGCAACGCCTTCTTTGCGTATCCTAGTGAAGAGTGATCTTTATAAATTTTCCTAATTTCTGTGTCTCTGGCAGGCGCTTAGAAAAATATGAAGCCGTCATCTCGAAAATAAAAATGAGATTAAAAGAATGAGGTCGTGACTCGCTTAAACTTGTACTTTATACTATATACTAGCTCTTACCCGCGCATTGGTCCGCGAAGAGTTTAAAAATGGTTCTAATTATAATTATATTGCTCTTTATTTGCTGGCAATATATTTCAATTAAATAAATCCTATGAGTTGCCCTGATTTAAGTTTCAGCTATTTGTTAAAGCCGCAATAAAATCAGTTGCATGGTTTCAAAAATTAATGAATACATACAGACAGACAAACATTTTAAAATCTACTTGTTTGTGTTTTATTACTCGTCTGTAATAGTGACACTTACTTTATTGATAAAGTTTAATTTACAGACGAACTTTCTACTGACTTATTACATGTATTATGTATAGATACTACCTACGTAAAAGAGAAAAAACGACGTTGTGTTTTTAACAAAAGATATTGTGAATAGTATAATTGGTCCTATTAAATTTCAGTTTATTCTATCTTAGCGGCATAAAAAGTCGTATCTTTTGATTGAATTTGTCACAGCTCTAAGGGCCATATTTCATAGTAAAGCTTGATATATTTTACAAGTTGCCCAACTAGCGGGTGATGCGGTCGCCTCTGTCTTAGTGAAATAGGTATCATCATACCCTATACATTTTGATGGTGTTGTGCGACCCTAGTTGCGAGAGCTGCCCCCTAGACAAGTGGCACTGCCTCCCTAGACAAGTGGCATTGTAGAATAGATAGCGTAACAGAATAGATTGTCAAATGTATGTATAATAATGTATAATTATTTATTTATGGGGAGGTCAAATTATTTAGCGAAAGCTTATGTCAACCCCTTACATTTGACCATACATTTGACAATCTATTCTAATCTACAATGTATTCTACAATGCCACTAGTCTAGTGAAGATGGTGTACTAATGAGATTGCAGACCTAAGCATTTGATTTCTATTTGATATATCTACGCAAATCTGGAAATTAAGTACACAACTTAAGTCATACAACGGCACGTGGCGGTTAGTTTGTTGATCTGAAGTACTTTAATTGCTTTCCTCATTACAACTAGGGTTAGAATTTTTCCGCACGTGTGAGTTAGAAACTGTTTTATTGCAGCGTTCTGTTTATTTGAATGTAAGTGGAGAATTCAAAGTGGGTTTGGTCCCAACAGAATTTATAAACATTATCCTTGCCGAGTGGTCGCTGAAAAACGAGATACGTAGCTAAAGTTATTTATATTACACATAAAAGCTATTTTAACTTTCATTTTGTGACCTAATGTTTTAATATTTTTCTCTCCAAATTTTTTACAATTATTGTTGTAAGTCTAAATATTACCAGGGCAGGGCAAAGGTCTATTCGGGACCAGTCATCTATACTTATAATAAAACTGTAGAGAGGTCAATTCTGTACATTGAATATATATTCAAAATTTTTATTGGAGTATGATTGGTGATCGATACTGATGCCATAAATGTAATTTGTAATTTTTTTGTCTGTCTGTCTGTCTGTCTGTCTGTCTGTATATGCACGCATGGGTTAAAAACTACTGAAGGGATTTAAACCAAACTTGGTACGATTGTAATACATACTTCCGGCCAGGTTATAGGCTATATAACGTAACGCTAAGACACATAGGAGCCGAGCAGTAATGAAAAGTGTGACAAAAACGGGGAAAAATATTTATTTTGAGAGATTTCGTTGCGTGCGCTGCGTTAATAGTTGAAGTTACGCAAAAATTATATACTAAAGAATTGTCCCTCTAAAAAGTTCTAAAGAAAAACCGCGACAGCATATGTCTAATATTTATAGTTCTCTCACATTTTTATGGCAATGAAATTAGTTCTAAGATAATTCATGATTTGCCAGGGTGTTTTGATAAATATAGTATTAATGTTTATGTTTATTAATACGTTAACCAATACAAGTTTGTAATTTTGTACAAAATTGCCGTTTACATAATTTAATTTTAATAAATATCTTCAGAGATAACACAGGTATAAAACTACTAAATAAAAAAAAAACTAAATAAAATTACTAAGCAAAATAAATGATGGTGCGTACGGGCAGTTACATGGCTGACCGATGGCTTTGCAAGATATTCGTGGCTTATAGGTACATCAGATTAACACATAATATTGACCTACATAACATTGCGCCATGAGCCCGGGAGCCGATCGGTAACGTAAACCTAACGGCCATTCGGATGGTGCGGGGATTCCGCGGCAACAGTCCTTGCACACGTACCAGTGGCGCGTGGAAGTGCAACGCCGGGGCGAAACTCCGCTGCCGCGGCTAATCGTGGCGCGGCGCATAGAACTCCTGCGGGATCTCATAGCGGAATAGAGACTGCTACTGTCGCAACAAAGTGCTGGGAATGCCTTTCTGAGGATTGGCTGGAGGGGTCTCGCCTGACACAGGTCCTCACCGTACACGGACATTTCGGGCGTAAGCGACGCCTGCGTGACACGGTGGAGCATACGGTGGAGGTGTGCGGTGCCGCGGGCGAAAGCTAGTTATATAATAAGTGTTCATCGTATTTTCAGATTTCTTTCAAAAATATTTTTTAAAGAAATAGTAAATTATAGCTAACATCATTCACTCGTTAATTGACAAAATAAAAAGCGAATATCTTGCAAGAGAAATGTACTCTTGCTGTCATCAAATTTTAATGATAAGGATTTATTAATTTGTTTATGCTAATGGTCTAGACTTAAATTTAACATTAAATGTTTTTACGCAAATCATTGTTTTGGGTTAAATGAGCTCTGTTATTTTACGATGAACACACATTTTAACTTTTATTATTATTACCTGTAGACAACTGTTTGCAACAAAAAAAATAATTAGATGATAAATAAGTATTGCAAACGACTTAACATCAGGCAAACCGTTAGTTGTTTATTATTTTTGTAATTTGCAATACCAGAGAGAGACCCCGAAGATCATTGCAGATAAATAGTACGTCTCATGTACCTTTTTGATGGGACAATCCTGCCACACTAATCCCAACTACTGCAACTCCTGAAAGCCAGAATTAACATTGTCGAATAGCAAAATGTGAAGACAATGAAGCTGCCTGCCGGGGTTGCGGAATGTTTATAATAGTTACGGTGACCCTGGAACATAAAGGGCAATCGAAGGAACATGAGTGGGTTTTAGTCAGTAAAAGTCTGACACCCTCCCGCCGCACCCAAGACGGGAGCAGTCATTTGATGATTTCCCACTCACCAAAAAAAAAAAAAGACAATGTAGCTCAATGGGTCCTAAAATAAATGTTTAACTGATAAATCCCTCAACGAAGTTAATCAGAAAAAAAAAACATAGACCTTATATGAATGTAATTAATCCTGAGCCATAAACCCGTTAAACCGTACACAGCAACACTGCTTTACGGTCCCCATGTATCGTCGCAGTACGTCCCCGAATGAACTGCTTCACAAAGAACTTAACTACAACTAAATGATCACTGCTGTCGCAAATGATCACTGCTGTCGCTTGGTCCATGCACATTATACAAGCCTAAAATCCCAGCTTGTACTAATAAGACCATAACATGAGACATACCAAACTGACATACCAAAATATAAAAAAATATAATAATAATTAAAAAACTAAAAACCATACTGATAATACAAATGGGAAGGTAGAGTTACTTTCTCTAGTCTATCTGTATGTCTGTATGTCTCTCTCGCTTTCTCGCCAAAACTACTGAACCGATTTAAAAGAAATAAAAGATGGTCCATAACTTGAAAAAGGACATTTTTATTCCAAAAATCCTAGTGCCTAGTCCAACTGCAAGTAAAAATATAATGACAACATTAACAGTTACTAGAAAAATATCTCAGCGAATTGCTGAGGTTTTTCTAAATCATAAAAATGCTGGGTTTGTACTTTGTCCCTGGCACAACATTGCTAAATTAAAGTGCAGCATGTTCAAAAAAATAACATCTTTAAAAGCTATACTAATTGGTTATTATTTTCTAATGATTGTAGTAAATTGAGTAAAGGTACAGTAATTGCTTACTTGCACGATATTTTGTCATTGTTTTGGCAACAAACCAATTTGGCGATAAAACCTGTTAAACCTCTAATTGACAATTATTGAAAATACTGCAGTTCTTACCACTCAGTTAAACGTGTTGTTTAATATGTTTATCCTTTTATGTTTAACTGTTTGCACCTTCTGATCATGGAGATAATAATATTGAAGGCGTTCCAATTTTTTATAAGTTATTGAAAAAAAATTGATGTAAAGGTTGGTTATCAATTTCATCAGTTGGACCAATCACATAGACCTTTTTTTTTTTTTTTTTTTAATTATTATGGGCTTGCTCTTGGTCCCAGACTAGCCCGAGGGCATAGACGGGGCCTACGATGGAGCGAGCTTACCCAATAGATGCCTATGCACTCGTTTTTTAAATACTTCCGGGTTATATGAATTTGGAAACACAGACCCTGCAGGGAATTCCATTCCTTCGCGGTGCGCATTATAAACGATTTTGAGAAGCGCTGCGTGCGGATATGAGGAATATCAACCAAGAAAGGGTGGTATCCTGCCGTACGTCTGGATGTCCGGTGGTAAAAAGGAGATGAGGGAATAAGCTCGTGTAGCTCATGAGCACACTCACCGAAGTGCAATCTGTAAAATACCGCCAGGCAGGCAACTTTTCGCCGATGTGCTAGTGGTTGTAGTAGGGCCACCAGCTTCTTGTCGCCAATCAACCTTCTGGCTCTGCGATCCACCGAATCCAATGCGGCCAGTTGGTATTTGGCTGAGCCATCCCATAGGTGACTGCAATACTCCATACACGATCGGACTTGAGCTTTATAAAGTGTTAGAAGCTGTCCCGGCGTGAAGTATCGCTTAACCTTGTTAAGGATGCCCAGCTTTTTCGCCGCAGTCTGTGCTTTGGACTCGATGAAAGTGCCGAAGTTGAGGTCAGAACTCAACTCCATGCCAAGGAGTTCAAGGCAGCCGGTTACATTTACAGATGCACCTCGGAAAGTAGGAGCCAGGTCAAATGGGCTCCGTTTGGCGGAGAACAGACACGATTGGGTTTTGGCGGCATTGAACTGCACTAGATTGTCATCGCCCCATTGGGACACACGACTCAAGGCAAAGTTCACTCGCTCGACCATGGTCTCTCTCTGTGAACGAATATCGTCCCTACTGTCTTTTGCGCTGGCCAGATATCTCTCTACAACAGTACTGTCATCTGCGTAACCGACTATGCTAGGATTTAGCATATCGTTTATGTGAAGCAGGAATAGGGTTGCAGAGAGAACAGACCCTTGAGGAACACCGGCATCGATGGCCATTAGGTCCGAAGAGCAGCCGTCGACGACCACTCTGATCGACCGTTCCGTCAAGAAGTCCGATACCCAGCTACAAAAGTCAGCCGGTATGCCATAAGCAGGAAGCTTGCTAAGGAGACTTGCGTGCCAAACCCTGTCAAAAGCCTTTGAGATGTCGAGCGAAACGGCAAGGGCTTCGCCGTTTTTCTCAATGGCTTCACCACAGCAATGTGTAACATACACACCTGCACTGGGATAACGTATCTTGCAGAAGCCGAGCGATCGCGATAATTGCGCAATATTTGCTTCTCAAACGTCAATTCAAAATACGTCAAATCAAATAGCAATCTAGCGATAGTGCTGCCTCTGTGGAACAAGCGGTTAACTAAAACATGCATTTTTCGTTTGGTGGTTTCGTATTTAGTATGGTTTTTAAGAGGAAAGTTAAGTTTTTTTTTGTTAAAGGTGATATTTAATTAGTTCCAGCGATTGCTACTTTATCGTCATCGTAGCAATAAGTGCATTAGAACAATCAGCGATCGATTAGCAATCGATTCATACATAATACGTTTTTTTTACGTTAAGCGATTAATCTCGCGGTAATCGCGCGATCACTGCGCAAGTATTGCTGATTGCTGTTTCATAAGTAATAAGCCAGCCGGAGTTCACATGCGACCGCTGGTTGATTACAGGTATTCAGAGGGCAGTATTACACAATTAATATGAAAACTGATTGTTTCTCCCTTTTCATAGTTACATCGGGTCGGTAGTGTGCATTCTATAGGAGCAAATAGGCAGTACATATTTCAGTTTAACTCAAAATTCAGAACAATGAAATGTTTTGAATTCATGTACCATTTGTGTTATGAGCATGCTTGTTTGTTCTGTGTCTGAATGTGATTTACCTGGATTTACCTATACTAGCTTTTGCTTCGCCCGCGCTTATATAAAAAAATCCATCCCCTTACTTTTACTTATTACCCCTTTAGGGTTGAAATTCCCAAAATTCCTTTTTTATGGAATATTCTTCACAAAAAGTTTCATGTCTCTGGCTGTGAGTTGATATATCAACAATCAGTCAGTAAAAAAATTGTTAGTTTACCATTATATACAATGTGTAACTGAATTAATGCACTTTGAGAAAATAGTTTGTTCAGAATCGTTTACTGAATCGAATTTGTAATTTTTAATATAGGTAATATTTTATCCCAAAAATAATTAAAACTACGTAAACTGCTGTCACACTTCCGCTGTACAGTCAAAACAAACTAAAATGGATGAAATACCTACTACGCTAGACAGTGTGCATGCGTAGATTTGTAAAGTGACTATAATTTTCTCCCACAATCTGTACAACTAAATTATAAAAAAACTGTGTTTTAAACATAATAATAAAAATTCAGTGTATGTATTATGATTATAACATAATATTCTAATTGGGGTGTCTGGTGGTGTGTGTTTATTCCGGGACATGTTGTATATTATGTTCTAAGGCTCATCCTAGCTTGAGACCAATTGGCCGTGTGTAAGTTGTCCCGAGATATTCATTTATTTGATTTATTTACTTATACATACCTTGTGCCCGTCTACGTAGTCTAAAAACCAGAGAACACCGCCACCAACCATAGTTACTTCACACAGTTATAATAAAGGTATTCAAGACTAATAATCCAATAGATTAGTAGAACAGTAACAATCATGTTTCCTTCTAGATCAATTTAAACCTGGCCACAGGAAAAACAAATTACCATGAAACTAACATTAACAAAGAAGGCTTCATGTTGTTGAACACGAGCCGCTCACAGACACCCATTAAATTAATTACTTGATTACTTACGCCATTAATCTCCGTCAGCTTAATTAATTAATTCAATCGACAAGAAAGGCCAAGAAATCAATTTGTGGTCCTTTGAAAAATTCTTTACTGAACTACCTAAATTAAGAGCACTTGACTATCGCTTTGGAGGAAAATAGGTAAATAAAAGAATGGAATTAAGTTTGTGTTTTCTTTTTTTAAAAGCATTTTTTTATTTATTTTGTACAATATAATCGTTATGTAGGTAAGAAGTAAGCTTTATAAAAAAAAGACGGGTTGCACTCCGGGAGTGCCGGCAGAAGTGAAAACTTGATTATAGCTGTCTACTATCCATCCGTCCTACGCTTTTTCGATCAGGGTCACGTGTCCTGACGCGAGTTTAAGATTTTATACCCATTACAGAAAAAGTGCTCAACGCCGCTAAAGAAGTTTTCACTTCAAAAATCAAAATTTGGTAAACAGTTAAGCTAAGTTGTAGGGTAAAACATTTTCGGTCAATAGTATGTCACCAAAAATTTGTTTGATTAATTAAATACTTGTGTACGTCACAATACGAAAACTTAACGATTTGGAACTTATAGGTCATAGCTCATTAGAGCCACCCGGCAGCCACTCCGCACCGACTCGCCTCCTGCGGCTAGTATTCTTTATATGGACTTGTATGGGCATGCGATCACTATATCAACTCCGTAGCGTCACCGGACCGCCTCGGTTATAAGGCGAGTCGGTGCGGAGTGGCTGCCGGGTGGCTATAATGAGCTATGACCTTAACTTCCGCTGAATATAGATAATGCCGAATACAAAAAAAGCCAGACTGAAATGTAATACATAATATAACTTTCAGTCTCGCTACCTAGTGTGATATCAAATTATGGGTTTATTAAAAACATAATGTCATCCTAAGCTCAGTTCCAGTCTGTCACTGAGACGAATTTGTAACAATAATTTGATAATTTTTATTACAAAAAAATGCGAAAAGCATCACATATAACTACTTAAACTATCTATACGGATAGTAACCGCTTATTATACTAATATATTTATTTCGTACCATTCAGGAGCAAAATAATATACTCCAGCATTACAAATTTATATAGGGTGAATGATAAAATTGGTAAAATTGGCACAGAAAAGTTGTTTGTTGTCAGTAATACTGTCATTGTTTACGCATCGATTACTAATAGGGATTACGACAGCATTAAAAAAATGGCATTCTGTTTAGTCCGTCTGATAAATCGGCCGAAAATACGGGACACGTATTTTTTGCTTGATCAAATTAATAAAAAATACAAAGATAAAGAGCAACAAAGTTTCGGAGTGGGGGCTTTTGACGTCACCGTAATGCAAAAATTGTATCTTATTGTGACGTCACGCGCAACTTCAACGCACTGTATCGTCGTCATTCTTCGTTTAAGAAAAAAAAAGAAAAAAATACGAGTCCAAAATTTTTTGATAATCTTTCTGACGGACTAATTAATTTTTTTTGTCGTCTCGCCTATTATACCAGTCACCCCAAATAAAAAGAAAAAAATCGCGTGACTCCGACCATGAGGTAGTAAATACGACTATTAAACAACCTGTTACGTTCAAGGGTAACGTAGATTGATAGATTCTATGAGCAAAATAACTTCCAGATTTAAAACCAACAGTTTCGGAGATAACATTGAAAGAAGAAAAAAAACACTGCAGTTTTATAATATCAGTGTTGAAACAGAGTTCATTCGACGTCATTCCAACAATAAAAAATATTATGAAATATATAACATTTTTTTTTATAACACTATTCTGTAATTATATTATTCACATACAATATTCAGCATTTCTGATAAACAACTGCTGAACCAACGATAAAGGTACTACACTAACGATGTCTATGATCAAACATACTTCACTTTGGTTTATTTTTGTCTTGCTAAGCAAATATTGACCACAGAAAAAGGATGTCTTCAATATTCTTATATTCTAGTTACAATATTCAAATTTTACTTTGGATTTACTTTGTTTTGACAAGATAAGGACGGAAGGCCAAGAATGTTTAATCAAATTTTTGGGACCTACCAATGTTGATGATCTGCGAAACATTTTGTTTTGTCTCAGTAACTTTACATTATTTGATTAGGTCTACACAGCTATGCTGAAGACACATAGTGGCTTTCTTTAAGAACACGAAGTATTAGTGATGATTCGCGTCGCTCGTAGCGAAACAATGTCCCAACAATTATTCCTATTGTTGTGATACGATGTTCTAACAATGATTCGCGGTGCTGTCAAAATATGTTGAACTAGTGCTCGGTACCTTTGATTATATAAAAAAACCCCCGACCTAAAAAAAGTATGCAATTATTATGACAAAAGGTTAAAAATGCTAAACCCTATAAAAAGCAAACAAACTGAGCGTGTAACATTCCTATCACACCTAACAAACGACCTGATGACCTTGAAGACCCGAACCAATTTCCACCAAACATAGCTAAGAACACTCTCGACTGATATACCTTTCAAACAAAAAAAACCGCATTAAAATCGGATCATCCGTTTGGGAGCTACGATGCCACAGACAGACACATACACATTTACACACACACAGACACGTCAAACTTATAACACCCCGTCGTTTTTGCGTCGGGGGTTAAAAATCAAAGCTCGGTACACACGAGAATGATTTAATTATCGTTAAGATCTGGCTGCGCCGTTGGTTTGTGCAGTTTATTGAACACTCATTTGAGCGTCCACACGACCACGATATCTGCGCTGACTGTACGGAACACACGTTCGATAAAACTGCACAAATGAACTGCGCAGTCAAATCGTGGCGTTAAATTGTTTTCGTGTGTACTGAGCATCAGACTCGCGCCGCTGTGAAACGATATTTAATAGTGACTAGAATCACTGTGAAACTATGTTTTAGCATCGAGTCGTGTCGCTGTAAGTGGATGTTCTAAAAATGACTCCAATAGCTGTTAAACGAAGTTCTAGTTTAGTGTCGAGTCGAACGGTTATCGATATCAAATTCTGTGTAAACCTACCGAAGAAAAGTATAAAATAGTCACAAAATAAAATACTGTCCTTAGCTTCACCAATGGCTATCGCCTCACAACGTCTATTGTTGGAGTTAAACCAGTGGAAAGGATAAAACGTACGAGTGAACCCGCGAAAATGTTATGGGATGATTTAAGCGAGAATAAACGCTAGCCGGGGCTTAGATGAGGGGCTAATGCAAAGTATAGACCAATGAAAATGACACAAAATACTGCAGACCTAGTAAATTTTCATAATCATTTCGTTAATTCCAATTTAACACCGAGGATAATACAACACTTTTACGTTTATTATGCTTTTAAATCGGTACCAACTCGTACACGTACTTTATTCGACTCGGTCTATTACATATCTGGTTATGCTCTCATAAAGTTATAGGCGTAACGAGCCGGTAGAAAATCGAATACAAATTCTAATTTCCTACAGTAATCGGCAGAACTGATCATTAACATTAGGCCAAACGATATTGGCTACATCGAACACGCAATTACAGCGCCAACTACACTTACTAGCCCTATTAGCAAGTAAATCGGTTAACGTTTCCCATTATCGAGTAGATAGAACTACTCATAAAGTTAATTTATAATGAACTAGCGATCCGCCCCAGCTTCGCACGGGTGTTGTAAATCTTTAAAATCCCGGCTTTTCTCTACTATAATAAGCATGGATTATACTTGAAAACCCTCCTCTTGAATCAGATTTTCTATTTAAAAAAACCGCATGTAAATCCGTTGCGTAGTTTTAAATATTTAAGCATAGGTACATACGGATATAGGGACAGAGAAAGCGACTTTTGTTTTGTACTATGTAGTGATGCTAATACCAAAAGTTCGAGGAAATCCTTCTGGTTACTAATAGCTTCCGAACCGCGTTACCAGCAGGCTTTGGACATTGGAATTTACTATGAGACCCCATAACCAATGACTGATGGTTGTCAAACTTCATTGTCTATTGATGGATTAGAATGTCCCATAAACAATGGTTGCCAACCTTCGTGTATTGATAGATTTATGTGGTAACAAAACTTAACTGACATAGTTTATTATCTTGTCTGAGAAACTTATCATTCAAATATGAGTGTACTAGCTTTTGCCCGCGGCTTCGCTCGCGTTAAAAAGAGACAAAAAGTAGCCTATGTTACTCTTCATCCCTTCAACTATCTCCACTTAAAAAATCACGTCAATTCGTCGCTCCGTTTTGCCGTGAAAGAAAGACAAACAGACAGACAGACAGACAGACACACTTTCCCATTTATAATATGTATACATATACATTTATAGTATGGATTTGAATGTTTCAATTCAAATACACTCAGTTTCTTTCATACCTTAATCCAAAATAATTCATTGACAAATCCCTCAGCTATATATATCCGTTTTTATATGTTGAGGTCGTAAGTCCTATATTTTAGGGAAATTTCCCTAATAATATATCATGACGATGCTACTGTGATCTGCATAACAATTGGTGGAAAAAAGCGCAATATTGTACTAACAATATAGTATGTTAATTCTATTGTGAGTTTCAACCTATTTTCGTAAACCCCTCTTTCTGAAGGAAAAATTTAGACGACGGTTTCATGTGTGGAATTAGGGAACCGTAAGGGTACCGCCACATCGGAGATTATGATGACTTATTGAGAGAAATACGTAACAGGATGTAACGCCGATATGATTTAAGGTCATAGCTCATTGGAGCCACCCGGCAGCCACTCCGCACCGCCTCGCCTCCTGCGGCTAGTATTCTTTATATGGACTTGTATGGGCATGCGCTCACTATATCAACTCCGTAGCGGCACCGGATCGCCTCGGTTATAAGGCGAGTCAGTGCGGAGTGGCTGCCGGGTGGCTGTAATGAGCTATGACCTTTAGGCTCCAAAAATATCACTGTTTTCTATTGGAACATTTAGATGTAATATCCGTACTAATAATATCGGTACTTATATTATAAATGCGAAAGTAACTCTGTCTGTCTGTCTGCCTCTTCTTCACGCCTAAACTACTGAACCGATTGGAATGAAATCTGGTATGGATATAGCCTGATTCCCGAGAAAGGACATGGGAAAGTTTTCATCCCGGAAATCTCCCGGGAACGGGAACTATTAATCCGCGCGTACGAAGTCGCGGGCAAAAGCTAGTGTTTTATATTCTTATGGCAAATAAGTTGTCGGCCTACCTGATGTTGAATGGTCACCGTCGCTTGTAGACATCTGCAAGAGCTCTAATGGACTGGCGGATATGCGCGCCCAACCCAGAGACATATTTAAAAAAAGTTAGTATATTTGGTAGAATGCTCTAATCTCAAAAACTAATGGTCCACATTGAAAAAATATTTTCTGTTGGATAGCCCATTTATCGAGGTAGTAACCAAAGAAATATTGTGGGTAAAGCCACAGGCAACAGCTATATTTTAAATTAAAAAAGAATGTCTCATCTCTTCACATGATATAATAAACATTTATAAATAAAATACCTATATCTCTTTTATAGAATTAAGGTTTGCTGGAAGATAACTCAACTTTGGGTCAAGCACACCATTGTACATAACTCATTTATTTTTGCTGTTTTTTTATGTGTATTGTTTTTTTTTTTTTGTGCAATAAAGAATAAAGAATTGTAATCCATTTCAGATTGTATATTATCTTAGGCATGCTGTATCTAGAATCCTTTTATCAGAAGTCTAAGTACTTTGTTTGTAAGAGATTTTGTTGTCCCATTAATATGTAGACTAACGAATATGTGCTTTAAAACTGGAATATTTCCGACTGCTTTAAAACGTTCATTAATTACACCTGTGCACAAGGGGGGGGACACAAACGATGTTAATAACTACCGCCCAATTTCTGTTTTGCCGTCAATATCCAAAATTTTAGAAAAAATACTAAATAACCGACTTGTAAACTTCTTAAATAAATATAGTATACTTTCTAGCTCTCAATATGGTTTCAGACAGGGACTTTCGACACAGGATGCTGTTACGGCGTTGACAAATGAAATAGTAAGAGAAGTAGACAAAGGATATAAATGCATAACAGTATTTCTGGACCTTAAAAAGGCGTTCGACACCGTTTCTGTTCCCATCCTTGTGCAGAGACTTGAAGCCATAGGTATAAGAGATAGGGCTCTCTCCCTTTTCGACAACTATCTTCGGGGAAGGAAGCAACAGGTCAGGATAGAAAACATCCATAGTGAAGAAGAAAACGTTGTTTTTGGCGTCCCGCAAGGGAGTGTGCTCGGCCCAACGCTGTTCCTGGTGTATATAAATGAATTATGTAACCTTAGGGATAGCGGTGGAAAGATCTTCTCCTACGCGGATGACACAGCCATTGTCTTCTCTGGTCAATCATGGGAGATTGTGCGCCAAAAAGCGGATAATGGCCTAACTATTATTGGGAACTGGTTAAAAGCTAATCTACTAACCTTAAACGTTACAAAAACGAATTACATGTGCTTTTCCCCAAGTGCAAAATCTAAACCAGGCTCAGATTTTAAAATAGTAATCCGCAAGAGTATGACGTCTTCTCACATGAACATAAATTGCCAAGAATTACAACGAGTCACTACTACGAAATACCTAGGTATTGTTATTGACGAGCGTTTATCATGGCATGCACAGATTGATACTAATATCTCTCGAGTTAGGAAATTCATATGGATGTTTAAAACTCTTCGCTATGTTATGCCTCCAGACCTGTTAGGTAAAATCTATATTGCGCTAGCACAATCCGTTTTAACATACTGCATTCCGGTATGGGGAGGAGCGTCCAAAACTAAATTGCTTGAGCTCGAAAGAGCCCAGAGGTCACTTTTAAAAGTGATGTATTTTAAACCCTACAGATATCCGACTAGCAGTCTATATAGCTTGTGTGGGTTACTAACAGTCAGGCAGCTATATTTATTAAACATGACGTTATACCTACATAAATCTACCCCATATACCCCAGCAGACAAGGATAAAAGACGCAATCATATTGTGGCTCACTCCTCGCGTGTTCGTACGGCTTTTGCTGAGCGTCAGTATAGCGCTCAATCTGCCTATGTCTACAATAAAATAAACGCTAAATTAAAATTCAATCCAGAGTCTAAACATAAATGCAAGAAGATTATTACTGATTGGTTAAAAACGTTAACATACGAGGAAATCGAACAAATTTTAATCAGACCTTGTTAAAATGGAATCCATAACATAAACACACACACGCTCACATATCATATACAAAAATATGCACGCACACACACTCACACATACACATATGTACACACACACACACTCACACACACACACACACTCACACACACACACACACACACGCATACATACACATACACAATCGAGCTGCTCTTTTTGTTAGATTTTTAGTTTTTAATTTGTATCCTTTTTATTATTTTTAGTTTTATTTTTAGTTTATTAGTCTCCATGATGAAATGTACTACAGGGGAAGTAGCGAGTCGGCTCCAACACAAGTATTGTTAATAACTTAGCGGGGCTGCCTCATGCTATACGTATTGTAAATCTTTTGGAACAATAAACAATTTTTAATTTAATTTAATTTAATTTTTTAAGTACTGTATATAATATATAACTCAATACTGTAACGCACTTAAAGTTATTTTCGGTCTAGACGTAGGGCTCGGTAAACAACATTTCAATATTTTTCTCTGAATGTCAACTTGTAGAAATAAGTACAATGTAAGTAAAAATAAATCTATAAAATTATATTGCTTTTTCTTCTCTTCACTATACTCATTTGAATATATTGGAATTAAAGTGGTTTTCAAAAACTTTAGCTATGTGAAATTATTTTAAAACTATAAATTTAAAAAATACCTAGGTAGTTCGTCGTGAAGCAATCCACTTGGTTCGACAAATAATTATGTTCGGATATTCATCATCATTTTGATATCACTTTTAAAATAAACTGAAATTGCTGCGCTGTACACAAATAGCGAATAACCAAAGTAAATACAAATATGCTTTATATCAGGCACAGCTAGCAAACAATTTATATAAAACTAGCTGTTCCTCGCGGTTTCACCCACGTAACATTAGGTTTTTGGTTACTATTTCACTCCCGTGGGACATAGCGTGATATTATATAGCCTATGTTACTCGTGGACAATGTAGCTTTCGAATGGTGAAAGAATTTTTAAAATTGGTCCAGTAGTTTTTGAGCCTATACATATATTCATTACAATCCAACAAACAAAGTTTACCTCTTTATAATATTAGTATAGATACTCATTACTGTTGTGTATGAATGTCGTGATAGCCCAGTGGATAATGCGCCCGCCTCTCGTGTAAGAGGTTGTGGGTTCGAATCCGGGCAAGTACCAATGTGACTTTTTCAATTCATATGTACTTTCTAAAGTTTATCTCGGACATCACTGACATCCCATGCCTCGGAAAGCACGTAAAGACCCAACGTCTTTCCCGGTTGTCATTCGTAGAACTTTATCAGTCGTTACGGGTAAGCCAGAAAGTCTGGCCAGTCTAACCAAGAGGTATCGTGTCGCCCAGTCTCTGGGTTGTGGAGGTCTGATAGGCAGTCGCTTCACGTAAAACACTGATATCCAGCTGAATCCGGTGAAGCTGGAAGCAGACCCCTACATAGTTGGGAAAAGGCTAGGGAGATGATGATGACTCATTACTGTTGTGGTATGAACCTTTAACGACCAAGCGACAGCCGGCTATCGGGCTGCTATTGTCTTTCTATTGTGTCTTAAATCACGCGTGTTTGTAGGTTTAAAAACTGAAATGATTTTTTTTACTTCCAATATGATATGATTTTTTACTTGCAATGAAGAAAAAAAAAAGTGATAAATATCACTTTTTTTATAAAATACCTGTAAAGCTGGCCGTTGCAAAAATAAACAATAACGTAAATATTTTTGATAGGTACACATTAATCGCGTTCTAATATCAAACACGTTTCAAAACGTGTTTGATATTAGAACGCGATTTCACGTTCACGTTTGTGTGTTGCCAACATTGCTGCTCCAAATGGTCCTTCGAGCCATAAAAGGCCAATAAAACCTGATATCTGGTATTTAAAGCCAGACTATTCTCGCCTACTTTTATAGCCTAGTTTTATGCGCATTCCTGTCGGGTTTTAAAGGTAACTTCCTCATTATGCAGGAACAAGGTTGATATTCTGCTTTATAGAGGTGGGACTATTTTGAAGAGATTTTAAATTTTATGATGTAAACCGGTTTTGCCGGGGTTGCAGAATAGTTATAATAGTTACCGTGGCCCTGGAACGTAAAGGGCAACCGAAGGAACATGAGTGGGTTTTCAGTAAAAGTCTAACACCCACAAAGTCTTTGTGTATGGGAAATGTGTCAAACGTTTGACGTTACACGTCAAAAATCGATCATTGAACCACTAAAGCAATAGTAGACTGGAGCCCCTGCTGTTTTATCTGTATTACTTAAGACGTTGCTATCCCAAAGACAAAGCTAATAATATAATTATGAGTTCAAATCGTTACTCCAAAAACGATTTTTTTCTCATGGCTAAACATTAAATTATTAATATATCTAACTGATCAAAGGTGTATCTTATAAAACGTATGTATCGTGTCTAAAATGATGGATACAAAGAAGAGTTTGTATACATCTCAACCGTTTATATTAGCGGTCGTCGGCCAACTTTTATATTACCTTATTTACCTTCACCGGTAAATAGTGAATACATAAAAATCTTAAAATATGGGAAAGCAGTATTTGCCTATCTTTGCTTGGCCTCGGAATAACAAGACGTGATGCAGAACTTTTTTGGTTAGTGTAAGTGTAAAAAAAACATTTTAGAGGTGACCGATACAACACTGCTGGCTTTGTGACTAATTTTAGTATTGGTTTAGTTGTTTGGCCAATTTCTAGTCTAAGAACACCATTATTACCTGAAGGTAGACTGGCAGAGAATGCCTACGGCATTAAGTCCGCCTGTACACTACGTACTAAGAATTATTTGATATTAGCATATTGCTTTAAATATTGTAAAACCATTTTTAAAAACAAGTAATAGTAAAACTTAAATGACAGATTTACAAAATTAAATTCAATACAAAAATATTTCATCATCATTTTACTTAGGGCCGGGTCGTTCGTAACTATTGTTTTTTTCTGGTTATTTGATTCCAAGTCGTCCTGTCAAGCTCACGCTATCACCCGCTTATTTTTCCTTCATATACCTAATTCTTTAGATAATCTCCCTCCATATTCATATTAATTACTCTTTTCTGCCACGTGTGTTTCATTCCTACTCCGACGTACTCTTATACTCGCTGTTTAATAAAATCCAGACCTTGGTACAGGTAATCTTACTGTAGAAAAATACAACACTGCACTTTATTTCCATATGTACCGCCTGTTAACGATATCTTATGACTACAGTACGTTTATATTTCATATAAAGATCAATTTTGTGGTTCCTGACATTTTCTATTCATTTCCCTCATAGCGTCATAAAACCCAACAAAGCTCTAAGCGGCAGGCGGTTTATTACACCAAAAAGAGTCGTGACAGCTTTCACTCGACGACAACACGACTATAAGCCCTCAAGCCATTTCCTTCTCAAATAAATCTCATATCCTTTATAAATACAAGTTTCATTCACAATAGTGGCAACAAATATCTAATAGTTAAATGTATCTAGTGGTTTCCACGACTTTCTGAAGCGTTATTGGTTGCTCCGCTCCTGTGGGATGTTGCGTGATGTTATGTAGTTACCTTCGGAGCTTTCGCCCGCGGTTTTGTCCGCGTGAATGTCGATAATTCCATTCCATTTTCCCCCTTTAGGCTTGAATTTTTTTTACATCCTTTCTTAGTGGTTATCTACTTGTTACAAAGAACACACCCTCGGACCAGCGGTTTGGGTTGTGCGTTGATTTATCAACATTCAATTAATCAGTCCGCCTGTTTACCACTTTATTTAAATAAATATATATAATAATAATAATACCAGCCTATAACTGTCCCACTGCAGGGCAAAGGCCTCTTCTCATACAGAGAAGGCACGAGCATTGATCACCACGTTTGCTCAAGACGGGTTGGCGATTTCAGACTTATATTAATTACAAGTCCAGGTTTCCTCACGATGTTTTCCTTCACCGATGTCTGCGATGTCTAAGATAATCTTTAGAAAGTACATATGAATTGAAAAAGTCACATTGGTACTTGCCCGGATTCGAACCCACAACCGCTTGCATGAGAGGCCTTAACCACTAGGCAATCACGACATTCTTAAAATAAATATATAAGATAAGATAAATCTGGCTATCCTATGCAAACGGTGCTTTCTAATACGGCTGATAGTTTCAGAAATATGGTCCAAACAAACAAACTTTACAGCTTTATCATTATATTACAGTAAGTAGTGCCACTTTTTTGCACGCTCTGCTTCGACTCACGTGCAAAACATACGAGAATATTCTACATTTCTCGGGCTCTGTGCAAATAATGGTACTAACCGTAAAACAGTGACCTTGAATTGTGACTTATGTAAGCATTTACATTTAGTTTTCTTCTCTGAGTAAGCACAAACATTCCCTCGTTCATAAATCTTTGTAAAGACACTCTCTTTTGTTTATGAGAGGAAACGCGTATAAAAAGGTATCTAATTCTTTTTAAATAGGGAAGATGCAATATTTTTATTTTTGTTTTGATCTTAAAGAATTCTATGTAAAATAGACCACTAATATATTAAAAAGTTAAAATGTTGTAATTTATTGTAAAAAAAAGCGGTTTTAAATTGACAGTTTAAACGTCCGCGCGAAAACGGACCAAAAGTTCCGATGACGTCACTGCAGTGACACTGTATCTCTGGTTGTATTGTTCTTCTCTAATTTTTATAACTTTTTATTATTTTTCGCCATTCCAGATACTTTTATTGCTAAAATTTGAAAATAAACTATCAATCAACATCTCGTGGTCATAATAATACCGCATGAAAGCATGTATGCAATGCTTTTTTATGCAAAAAAGCATGTTGACTCATGTTGATATCTCCAACACCAGACGGGGTTACAAACTTTGTATCAGATAGTTTTGGTGGCTGAACTTCTGATTTTAAATATTTGAAGAATCTGGATTTATGAAATCTTTACCTCCTGGACCTTGTATCATGGCAGACAGAGGCTTCAAGCATATCGAAGGTGTGTTATTTCTGTTGATTAGACCATTAGTGAACAACACTAAGAAAAGTTCAAAAGATGAAGTAGGCCTACTACACTCGAAGAAAATTGCATGCCTTCGAAATCATATTCAAAGAATCATTAGAAGACTGCGCGAATTTGCTTTTCTAAAGCTAATTTTATTCCTACCAAAACTATTTCTGTTTACTTTGTCAACTAACTGCGGGGTGCGTTCCAAAAAGGGTAAGAGTTACACGGAGTAGCGCGAAGGTTACTCTAAAGCGTTCCGCTGGCTTATTACCTATGAAACAGCAATCAGCAATATTTGCGCAGTTATCGCGCGATTAATCGCTTAACGTAAAAAAAATCGTATTATGTATGAATCGATTGCTAATCGCTCGCTGATTGTTCTAATGCACTTATTGCTACGATGACGATAAAGTAGCAATCGCAGACATTTAGACATTTAGTCATGCTTTGTTTTATTATTGTAAATATTAAATACTATCCATCCATCTTAAATAAAACGATTTTAGAAATATGGACCTTACCAAAAACAAATAATATAACAGTGTTTTATGTAATATTAAATTACCTACCGTGTATGTCTTCTATTTAATAGCCGTAAATTACATGTAATATTTTTTTATATAATCAAAGGCAATTTGATATTAATAAATAATAAATAAATAAATATCCTGGGACATCTTACACACGGCCATCTGATCCCAAGCTAAGCAGAGCTTGTGTTATGGTAATCAGACAACTGATATACATACATATAATTTTTTTAAATACATGCATATTATAGATACATAACACCCATAAATAATATTGAATTTAAAAAATTCTCGATTAAGATTTCATTGTAAAAACTCGAATGTATCACATCACTATTTATTTGGAACTAAAAACCTGCAACACTGGAAATGTCATTTTTCTGACTTGAATTAAAAATCGTACTATAACCTCTTTTTAATTTTCGAGTGAATTCCTCGCACGTTTTGGAACGTTCCAGTGACGTCATTCCAGTCGCTTAACGCTGATTGGTGTTTTAAATTACGTTTCATTTCATGTAATTTTAAATTCATATTTTATTGATAAAAATAAACATTATACAAAAAAAAAGTTGCAGAGGCCCTTCATTTACATTTTTTCAACATTTTATTAATAAATTTTCAATAAATAATATGTTTGCATCTTCCCTATTGTGCCTATAAAGAAGGAAAATTTACCTACGATGCTTGAATGGTCCCAAATCTGGGTGTAGTATGGGTTTAGGTACGGTTCTTTATTTTATTGTTAGATTGAATGAGTCGTACCTTTAACTAATCTGTTCGGGCCGTAAACTTAAAAAAGACCGCTGTACAACAGCGAATTTGTGTAGATACAGTATCTATCTCTATATCCACTGTCTGGAAACTCTAGATACCACTAATGCTCCCTTCTTGCATGCCAAAAACCTCAACTTGAATGTTTAAGATCATGATAATAGCTATTGGCAGAGCATCTAACTGACTTGGCTTGGTTTTTTTCTTAATCCACGAATTTAAATAAAAGACGGACTTACGAAAACGTGTAACGCATATCTTCAAAGTAACGTTTACGGCTTTATGATTCTATTTGTTTCACATGGTAAACTTGCACACAAGAAGTTAAACATGATCCACACTCACACATTAACACAAGGCCCGACAAACCGCCACCATTACTCACCGCACGACATTGCCAATGATGAACGCTCACACGCACACAAGTCATTTGTATACTTCACTAATGATTAGAATCTGTTAAGTCCGTCGTTTTTTACGTAGTAAAAAAACTATCGAATTTGCCCTAGCCCTAATGTTGATCCTTCGACACGCTACGTTAAAAGGTATACGATGACCTTACCATAGTACCTACAAACAAAAATTTCTAAATTTAGTACTTATGATTTAAAATTACTTTTTCATAATGATTGAATTAACAGACTTGGCAGTATTTTGCTTTTAAGTGATAAATTAATAAAGTAACTAGATTGTCTTCTGTTTTGTATATTGGTGGCGGCCATATTTGATAGAATAGCCTAAGAGCTGGTGAACCCTCCTACTAACGGTCGTCCTGTAAGGCTAGAAATTTGTGGAGTTATGAGTCATAGTACACCAAGGCCAACAACAATGACCTGGCAGGCAACATCATCAGCCCTTTTATTTTTTAAAGTGTAAAATAAATAATATAAAAAAACGTTCTTCTGTAAGCTTCAAAATTTAATATAATTTAGTTTATTGATTAATAATTATGGGAAAAAATTGACAGGCGATTTGGGTAAGCAGAAGTATCTGCCAGGTGAATCGAAAGGTGCATAGTTTAGGGGGAAAAATAAACTTTCTCCTGTAAAGTTGAAATTTAAGTATGTGTTTGAGCAAATCATTAAAAAGAAATGTGTACAATGACAGGCGGTTCTGAGCAGCATAAGACCTTGACAGGCGAGGGAAAAGATGCTAAGAGCGTGCGAGTAAGAGGCGTAACGTGAATGCGTATAGTGTGAATGACATTAAATAAAATTAAAAATTATAGATGCAATATTTTTATTAATTGTAGTGTAATCTACATTATTTTTTACATTAATTATCATCATCATCCGACACTTCTTCACTACTACTTCTTTCGTCATAATCCGACTCTTGTTGCGGAATGTTGATAATAGTTACCGTGACCCTGGAACATACAGGGCAATCGAAGGAACATAAGTGGGTTTTAGTCAGTAAAAGTCTGACAAGCCCTCCCGCCGCACCCAGGACGGGAGTAGTCATTCGATGATTTCCCACTCACCAAAAAAAAAATAATAATCCTACTCTTTGATAACGTTTTCCTCCTTTGAAAAGAAAATAATATTTTAATTAATTAATAATGTCATTAAGAATTGAATATCGCGCTCAATTACGTAAGACTCAGAATGTATATTGAATCATATTAAATCAAATAATTAAGTGTCACCTGAAATGTAATCTTGGGAAAATGCTGCTTCGGCAGCATCTCCCTCAAACCAATTGAAATCGTAGTGATTATCGCAGCTTTATTTATTTATTTTATGGCTCTCCAACGACTTACTCACTAATACACTTAGTTACAATAATAGGTTTTATGGCATATTTTTTTATGATAGTGGACTTGTCATGTATGGAAGTGCACATCACTTGTACCTATTTACATAAGTTAAAACATTACAAACAATAAAAAGTGGATAAAAAGTCGACAAAAGCTGTTATAGGAATTAAATAATAGTAATAGCCAGGATTATTCATCAGCACATTGCTCTGAAATACAATATTGTGGAATCGGGAGTACCGTATTACAGGTATGTGCTCGATCCAGTTCTTGAGAATAGCCATATCACATTATACTGGGATCGATCTATTATCACAGACAAAACTATTGTTGCCAATAAGCCTGACATTGTGGTAATAGATCGATTAGAGCGTCGGGCAATGATTGTTGACATAGCCGTTCCACATGATGAGAACCTCGTGAAAGCCGAGAAGGATAAGCAGTCTAAGTACATTGACTTGACTCGTGGGGTGTCGACATGTGGAACGTAGATTCAGCAGTCATTGTACCGATAGTGGTGACGGCCAATATGGCATAATAGCTAAGAGCCACGACCAACACCTAAGGAGGCTCTCGCTAGGCAGCTGGATCAAGGGCCTGATGCAGAAGGCGGTACTCCTGGGCACGGCGCGCATTGTCCGGAGGCAGTGTTGGGCAAATTGTAATTAACTACAAATTAACAATTACAATTACAAATTGTAATTGGCGACTTCAATTACAAATTACTTGAAATTGTTGAAAAGTAATTCAACTAACAATTACAATTTGTAATTGTAATTGTTATTTGCAATTACTCAATTACTTGTGAATATTTTTTAATTTAATGTTGAGGTAGTAAGTTTAATAAAACGTTGAATGATTCAACAAATATGTTTATTTATTAAAAAAAAGTGATTTACTTTAAATTAGACTTTAACACTACTCTTTGTTCAAACATTTGATCAGAAAGTTTGTGAGATTTTGGTAAATTAATCATTGTGGCATATGAGAACAATCTCTCAACAGGGCCTGATGACGGCATTAATGTATAATACTTAAGAAACACCTGCTTAATCTTAGGATTTATTTATTTATGACTCAGATTAGTAAACAGAAGGCAGATAGATAGCGCGGAACACCGCGAATGAGGTCAACAAAGCAAATACAAAACCAAAAGCGAATACAATCTCGAGTCAGTACGGCACGAAGCGTCGCGCCGGAAACATGTCACAGAAAATATTCATATTTTCGAGAATGATGCCGTCTTTTGTTTTTAAACATTACAAAAATTGTTCCCTAAATCAAAAGAAAGAAGTTGGAGTACCTTTTTATAGATTAATATGGTTATTTTTGCCTTTTTGGATGTTATTTTATTTGGAACACAAAACCTCAACAGCAATCTGTCGGTGTTGCTATTTTATTGTGAAAAAATTTACCCCTAAGTTGGGAAATATGTATTGAACACAGGATTATCGATCTACAAGAATATTTATTTCGAGTGTTTTTTTCTTTTTGGTTTGTATGTTTGTATCATGTGTGTGTACTTATCTTGTATGTGTCAAAAGTCTTCGTTAATAAAACTAGTGAATGTTTTGTCTCTAACTAAAATTATGTACACGAGTCGATTCGCCAACATAAAGTAAATATAGTAAAAAACAGTGAACAGAAAAAGATGACTTAACTAATATTTTATATGCTATCCTTTTCTTTAAGAAATGAAAAGAGACATATGCATTTAACTTAAATTTAGTAGTTTGTTGAATAAGAGAATAAATTAGCGCGTTCAAGTTTCAAACAAACAAACTTTTTAGCTTTATAAAATTGTTATACACCTAAGTACTTTATTATATATATCCCTAAGTTGTTCCATAATTTTAAACACAATAAATAAATTATTATTTGGTACTATCTGCTCGCTTCCCCAACACGATTGGGAAAAGGCTAGGGAGATGATGACTATCTGCCCGCTTCCAGCTTAGCCAGGGTGCATTTTTTTTAATCAATGTTGTTATACCAACATTGTCCTGACAATTACAAACACAACAAAGTAGATTCACCTAATTAGGCGTAGCAGTTCTTATGCTACGCGCGTACCTACATATTTTTAGTAAATTCATAAATTGATTTTAATTAATATAGACAGTTAAGAATGAAATATTACGGGTAATTTTTCATCATCCTGGCAACCGGAACGCACACAGAGACGACGTGTTCTTACAGCGCAGTCACGTGGCAGTCACGCACACATGTCTCGACATTCGCCGCACTCGTAATGTTCCGCGCTGTCTATCTGCCTACTGTTTTATAATCTGAGATTTATGAATACTTTATGCACAACGGTACATAGGCGGACTTTAATGCCCCGCCTGTTTTGATGAATTGAGTTGAATTTTTTGTCGAGCAAAATGTTTGGCAGGATGTCTGTTTAGCACTGAAGTGTCTTTATCCGGATCAGCTAGGTACTTGGACATAAAAAACAATATAACACGAAGTAACAGCAAATAAGTACAGAGATGCGCGGGCGATATGTGTGTGAGCGAAATCACCGCTAAGGACACACTGACCGGCGTCGTTGCCGTTTCGTTTACCATCTCGTTCTATCCAATGTTATTTGTCGAACTACCGCACAATTTAGGTGGTTTTGTATGTTACCTGCAATGTTACCCCGTAAAAAGTAATTGGGTAATTTGAATTACAAATTAATGTAATTAGAATTACTTGTGACTTTGTAATTGAATAACAGTAATTTGAATTACAAGTAATTTTAATTAAAGTAATTCAATTACTTTTCATTAATTTAGTAATTAAATTACAAAAGTTAATTAATTACGCCCAACACTGTCCGGAGGTTCCTCTCTCTGGTGCCCTGACCATCGGTAGCTTGGACCCTGTTCTCGATGCCGGTGGGCTACTATTTTTTATATTTTTAAATGTTATTTTTTGTATTAATACCTATTTAAAAATGTAATTTATATGTATGTTATTATGTATACTGAATAAATGGAAAAATAATTATAATATAATATCTTAGGGCAATTCACACACAGTCATCTGATCCCAAGCTAAGCAGAGCTTGTGTTATGGTAACCAGACAACTGATATACATACTTATATAGTTTATAAATATATACTTAATATAGATAAATTACACCCAGACACAGAACAAACAATCATGCTCATCACACAAAGTTTGTCCTGGGTGGGAATCGAACCAACGACCTCCGGCTTAGCAGTCAGGGTCACTCACCACTAGACCAACAGGCCCAGGCGTCAAAACATAGTTTAAAAAGCTTTTCATCAGATTGTTTTACGGAAATAGGATAAAAACAAAAAAAAAAGAATATAAAAAATTCTATGTCCGTCCCCTAGTCTTAAGCTACCTCCCCACCAAATTTCAACCAAATCGGTTCTGCTGTTGTTGAGTTATAAAATGTGTAACTAACACGCCTTTCTTTTATATATATACAGGATGGAAAATTTCAATGGGCCCTGGAAGAAAACTACCTTAAATCAAGGAAACATTCCCTTATTTTTTTAAAGAAATAAAACTACATTCAAAAATTTCGTAAATTCGCTTGTCACACTCGGGAATTAAACTGGCTTAAAATGGAAAAAACAACATCCTGTACTTTTATGACGTTAATCGATAGGTCATTTATAAGGATCAAATCTTTTTAACAAACATGGTAAATAAAATTAGAGGAAAACCATGAAATTTTAACTTTTCAAATCAAAGGACGACTTTAGCTGTCGAAATTTTCGTTCAACTAAAGTAAAATTCTTAAAATGTATGGTTTTCCTTTAATTTAAATAACCATGTTTATTCAAGAGATTTTGTCCTTATGAATGACCCTAACGTTTGACATCATAAAAATAGACTGTATTACTTTTTTGGATTTTAATCGGTTCGATTCCCGGGAGTGGTAAGCGAAATTTCAAAAAACTTTGAATGCAGTTTTGTTTCTTTATAGAAATAAAGGAATGTTTTCTTTAAGTAAAATAACCTATCTCAACGATTTAAGGTAGTTTTCTTCCAGGGCCATTAAAACTTTCCAGCCTGGATAATAAATAGATTGAAATATATTTTTATATTTGTACGTAAATGAAATGTAGATTTGACTTTTTGAAAAGTAAATCAGTTTTAAACACACTGAAATCTATATAATATATTTTTATACAGAATAGTATAATATGTATAAGTTAATAATTTTCGTGTCATATGTGGCAAGAAACTTCTCATAGCGTGCGTTATCCAATCTTTGACATTTTGATCCGTACATGATGATGATAATTAATGTAAAAAATAATGTAGATTACACTACAATTAATAAAAAATATTGCATCTATAATTTTTAATTTTATTTCTCCTAAGTGTGTAATGATTTTTTTAAATATGTTAATGAAATAAAAAAAAAAAAAAAAAAAAAAAAAAATTTAATGTCATTCACACTATACGCATTCACGTTACGCCTCTTACTCGCACGCTCATAGCATCTTTCCCCTCGCCTGTCAAGGTCTTATGCTGCTCAGAACCGCCTGTCATTGTACACATTTCTTTTTAATGATTTGCTCAAACACATACTTAAATTTCAACTTTACAGGAGAAAGTTTATTTTCCCCCCTAAACTATGCACCTTTCGATTCACCTGGCAGATACTTCTGCTTACCCAAATCGCCTGTCAATTTTTTTCCATAATAATTAATCAATAAACTAAATTATATTAAATTTTGAAGCTTACAGAAGAACGTTTTTTTATATTATTTATTTTACACTTTAAAAAATAAAAGGGCTGATGACGTGCAGGGTTGTTGCCTGCCAGGTCATTGTTGTTGGCCTTGGTGTACTATGACTCATCACTCCACAAATTTCTAGCCTTACAGGACGACCATTAGTAGGAGGGTTCACCAGCTCTCCGGCTAGAAGTCTGAATAGAGTTTCAATCAATGTCTTGAATATTTACGATTCAATTTGTCTTTGTCGCGGTCAGTTCATGACTAGAATAGATGGCGGTATTTGTCACCCTTTGGGAAGAAAAAGATAAGTTATTTTTAAAATGACCTTTAATGGCGATATCTTTTTTTATTCATAAGCTTTTATTTCATCATACATAAATAGGTTTATTTTGCCAACAACAATCATTCTGCGTCACTGCAAGTGATTTAATGATTTAAGATATTTATCTCTTAATAATTACAAATAATAAACGAAAATTTAAAAAAAAAACAGTCGGAGTATATTGCATTACCATTGTAGGACAACATAGTAATAGCTACATTTAGGTATTACGACATACTTTAAAAAAAATTAAAAACTGTTTATTGTTCCAAAATAGTTACAATACGTATAGCATGAGGCAGCCCCGTTAAGTTTTGATATAATTAAAAAATCCAAAATAGACTGCTTATGGTATAACTAAACCCGTTACAGTATATTTGCTTTAATTTTATAATACATTAAGGGCTTAATAGAGTAGAAATTCTTCCGTAAAAAAACACTTACCTTTAAAAAGAAAATCACCATTTTCAGCCCCATTTTTGTCGCACATGACAGACTACGACTCGACAAAAATTCGATGTGACAGATTTCCGCTCAGTTATTGCTAACAAAACATAACCCTATTTACACAAGCGTTATATTTACTTCACAATAAAGGAATTGTTTACAATACGTCGTATTATTTATTTACATTCTTTTGTTTTCCTGATTACGGTTTTGAAGAACATCCTGTTTTTCTATTTTGGCACCCTATTAAGGTCATATCGGAACGGACAACTTGGGATCACAGAGATGGTTAGGCGACATTAAATGTATTCGTGGAGTTTTGTGCTCGTTCATCCATAGAAACATATTGCTTGATACGACGAACTAGTGTCAACTTTCTGACTGACTCTGATCGCTCAAGATTCACTGAAAATGGTTTATCTATAATACATTCTTTCTTTCTTTGGGGGAGTGGGAAATCATCAAATGACTTCTCCCGTCCTGGGCGGGGCGGAAGGGCATGTCAGACTTTTACTGACTAAATTATATTACTTTGACGAGTTTTTGTTTAACTTAAAAAACTGCATTTACAGATCACTTGACAAGCGTACCTTAAACGAGAATGGAACTAGCTAAAAGTAAGCCAATAATATTAACAGTAAAGGTAAACAGTCCAAGAGTAACCAGGCCTTTACACACTTCAGATTATCTCACACACTTAAATAACATTTTCCAAAAATAATATACACACTGAGTAACCTACTGAGCTTCCGATCCCAAATATACATAGGTACGTTATTACAAAGTAATTTTCATGTAACACTTAGCTTTGTTTTCATAAATATCTGATTGACACAAATACTGGGAAGTTACATAACACTTTCATAAACGCACACTATTTTTTAACAACAATTCAACAACATACGAACTTCCATAATTTTCTAAAAATTCATATTCTCAACACTTAGATTAAGTAACGCAATAGCTTTTTAGAAGCATTGTTTACACAAATACGGCTAAACTCAATCTTATTTGTTCATTTGATTTAACACTCACCGCTTAAAACGTCCACATAGTTCACTTGGCATAACGCATTTTTTATTCAGAAGCATTAAAGCAGAACTTTGGAATCCAGTTAAGTTGAAAACTATTAAACGGGGTTCGAAGAAACCCATTTCCAAGTCTGAACGTCAATGTCATTCACTGTCACCAACACAATCACAAAACTTAGACATACGTGGTCTGCAGTTCAGTATGTGAGTTTGCTCTTTGGGCCGGCGCACACCGGTTCCTTATCATCTGCCCGAAGGTTGTTCGGAACTGGCGCGACATAGAGCAATACAGAACGAAGTTGATGGCCCCGTTCAGAAGCGCCAGGGCATCCATCAGTTCCCCGAACAGATCGTAACATTGCTTGAAGAAACACCTTCCGAGGACGCCGCTGAGAAGACCTGGGGACAAAAATATGGAATTAAATACTTTTTGGAAGTTATTAAGCTTTCAGAACAACATTGATAGCAATGTGCTATAAAGGTTAGGCTAGTTAACAAAGTATTCTAAACATCACAATTCGAAGAGCAGCCTATATGTAAAATGTATCTCCAACTAGTGCGTCCCACCTCTGTGAATCTCCTTTAATTGAGAGGGAATTGACGCAGAGGTTGCATGGGTAGCGTCGGACGTTTCCAAGTCTGACACGCAAAAGATCAGTTTCAGCCTTTCTAAATGAGGTCTCATTTAGAAAGCCTGAAACTTCTCTTTTCCGTAGTCTCTTTCTGCGTGCTGAAATTTCGCAAAAGGAAACCACCATGGTTCAGGGCTTTTGCTGACCAGATTATGGCCGGCAGCAACGGTAACTGCCCACTACACTCTGCACACACACTGCCACAGATTGCCAGCGCATGCTACACCGAATCTCCTGGTAATCACATCAGTGATGTCACCGCAAAGTATCCGACTCTTAGTTTATGCAACCCTGGTATCTCCTGGCGTATTAATACCCTGACAACAGCTATGTCACCTGACTAAACAACCGTTGCTAGACCTAAACTAACAATCCTGCAGATAAGTAGGTACAACATACTTTGTTTACATACATTTTTGGTCTGTTGCCAAATAATATTTCTTATAACATGGCATTCGGATAAATAAAGACTCAGATGTTAGTTTATGAAAGCACGAATCCAAGTAATTATGTACAATAATTAGGTACGGACTGTTTTACTAAACATTCCCAAGTGACTAATTAAGAAGGTCTAATCTGTTATTGATTGTTTTCTATCTAAGTAAATTTTGTCACAGTTCTGTCTCAAAGTATATGGGCGTGTATGGTAGCTTTTAACACTTACATGTTCTAAACTTTAACACCAGATACCCGGTAAATGGTACACGTGAAGAGGCTCTAAGTGTCTACGCATCTGCCTTAATTATATGGTGAAAAGTTTAACGAAACACGTCGAACTTTAGACAATTAAGGTGAACTTACATCGCGTAATTTTCACAGAAAACTTAGCACACGGAATTTTCACCACATAATTGCTGCAAAGTGCGGTAAAACATTTTCATGTAAGAATTTTTTTTTACAGGCAATATGAGTCTTCAACAATTTGTTATAAGTTCGTCCATAAACCCATCAAAATTGTTATTAACTAAAAGAAAATAATGACGTGATTTATAACACAATCATGAACCTCACTGACTGACTAATGTTCGTTAACAGAGTACCTACAGATTTATTAACTTCCATTATTATGTTTACTAAACAAAAGTTCTTGTTCTCTGTAATAAATCTGGCTAAACAATAAAATGAAACACTGACCTAGTATTCCTTGGGGAAACTCTGTGAGCAGGAACAATAGTAACACAGCAACCAACATCTTCGTCGTTCTGTCGGTCCTTCGTTCAGCCTTCGATCGCTTCGTCGATTTTCGTGTAAACACGTTCCCGTTGCCATTGATAACCGTGTTCGCAGGACAAGCGCTGTACCCTTTCAACGCTTTCTTCCTACTATTCGCTCTGTACAAAGCTCTTATCAACCAAGCGCTAATCACTGTTAGAATCACACAAGGTAAGAGTTTTATAAGTACTGCGTGCACCCAGAAATTGATCTGGTATAAGCTGCCGTTGTAATTCGAATCGACGAAGTAGACTTTCGTCAACATGTAACCGCTCTTATCGAAAGCGAAGTCTTTGTGTATTGTGAACACCTGAAAGGTAAATAAATTTTGTTAGTGCTTTTAAAATTTCTTTATTTTTTTTACGTCTAGGTTACTCAATATGATTGAATCTAAAAGTTCTAGCTTCAATTTTCCTTCCAATTATTTTATAAAAGACCTTTTGTGTAAGTAATGATTTTCTTTGTGTTCCATAATATTGTTTCAGAAGGCTTTAAAGGTCGGCTTTAAAGCAATTATTCGTTCAAAAATAGTATTTGATATTTACAGTAATTGAAACTTTTTTCCTTAATTTTATTGATTCACAATGGAAACATCAATCATTTCCTAGAAACAATTTAGCAGGAAATGTTGATATTGATTAGATAACTCTGCCTTATCTCGTTTTTTGCCTGACCGAACGCATAATTAGCAATCTCACTGGACTATCGACTGATAAAGCTTGCAACTCGTGAGTCAAGGGTGCATTTTTGTGTTTGTAGATTACATACTAATAAATTGTTCCTAAATGCCTATAATATTATTTATTAAATAGCAGTACCTCTGGACAAGTGACAATCTATTCCTTCTATCATCTTTTCTACAATGAAACTCGTCTAGAGGTGCTGGATGGCCCGTCTGTCGCGAGCGCGACTATGTGAATAGGGATAACGACAACATAAAAAAATGGCATTCTGCTTAGTCCGTCTTGTAGATCGGCCAAAAATACGGGACACGTATTTTTTGCTTCATCAAAAAAAAAAAAAATACAAAGATAAAGAGCAAAAAAGTTCTGGAGTGGGGGCATAGTGGGGGCACAGTTTAACGATCCATACAGTTGTAAAACGAATGTACTTGCATAGAGCAACGGCGGGGATCTTGAGGGGAAGTGGGCGGCGCGGATCGCTGCCCGCGAGTGCGCGTAGTTGGCGGGCCAAACTCTGGGGCTAACGCATCCGTGTAAATCGCGAGCGAGTTTTCAAGAATCATTGAATAAACTAATTATAATGGTGCACACTTCTTGTTCTGTGTACGGATGTACCTCGACAACGAGACACAATAAGGATTAAGATTTCATAGATTTCCCCGTGACGCGAGGTAAGTTTATTCTTATAAATTCGTATTAAACAGGTGGGTACCTACTAATATTTATTTTGTATAAACTAATAATACCCGTCGTGTTTATAGTTACGTATATAATTATAGTAGGTACGAGGAAAGTTAAGTTATACACGTATTCGTATACGTTATATTATTACAATCGGAAAAACATTTCAATCGGCATCATTTATGTTTCGTATTGTAGGTATATACGCTTTGCGAACGGGCTATCTCAGGCACTTGGACAGTTAGGTTATTTATTTATACAAAAGTAAAAAAAACTAAAACCTGACTACGAAAAAACCCGGATAAAACAATAAGCAAAGGTACCTAACAGTCTGTTTCCAGGTTATGACCGTAGTCGCGGTAGTCGCATGCCGCTGTGACCTGTCTTTTTTTCTTCTAAAGCTTGTATCTCGAAAACGGTGTGTCCTATCGCAAAAATAATGAAAAATTTGCCCCCCTTTATAAAACCGCCAGCCGCGTAATTCTCACATGTAGGTAATATTCAATTATGAAAAAAATAAAGTTTGTCTTTTTTGACAACCCTTGCACATTTGCACGCGGTAGCGTAAATACCTACACGGGCGGCGGCGGCGGTGTCGTCCGACATCAAAGGCGTTTTCCAACTGTATGGATCGTAAAACTGTGGTGGGGGCTTTTGACGCGACCGTAATGCAAAAATTGTATCTGATCGTGACGTCACGAACAACATCAACACACCGTCGTCATTTTTCGTTTACGAGAAAAAATACGTGTCCATAATTTTTTAATAATCTTAATGACGGACTAATTACTTTTTTTTTCGTCGTCTCGCCTATTGTTGTGGGTGTTCAATTCCTTTATCAAGCAAAGCATTTGTTCATGTTTTGTCCATGTCTCTAAGGAGATAGGTAGAAAATTCCCAAAGCGTTTAGTCCCCTTTTAACAGTGTTATTTTTTTCTTTTTACTGTATGTGCCAATAAATATAAAAATAATTTAAAAAAAACACGATTACACTTAAATTTGGGGGACTAGTGTAATTTATAGCCCTAAGCCCTCAGGAAGCACTTTGAGCCGCCAGTGCTGCGCCCGATCTCTCCCCGGTAGTACCGGATTGCCGTCCCATCCGGTAATGAAAGTAAGGGCAGAGGGTGGACATCTAGGCACGTATACATAAGTTCCTATAGTACCGTTATGGTTAGCAACAACACCGAGGCCAAAATACAGTTTACAGAAAAATATGTAAGTACACGCTGTCCCTGCTTGAGAGGATTTGAGTAAAGTTGGCGATGTTTTGAAATTGTGTTTAAGCCTAGATATTCTAAAAACCGGATATTGCGATTAAAAGCTATTATTGACACATTTCTCTAAGCCTGAGCTGAGGAGTAGAGATATTCGGAATTGAAATTTTAAAAATGTCGGCAATATTAAATAGGTAGTTACTTAAATTATTGTTACGTATTACGTCAGAAAAATCTATAGTAAACCTTCGAACACACGTGATTCGAGACACAATAGAATGACAATCAGTGCGACAGCCGGCTCTCGCTTGGTCGTCGAAAGGTTAATCATTTATAAGATTGATATAAAACATTATAGTTTCACTATTTTACGACTGTCTGTGAATATGATCAATATTGTTGGGCTAAGTCAAAAGTCGAATTGTTTATTTCCATTAGACCATGAAGGCACTTTGGAACGTCAATTACATCAACAATAGTTATTCTAGTCGCTAGTCGCTAAGAAATATAAATCTAAAATTAGCTAACCACCTATAGCAATTACCCATGGATATGCTTGTGAAACAGGCCATACAACAATAACGCAGTGTAAGTTACAAAGCTGCCACACGTACGCACGCAATTTGTTTAAATCTACTATTGACAGGTTTATATCCCGCTTTTACAAATCCCAGCACAACTATTTACTTCAACATAGCTTTTAAAATATAAGACGAGTTCGTATATTAGAGAGTTTTGGTTCTAATAAATATTATTGGAATATTAAATAACGTTTTTTTTCCTAACCAAATAAGAGTTTGTATAAATGTTTAAATAAATTAGCTTATCCATACATTGTAAGCAAAGATAAAGTTTATATTAACTCAATAATAATAACTGCCTCGGAAAGTATTTAAAGCTGTTGGTGTGAAATATTCCGGTACGATCACACATGTGTTTATCCTGAAACTAGGTCATAAATTGTAAAGGTTTCGCATAGTATCATCAATGCAATTAATAAGTAATTAATTTGTATTCTCATACACACTGATCAACAAATATTGGTATTTTAAACCTTTCCTGCACCTATAATTATATGAATGAACTAGGTTTTGTCCGTGGCTTTGCCCACGTGGATGTGAACTTCCATCCACTACGTTATCCCTTAAAAGGTTTTTTCTTAAAAAAACCCTTCTTAGCGGTTACCTACTTTTCATAAAGAACACACCCTTCCAGTTTCATGTATCTAGGACCAGCGGTTTGGGCTGTGCGTTGATATATCAATAATCAGTCAGTCAGGCGGTTTACTCTTTCATATATTTTTATTCCCCACGAAACTTTTAATGGGTGAAAATCAATAAACAGTCACAAAAACCGGATCAGAATATAAATAAATCTGCCAAAAATATGCTTTACACGATGACCCTCTCAAAAGTTCGTAAAAAAATAAATTAAAGTAAATAGGAAACAAATGAAAATTGAATAATAAATACAATGTTAATACTACTCAGATAAATACAAAAAAAAAGCATTTTGACGCACTTATACAACATATTACATAATATTGCAAAACACTATCACTGAACGTCATCACTTGAGCATTGCACGAGCATAAAGACGGAAATACACATACATGTCGTGGCGTGTGGTGGCGCGCCAGAAGCATATCGGTTTCATACATTTAGTATGGTTAGAGACATACGTGTATGCCGTGTCGTGTCCTGTCAAATGTATGA
The DNA here is from genome assembly GCA_033675125.1 of Athetis lepigone. Lineage (NCBI taxonomy): Eukaryota > Metazoa > Arthropoda > Insecta > Lepidoptera > Noctuidae > Athetis > Athetis lepigone. Next base: position 8,408,399 of record CM066230.1, on the reverse strand, counting down.
AAACGGTAAGTAGGTATATTTCCTCCTTTACATTGTAATGTATCATTCTTGCGAGTGCTCTACGCTCTATCCAGCGTATTGCGCGAGTGAGCTTTTACTTGTAATATTTCTTTATACTTTGCGTTTACATTTAGTTCAAATGCTAGACCTACAAATCGCCTGTTCTTCTCTCCCGTAAACGTGAGTTTATTCGGTAAAATGAAACACAAAAAAGCCCGTTGGGTCCTGAAATCAACTTGAAATAAAACAGAGAGTTCTTAATAAATAACACACGGTCATCTGATCCCAAGCTAAGCAAAGCCGTGTTATGGTAACCAGACAACTTATACACATACTTATCCATACTAATATTATAAATGGGAAAGTGTGTCTGTCTGTCTGTTTGTCTTTCTTTCACGGCAAAACGGAGCGATGAATTGACGTGATTTTTTGAGTGGAGATAGTTGAAGGGATGGAGAGTAACATAGGCTACTTTTTGTCTCTTTCTAACGCGAGCGAAGCCGCGGGCATAAGCTAGTATACAATAAATACATACATATCACAGATAAATTACACCCAGACACAGAACAAACAACCGTGCTCATTACACAAAGTTTGTTCTGGGTGGGAATCGAACCCACTATATCCCGCTCAGCCAGCTCAGGGTCACTAACTATATACAATGTTCTGTTACAAGAAAATGCTTAAGTTTATTAGCACCTTTTGACAACCGGGACCAACGGCTTTACGTGCTTTCCGAGGCACGGGATGTCAGTGATGTCTAAGATAAACTTTAGAAAGTACATATGAATTGAAAATGTCACATTGGTACTTGCCCGGATTCGAACCCACAACCTCTTACACGAGAGGCGGGCGCCATATCCACTGGGCCATCACGACTTCTGACACAGACTACCCCGGCCATATTATCGCTGAGACAACAGTGCCAGTGTGCCGCTCGCGGACGCTTAACTAAAAAATATCGTTTCTGAAAAGCTGTCAATCAAGAATTTGTTCTACTAGAATCTGTTTACATAACGTGGGTGAACTTTTATTCGTACCATATACTGTGAAACTACACAGATATTGCTATCCGTTACTTTATTTATTTATTTATTTAAACTTCATGCACAAATGTATATCGGTGGACTTAATGGCTTAGGCATTATCTTTACTGAAAGATAATGCCTTTTTATTGACTGCAACCCAGAGTTTTATAGATAGAACATGGCAGGTCATAGTAACAAAAAAATAAACAAAAGGACACAACACAACCTTAAACGAATTTAAAAATTAACTAAAAGCTAAGAGAAAAGTTACTTTATCCGTCTAGCCAATGATGTGGGCAAATGGCAAATGGCAGAGCAAAAATCTTCGACACTCAAAACTGCACACATTACTACTACAAATCTTAACTTTATTCAGTAAAAATGTCCTCTTGTAATAAGGCTTAAGCGTCGCCATTGACGTTTTATTTATACATTATTTATTATTTCAATAACTGCCTACATTCAACAGTATTAATATTGAAAACATTCAACAAAATTATAATTATAAAGAAGTAGTTATTAATTAATGAAGTAGGTAAAACCAGCAATGAAATAATTAAAACGAAATTAATTAAAAAGAAACCGACCACCGACATCTGACCTCTGGTCCAGCACAGTGTCACCGTTAAAACGGGTCAACTTAATAAGTCATTCAGACTACAAGTTCATTACACATGCACTACAGTAAACCGACCCAATCCCTTTAAGCCAAGCAGTGTTCTGGGTAACATCTAACCAACATAAAACAGAGCATACGGCTTAATTATCGGTAATACAGTTACCAAATAATCCCTAAGTTTCGCAAACCAGATTGGTTTTCGAATATATTCTCAACAATAGGATTGTCCCTAACGTTCGTCGTCGCAGGAATTTCTAAAGGAAAGTTCTAACACATTCTTGACATAATTCGTTAATTCTTATGAAAAGTTGTGTTAACTCGATATCTCGAAAATTGTCTCTCGTGTAGCCGTCATGAAAAGTTAAAGGTAAGTGCTTACATCTAGTGTCTATGATGATAAGCATTGTGGAACACGACTTAATTTGGGTTGATCTTTATTGGGTTAACAGACTTTTGTCTTACGTGTGTTGACTAGCGTTTCAACTGTTACTTGTTAAAGGAAATTGGAATTTAGTTTAAGTAAAATGTAGGCTTGTTAGCTTTTTCCTAAGACTTCGTCTAAGTATTACGGTTACATTATAATAATGGTCGTAGATTAAAATGCCATTAAAGGCCTGTGCAGACGAGGGACAATGGCAGAGAAGAAGTTCGCGGCGCGCTCTTATTATTACTGTCATTAGGTTGCTTTTGTCCGCTTGCAGTCCGCTAGGCGAGGTGCGGTCGCATGGACCAAGTGCAACCTTATTGTAGTAATAATAAATGTGCACCGCGGACTTTTCGTCCGCCGTTGCCCTTTCGTCTGCGCAGGCTATACATAACCCATCTGTCTTCAAACTCAAAGAGAAATAGTAGACACATCCACTATACAAAAAACACAAAAATCGTCACACAATAATCTATTCACACTTGGTGAAGATATATAAATATTCGAAGGAAATTGGTAAATTTTCTCCTTACAACTGCTTGAACTTCATTAAAAATGGCCTAAATTCTTCCTTAGATACAGGTTTACTCGATAACAAATTCCCTTAAAATCGGTACAGTGGTTTAGCCGTAAAAGAATAACAAATGGGATTTGTTTCGTATTTCTAGTATTCGTCTAAAAAAAGATAATAACAGTACTCATTGTTAAAAATAACAAAAACAAAAATTGCCCACAAAATGGTTTTCCCGTATCAAGTGTGGGTGAGTTTATAAACGGCTTACATGTCCTGTGGGCGGCACGTGTATAGAAAATATCGTAAATAACAGATAAAAGATGTCTTCTTTAAAAACCTTTCAATTTTTCTACATTATTCCTTCTTACAAATAAGGGATTACCGAAATATATTTGTTTTTATTCTAATTTGATGGTGTAAACAAAGCTTACTTTATCTATCTCACAGCTAAGTGAATTGTATTTCTGAGAGCTTTTAAATCGATTGAGAAACGCATTATGCTGATTCCATCTTTTCGAGATAGAATCACTGATATTTATTTACAAAATAAGGACAAACAAAAAAGTAATTTATTCGAGATATAACGAGTAATCTAACGGTAAAGGAAAACCTTACATGAAAGATAGGGGTTTGACAGCCTGATTTGTATACGAATAAAAATGAGTCAAAAAGTAATATGACGCATGACGGAGTGCAAAATTGCGTTGAAGTATTGAGAGAAGGGTATAAGTTAACATACAGAACGGAACAAGACAGAGTACAAATTGTTTTATATAATTATATTAGCAATATGTCTTAAATGTTTGTTTTGTCTATGGACTCGAGAAGGCTTTGATTTATGCTCGTCAAACACGTTAATTAAGCTTCTGAATAACACAACACAGCTGTCTATATGGCTACATAATGTAGGTAGATGTGTTATATGTTAGCACAATGTTGTTGAAACAAGTTGGAATTTCTTTGTTGTTTATTTTTTATATTGGGAGGAAAAGAGGTTATATCAAATTAGCATTTGACATTCCCGCCTTCATACTTCATAGTAGGAAGTCACCAAGTGAAATGGTGAGACTATAGGACTCGATTTTGTTGCTTACCTGGATAATATACTCCACTGCTTATCGGGATTTAACGCGCACGTACCTTTTTATTTGTTGTTTGCTTGTCGTTTCGGCAGGGTTACACCTGCCCACGGGCAGACTGCAGAAGATGTCTGCTTGTGACCATGGCAGGTGTAACCCCGCCGAAACGTCAAGCGAAAAACAAATAAAAAGGTACGTGCGCGTTAAATCCCGATAAGCAGTGAAGTATAAATATATGCAACGCGAAAGTTTAAAGTATAATACCAGGATAATATCCTACAGGTGAACAAAGTGCAATGTACTATGAAAAGCTTTAAAATTCTAGTCATAATATTAACATAAACAAAAAATATGTATTTTAACATAGATTAGACACGATAAAATTTGTTTGCAAGTGAATAAATAAGCAAATTGACTGTGCAATCTTTCCAAAACCTCATTTTCCATTTTCTAAAAGTTTGCAGAATTACGAACGAACTTAAAATAATTTTACCGAAACACTTGGATATGAATAACAGGGGTCAGATTTCAAACCAAATATCCTCAGTTAGTTGAAAACTGATCTCTCTCCCAACCCATTAGGATCTTTTTTATACTTTTTATTGGTGAAGTCTAATTTCGTAGGATCTACGACCCAAAACAAAAATCTTGACCCGATTGTAATATTTTACTCATTAGTAGAAAAGTTTTCCTGAAATCCTGAGTGAGAGAATTATATTACTTACGGGCGAAGTTGGAGGTAATTATACTTACAAAGTACGAAGGTATGCAGAGTATAGGCGGTAACACGAAGCTGAGCAAAATGGCGATCGTACATCTTCGGTCCGTGCATAGAGTAGGACTGTATGTAGGATACCTGCAGACAACACAAACTGTCTTATCATTTCGAGTAACTTACATTGCGGACATAATTAGTACAAAATTTTACGATATAGAAAAAGCTAACTAACTAGCTTGGAACGAGCAACTAGCTTCATTTTTCTGACAGACTGACACCTTGACGATTCAAAAGTACCTGTAAATGGTTTATTTGAATAAAACAGTTTTGAGTTTGAGTTTGCTCTGTAAGTTGCTGATACACTTCTCCTATAGCTATTAACTTTTTGATATTTCGGTTTTTTTATTTTATACTAGCTTTCGCCCGTGGCTTCTCCCGCGTGAATGTCAAAACTTTCATCTCTTATTAAGCCTTTTAGGCGTAGAATTTTCAAAAATCTTTTCTTAGTGGTTACCAACTTTTTACAAAGAACACACCCTGGAAGTTTTATGCCTCAAGAACCAGCGGTTTGGGCTGCGTTGATATATATATATAGTCAGTCAATTAGTTAACCATTTTATATAATATACATTTGTTTATTGACAGGCTCATAATTACAGCTTATTAGTTCATACTGGACTTTAATGGCTGAATACTCAAACGTTACTTAACTTTATGACGCTCTCAAATTTCTTGTTGTCTTTTTTACTTTAAGGGATAAAGTAAGGACAGCAACAGATTTGAGAGCGTGTTAAGTGACGTTTTAGTATTCGGTGGTAAGACTTGTGTGAAGAGCGAGCCACTGATCACAATTATCTTTTCGGGCATTCTATGAAGTCGACTGTTGTTGTCATAACAACTAAAGATCAATTATTCTAGGCAATGTTCAATGTTCATTCGCAATTGAGTTGTTATGGCGTAGTGGTGTCATTCGTAAATCTTTGACTGTCGTTATAGCACTCTGACAATCTAACAAAGGAGTATCGAGTTACATATTGACTGGGCTGTGAAGGATTTGTCACACTGGATGCGTTCAGCGGCCTGCGGTCAGGTCAAAGTGAACGCAGCCCGCATCATGTATGAACAACATTGTCGGTATCAATATATTTTGTATAGAATGCGATCTGACCGTGCAAGCACAACCAAAGAACGCATGTTGGGGATTGCTGACCCCGACCGACAGCGTTGTCCAGTCATCCAGTGTGACAAATCCTTGAAGGTCTGATAGGCAATCAGTCCATGTAAAACGGGAATATTAGTCTAAAAACGTGATACTGGAAGTTGATTCCTAACAGTTGACGGTAAAGACTAAGGAGATGATGATTTAGTAAGACTCTCATATCAGAAGCCATCAACGTTAAAATCTTACCAAACTTTTAGCTTATATTTATAGAATGGTAATCTGATTGACTGACTGTTGATATATCATTGCACAGCCCAAACCGCTAGTTGCAGCGACATGAAACTTGCAGGGTGTGTTCTTTGTAAAGAGTAGGTAACCAATAAGATGATTATGATTTTTGGATATTTTCCCCTAAAGGGGTAATAGGGGATGAAAGTAGCGACATTCACGTGACCGAAAACGCAACCAAAAGCCAGTAAAATTCTCCTATTGAATTAATTTCGATCATTTGACAGTTTTTCTATAAAACAATAACTTCCTATACGTTAATAATATTCTACTGGTAATATACCTTTTCTAGGTAGGAAAAATTTGGTAATATTCGCCCTAAAAGAACTTATTTTTGACTAATTGAGACTAAGATTAGACTGCTAACGTTAATAAAAGTTAGTAAATAGAATATCCTTGCTAATATTTGACGTCAAATGGCAAGATGCCATTTGACGTTGAAGAATATAATTTTGTAATAAAGGACCTCCTTATTTTTTGAAGTCTGTTAAAAATGGCATAAAGTTTTGCTATGTCTTAATTTTGAACAGATTTGCGGGACTTGCACTAAACACTATGCTTATCATTTTATATTTTATCTGTGACTATCGGACCTGGATTAGATCGCCCTGTCATACTTTTGACATCCATAGAAAACACTCAAAATTTCATTCAAATCGGTACAACTGTTTAAGAGGAGTTTGGTTAAAAATAGACGTACAGAAGAATCATATTTGTGTATGCTAAGATTTAGACAAGAGATCAATAACATTCTAGGTGTCAGACTCAAACAAAACACTATGGTCAACAGTATCAAACCGTCGTAAAAAATTCGAATGAGACCATTAATTTACATCGTCCGAAAGCACCAAAATAAATCATATTTTTCACAGAAAGCGGTCATAATTTACAACTTTAAATTAAACAAGATCTGAGTTCAGCTTTCAGAGCTATTTATATAAAATTCGGACGAAATTTTTCACCATTTTTACATAAGTACATAATATAGGTACTACCAATACTAATCTGTAGAATGAACTTTCTAAAATATGTGCAGATTCCAACACATGCTACCCTAAACTGTCAAAATCCTTTTAGTCTTGAACCTAAAGCTTTAGCAATAAAGTTGAAAATGTATTAAAGTTTGACCGTTTGTAGACTTCTGTACTAGCATAGAGGAGATCATTTTCACTAGTTCTATGGAACTAATCAGATGTTTTTACCCGACTGCCGAAAAGAGGGTTATGTTTTTCGAGCGTATGTATGAATGTCAGTTCGTATGTATGTCTCATTCTAAACAACAGAATGCTCTACAGTCTAAACCGTTTGACGGATTTTGACATTTGTGGTATCATTGAATTCGTCTAAGTTGTGGTGGTGGGTGACATAGGGTATAACTAATTTAAAATAATGGAAAGACAGAATAATAATAATTAAATAATCAAAAAATCCATCTGCAATCTTTGAAGTTGGTTGCGATTGCATGAGACATAAACAGAGCCACCGACTTCCGATATTGCAGTTGTTTTTTTGCTATTATCAGTAGTTCCATTGATGTTTTTAATGGAATAAGTGTAACAACAACTCATCAAAAATGATCCGATAAAGGAACTAGATACAAATGAAACCAAACGCTTACTTGATAGCGATATATCGCCAGACGGCTAGCGATAATGTGAGCAGTATAGACGCAGTGTGCAGGATCTGGGTAAAGTGACTGTGGAACAGCATATACACTGCCCAGGAGTACGGCCGCTCTTCTTGGTCAGGGAACAACTGTGGAAACAAAAGTAGTTTAATTGGGAGTCAACTCTACTAGATAATGGACGTGGCTGTAAGCGTCCTCTGCTGAATATAGCAACACATTCTACAGACTGATTTTTTTAATTACAGCGAGCAATCTTAATGGAGAGTGTCATGAGCAAATCTTGGGGAAGAGGTAATGTAGGTGTGAGGTGAGGTAGAGGTAACTCTCGCCCTCTTGGCCAAGGTTTAAGTTGATCATTAATAATCTATACTATATACATAATATTATAAAGCTAAAGATTTTGTTTGATTAGATGCGCTAATCGTTTGAAATATTTTATTTATTAATTCAATTTGAAAAAAATATATTCTGATGGGCCCTTTTATCGAGGAAGTCAATATGACGCTACAACCTATGGGAGCGGATCTGTAAAAAATAAGGGAGAAACTGCCGGAGACAGCTAGCTTTTAATATAATCGAATCGGAAACCGTATTTAACAAGACTCTGAAATGTATGTCCCCATGGAGACTATTGTCCAATTGTGCAGAAGATCTGACTCAGGTTCTACGTCTTCAAGAGCTTTTTAAAACTCGTGGGTCACTTGTTACCATTATCACTCCCAGCTTTTAATTGCCACTATATTCATAACCAGCTGTCCCTCACGGTGTCACCATCGTTTTTGATTGCTGCTCAGCTCAGCAGGATGATAAAGTGATGTTATTTAGCCTACAGCCATTCTCGATAAATGAGCTATTCAAAACAAAAAAAAAATGCAATTCTAAGCAGTATTTTCTGAGAACAGAAACAAAGAGAAACAAACTCTTCATCTTTATATTATTAGTATCATGGGAAAATTCAATATCTAATACCGTGGACCTGGAAATCAAACCCCGTATTTACTACACATATGTACCTAATTCTCGCAACGTCTTGTGAGCTATTGGTTGAGCAACATAATTAATTACACAGCGGTAACAGTGGTATCGTATACAGCGATTATTACTAACTAATCCAGAATCCTTAACAGGTAATTATACTAAAAGCTTAATAACCCTTTATAACTATACTACTTCATTATTTAAGTCTGTAATTTCAATGTATTACAAATCACATTAAATATGTTACCCAAAAAGCTCATGCAAGAAGTAATATAACTCAGAATTTAATTTAAATTTAATAAACCAATGAACAATTAACGTAACATTAATTTAATTAAAGTGATGACAGAGTAATTATCTTGCTTACTGTAGTACCTTCCTACATAATTCGAATTAGTCAAGCCGCTCACGGTATGTGAAATTAATTGAAATTAGTCTCTTGAACTTCACCACTAGATGCCTATAAAACCGTTACAATTACTATTTTTTATTTTATTTATTTATTTTTATTAGGAGGGCTTACAGACGAATAACTTAATAAATAACTTAAACTAAAAAACAATTTAGCTAATTACAAACCCACACATAATAACAACTAAACGGAGATAATGTCTTTTTATTCTGTCAGCTTCATACAAATTTTTGAGTAAAAATTTCTCAATGAGCCGTTTATGAGCCTACACTATAATGATACAATTTTAAAGCATGTATGTGGTCTTCCGAAAGATATTCAGGCATTAAAGTCCCCACTTTCGAGATTACTGATCGGATGTCTATGAAACCCGAAATCCAGCCCACAGTGCGGCGGCACTTTGATCCTAGACACACATCTAATGGAAGATGCTTACGTTATTATTCTAAGATGCTTAGATATGCCAATAAACCCCAAAAATCATTTAACTTATACACAAGATTTTTTTCGTTTTAGCTTTGTGTTTTAAAGCGGAATACTGTAAGGGGCGTTGAAGTTTGAGAACAGTGGCTTTGGAGTTAAGTGACATAAGCCCATTGGACGTGTACAAATAAGCTTGATGCACTAACGCAAATTGCACTTAAAGTATAAAAAAACGTGGGACAAAGATAGAGGCATAGTTCTACTAATATTATATTAACCAGCTTTTGCCCGCGGCTTCACTCGCGTTAAAAAGAGACAAAAAGTAGCCTATATTACTCTCCATCCCTTCAACTATCTCCACTTAAAAAATCAAGTCAATTCGTCGCTCCGTTTTGCCGTGAAAGAAAGACAAACATACAGACAGACAGACACACTTTCCCATTTATAATATTAGTATGGATTCTAATTTTATAAATGTGAAAGTTTGTATGTGTATTTGGATGGTTGTTAATCTTTAACGCTAAAACTAGTAAACCTTTAAAGCGATGTAGCCTATACCTCAGAATAACAAATGACTCCATAACATCACACTGTAACCTACGGGGCAGAACAGTAAAAAACCTAATACAGGGATGGAGAAACCGCTTAAATTACCTACATGCATATTTCTAAAGACATAACTGCCAATAATCTATTTTTGTTCAATCATAAAATAATAACCGAAGAACACATAAACAAGTTTTTACTACTCCTTTTGTGTTCCATTACACACAATTTCAATCGCTCGTTATTGAAAGTTTAGAAATAACTGACTGAAAGGCAGACATTTTATTACTTAGGTGTTTTATTACAAATAAAGTCTTTATAACAATCATCCTGATAATATTAGGTATACTGGAAATCCAGTTAAAATTTATCTTTGATTGAAGAACAAAAGATACTGAGTATTTCGAAAAGATTATAATTATATGAAATTAAATCTGTACTTATAAAATGGTAAACTGAGTGACTGACTGTTGATATCAACGCACAGCTCAAACTCTGCTCTGGTCCTAGAGTGGAAACGTGAAACTTTGTTCTGGATTGCGGAATGGTTATAATAGTTACCGTGACCCCGGAACATAAAGGGCAACCGAAGGAACATGAGTGGATTTTAGTCAGTAAAAGTCTGACTCGCCCTCCTGCCCCGCCCAGGACGGGAGACATAATTTGATGATTTCTCACTCCCTAAAAGTGTGACACGCCCTTCCGCCCAGGACGGGAGAAGTCATTATATGATTTCCCACTCACCAAAAAAAAAGAAGTGGAAATTCGAACCTGAAAGGGGTAAAATTGTTCGTCCCACGTTGGATGGGCGAAACCGCGGGTAAAAGTTAGTATCTCATATAATGATATTATATTCTTGTGCAAATCTAGCCATTCATATCGCAATACTTTGAATTATACTTAAGCCCGTTAAATTACGAAATTTTATCATATCCATTCATACAAAGTTCATGTTTAGCCACATTCGAATTTTCCTTAAAATAACAGATAGGGGTAATTCCGGACGGCGAGTAGCCGCGCTCATTAAATTTCTAAAATTTAACAACAAGGTTACCATATTCAAATGCCTGCATGTAACCGCCGCCGTCCGGGGCAACCCGATCTTCACTTCCTTATTTTTTAATACTATTATTTTGCTTTAATTTTTTTGCCCGTTTGTAAAAGTTAATTATTTGTCTCATTAATATTTAGCACGGTTCATCGTGATGGCCTAGTAATTAAGGTGCCCGCCTCTTATACAAGAGGTTGTGGGCCCAAATCCGTTCAAGTACCAATGTGACTTTTTCAATTCATATGTACTTTCTAAAATGTATCTTGAACATCACAAACATTGTGAGGAAATTATTATTCGTTACACAGGCGTTATTTTGGGTCTTTAGCTAATGCTCCGCTCCTATGGGCGTAGCATGATGTTATATAAAAAAGTAAAAATCTGCGTAAAAAGTATTTTTATCTTATTTTGCTGAACCTTAACGATTTTCCAAAATTTAAGCTGCCTAAACTCCTTATAACTTCAGCTGCCTGCATGTGAGTCCTATCAAAATTGGTCCAGCCCTCTCTCGGATTACCCGGAACAAACAGACCGAGAATTCATTTTTATTAATTTGCATATATAAAGCATTTACTCACCAGGTACCTGTAGATGGCGAAGGGCACATACTCCAGCATGACGAAGACATCAGCCACTGCCAGCCACTTCAGCAGCCGGTTGATAGGAGTTACTGCTAGATCTCGACGGGTTAACACTGCTACGTTCAGCGCGTTCGCTAGACTTCCGAAGAGGCATACCTGTAGAAAAATGTGGTACTTAAAAATTGCAAAAGGAATTATTATAATCAGTAACATGGGCACCAATATATTATATAAGGTCCCATTAAAATAGATGAAACTTTTAGATATAATTAGAAAATAAAGAAAGATAACGGTAAAAAAGAAAAAAAAACGCTTTACATAGTCACAAAGAAAATAATCAGCTAACGAAAATACACTTAAAATCTTGATATTATTATTTTAGGTCAAAATAAAAACACTTTAATCTTTTTTTTTTTGCTTGGATATTTATTTATTTATTTATTTAAACTTTATGCACATATGTACAATGGCGGACTTAATGCCTTAGGCATTCTCTACCAGTCTACCCAGGGTGGTGCAGAGATTACATGGTGGGTGCACTAATAAAAAGAAAAAAAAAAGAAATAGAATAGAAGAATGCAACTTAAAATAGAAAAAAGAATAGACATAATTACCTGCTTATTTATATATTAAAGTATATACTACTTAAATAAATATAAATACATACATACATACATACATATTAAACAAAGAATGTAGTGACTGGTCAATAGACTCTGCTCATATATTTTGAAAATGAATCCTCAATTTTATTTCCGCTTGAATCCATAACGGCTAGTGGCCGTCCTGATATCGAGAGGAAGCGCATTCCAGAGAAGAATGGATTGAATCCGAAAGGAAGAATGAACTAAATCCGAATATTTTTTGTTAGACGTTAGTTAAAATTTTCCGTCAATTTTAATGGGATTATATAAAGGGAGTCCAGTAAATAGTACGACATAGTGCAGGGTGTGATAGCTTGGGTCAATACCTACCAAAACAACACAATATATGTTCAGCAAAATCGTCGTATTTCGTCGTAATCGTCGTAATTAGTAGCAAGTTATGGAAAATTACATGAATGATGGTTGAATAAATTCATGTGTATTTGTAGCCCCTATTTGGTATTCAGATCCAAAGTAACTCGTTCATTATTTTACCGACATTGTTTTAAATAACTGGACTATGATACATTGAGCGTCTAGGGAGAATCCTGTGAGTATTTATATTCATTACTTATTAAATAAGTATCAAATAATTTCCTTCATGGAAACAAGCCTGAAGTAAACAATATTTCACTGTAGCTAATTTTAAAAGTATAATAATATTATTCCCGGACAAACAATTTTCCAAATACAACGGGCCTGTCTACGTGATCGGAATATTTTGAAACGGGGATTAAAGTAGAATATACACCATTGTTTTTTATAAGTACAGAAAATTGTAACGTACGGTAAATGTTGAATATAAAATGGTAAACTGACTGAATAATTGACTGGTTGTTCCAGCTAACCGCTGGTCCCAGTCCCAGAGACATGAAACTTGGAGGGTGTATTCTTTGTGAAGAGCAAATATCCATTAAACCTTCAAACACCCGTGATTTGAGACACAATAGAAAGACAATAGCAGCCCGACAGCCGGCTGTCGGTTGGTCGTTGAAAGGTTAAACCTTCGAACACGCGTGACTCGAGACACAATAAATAAATAAATAAATATCCTGGGACAACTCACACACGGTCGTCTGATCCCAAACTAAGCAGAGCTTGTACTATGGTAACCAGATAACTGATATACATACTTAAATAATTTTTAAATAAATACATATTAAAGATAAATTACACCCAGACACAGAACAAACTATCATGCTCATCACACAAAGTTTGTCCTGGGTGGGAATCGAAGTCGAACCCACGACAAACAATAGCAGCCCGACAGTTGGCTATCGCTTGGTCGTTGAAAGGTTTTTTTGGATCATTCACCCCTAAAGGGGGTGGGGGACCCCCTATAGTTAATAAAAGTTCGACATACACGGGGCTAGTAAATAAAAAAAATAACGGCACATCAATGTCGCCATTAATGGTTTTTATTGATATTTTAATGGTGCAGATAAGACCATACTATCAATTTAGTTTCGTTTGCATTATTAATGTTGTTAACGAAAGTAAGTCAATGGTTCAAGGGTACTATTGTTTATCACTTTAATCATAATTAATCATAATCATTTATTGCATCAAATATGGTGGTTACAGATCTTAAAACTAAATGGATATGTTTCACATATTCGGCCAGTTTACGGCATGCAATTGTATAAAAATAGGTCAAAAGTTGATAATTTATCTTTACAATTATATTTCTTAAAGAATTCATCAATTGAACAAAAACATTCTTGTACCAACCACTTTCATAACATCACGCAAAACTTCTTTCCTTTCTTTTATGTTTTTAATTTTATTGTAAATATATATAATGTATACAGGGTGTCCCACGGCTATGCCACATGGAGGGAAAGTACCTTAAATATTGTAGATAGAACATTTTACTGAAAGAAGACATTATTTGAATTTTGAAAACATTTTAAACTGCATTCATAGATATTTAAATAATTACATAGTTGAACCGGGAATCGAACCTGTTACTCGAGAAAATTAATCAGCCTGTAGTTTTATCCTGCCGATCGAAAGGCTTCATCACAAGGATTATTTTTTGCTAAGTAACATAGTGTCAAAAATAGAAGAAAGACTATGAAATTTATCATTTTTTAATACAAAATTAGTCAATTTTTAAATGCTCAAAGTTAGTCCCTGCTTCTTGAATACAAAGTGATAACTTTTGATTATTTCGTTCCCTGACGATTTTTTGGTCTTATTGTGGTGGATATTTATTTATTTAAATAATGAGTACTACTCAAGTGGGTAGATTAATTAGTAATAAGTAGTTATGATTGTCAAAAGTTTGTCCTTACGGCAATGTAAGCTTTTAACTTTTCAGAACAAAATTTTACATCAAATGTTAAAATTCACGGTCTTCCTTTTATTTGTGACACTATGTTACTTAGCAAAAAATAATCCTTATGATGAATCCTTTCGATCGGTATAATAAAACCAAAGGGTGATTATTTTTTCTCGTGGAACAAGTTCGATTCCCGGCCCAACCATTTAATTATTTAAAAATCTATGAATGCAATTTAAATTGTTTTTAAAATTCAAATAATGTCTTCTTTCAGTTAAATTTTCTATCTACAAGATTTAAGGTACTTTCCCTCCATGTGGCATAGCCGTGGGACACCCTGTATATGTGTGTGAAAGTTAAATAAATAGAAATAAGTAAATATCTTGGTTCAACTCGCACACGGATATCTGATACCAAACTGGGCATAGCGTACATACTATCGTAACCAGACAAGTGTTATACCTAAATACTTATGTAATTTATAAATATATATTAAGCACATATAAATTACACCCTTTTGGGTTTAATTTATATGCATGCACAGAGCATACAATCATGCTCATCACACAGATCCTTGTCTTGATTGGGAATCGAACCAAAGACCACCGGTTTAGCTTTCAGGGTCGCTAACCACTAGATAAACTGGCAGACACAATTTATATTCATAAACAACAGTAATAAAAACTTACCAGTAAACTAACATATCCATGTATGCTGTTGTACGCAAGAATCAAATCTCGAAATTCCCCGGAGCAATATTCCGATCGTTCACATTCCTTCACAACTGATATATTGAAATGACTTCTAAACGTTTCTAGCACCTTAGCAACATCGCCAATCTCTTTACTATGGTTCGATCCCTTATGCTTGAGCATCGATTTGAATGTCTCTTCGAAGAAGAAATTGTATGTGCCATTGGAACCAACGCCGTAACTCTGGGTGTCATTGTCCGCAAGCATTGTGAATGACCCTCTTTGTGCATCACTTAAGGCAACTCGACCAATACCTACTCCACTGATCTCCGAACAATTTTCTCGTTATTACCGCCTTCAAACTACTCAATGGTTTTCTCATGTCGTATAGATTTCTTTCTGAAACAAACAAAATTATCTGCTAAAGTTTCGAAGCAAACATCGCTTTTGTATTACATTTTTTATCAGTTCGTAAATTATATTTTGTTATCATTTCTACGAGTAAGATTCCTAGATCATTATTTATCAGTACAGAAATCTTTAGTCAAATAATAGCCAGACGCAACATTTATGAGTTTTTCAATGCAGTTAAACTTTAAACAAATATAAATGTACATGGTAATTCTTTGGGATCTGATAATGTTGGTCGGAAATTACATAAAGGAATTATACGAAACGAAAAACAATAAAACATAAGTAAATTACAAACTAAATTATGAATATAACGTTGCCATTTTAATAAATTTCGTCTTTCTATTACCTACTTAGTTGCAATTTTTAAGCGTAAACTGAAAATATAAATGTCAGAGTTTATCCGAAAATATGTTCATGAAGGCTTGAGTTTCAATTGCTATACTTCAAGATTATGTACTTAAACGAAATAATCTCGGCATAATCTTCTAGACCTAAATAAGTGTTATTATAGGTACTATAGCTAGATTGTAGAAAATTCATAAATTGTTTGAAATACTAAGTAGGATGCTAGATGTATCTCAACAAATAATAATAAAGATACAAACATTCATACAATGCAAACATATTTCCCTATTGTGCCCCCGATCGCCATTTCTCCATTGATAGAAAATAGTGCTTCAGGAATACTGAGAACGAAACTAAAATAGAAAACATCTTTTGAAATATATCAGGTGCACTCACAGTCCGTACGGAATTATTATTAAGGACAATCTTTTTTACAAAATAACGTGAGCTATGACTTTTACGTATAAAATCTTTGACCTGTTTTCCAATTTACCCGAATTCTAGGTAAAAAAATAGCACAGAAAAAACTGGCATCTATAATAATACAACAAAATAATAATAACCCCTTGAACAACACTCGTAACATTTACAAAATATCAAAAGACAGCTTAAGCGCCATCACAACTCTACAAATTGAATGTTGAACCATTTTGCAGCACGTGTTTGTAAATGGTAGCCTAATTCCGAATCCCAAACACGAATGCACTGACGTTAAATTTGCGAATTGGCATATGATTATAACACCTATTAATATGCTGCCGCAAAGCCTAGAATCGTATGTTTGGCTTTGACCAGTGAGCCGCTGCCTGTAATAACTAACATCGCATAAACGTGGACACTGACGGTAAGAGAAAGTACAAAGAAGACTAAAAGAGAGACTCAGAGTCTGTTTAACGGATTATATTTGTAACGAAGCTTCAGGGCCTAAGCAGACCGGGACGGCATGGCAAGGGATTTGATTTTTTACTAATGGACATTCAACCGTACTGTTACAGAAATACGACATATTGCTATGCTATAAAAGTATGCCGTGGCATTGAAAGGAATTTTATTGCACGGCATTAAAAGACGCGCCACAGGCTTCCGTGGCGGGATGCCATAATGGCATACTGCGGTAGGCAACAGCACGCCACGGGCTCCGGCGGCGACTCATTTTAAAACTGAGGCACACCAACACTCGAGCAAACGCAACTGAAGACTAAAAGTGTATCGGGCAGCAGGAGTCGCTGAGGCGTGCTTTGTTGTGCCGCGGCACGCCGTGGCATGCCGTGGCAAAATGCTGGAATGCCGTGGTATCTAAGCGGCCAGTGTGCTCTTACTCACGGCAAAATCCCCTGCCATGCCGTCTCGGTCTACGTAGGCCTTCAACCGGTTTCCACAAATGCGAAGAGGAGAGAAGTCTCGTAAATAACCAATAGGATACCTTTAAAGTTAAGCGGTGGGATGAGAAAGTATTGCAAGCCGATTGCCTCCACGACAAATCTCTGCCCTCTCCGCTTTGGTAAGGCTATAAGAGAAGCAAGCTGCCACAATATCCACTGAAATAGGCTAATAATGATGATGTCCCTAGCTGACTACTCTAACAAAAAACAACCGAAGAACTCTGAGGTCAAGTCAAAAAGATGGTGCTGGAATACATGAATAAAGATTTCTAATTAATTAAACATAAAATGTGTGAGTCGGACGATGTTGGGAGTTGTTTTTTTTTTTCAACTTTGTAAACAAACACTTTGGTACAAAGTAAAGAAAAAGTTAGACGGGAACTTCCCGCCTTATGTCCTCTTGTCAAAATAATATAATCATAAGTTTTTTTTTTACAATTTTTCAAGAAGTGAGAAGTCAAGTAGTCTCACCGCTTTAAGCCAAAGATTCACTACTGAGCATATTTCCTTATTCCATCCACACATGCATGACCTACATTTGCTCCTACGACCTGTTAATCTATAGGTACATCCAATATAAGCAGACCTCTCATTTTGCGGAAATCTGAACCAAACCCAAGGTTAGCTTTTCGCTTGACACAGGTCCTCACCGGACATGGTCAGTTCGGGAGGTTCCTGTGTCGGATTCGGGCGGAAGCGACGCCTGGGTGTCACCACTGCGGTAACGGTCGCCTGGAGGACACGGTCGAGCACACGGTGGAGGTGTGCCGCGCATGGGCGGAGCATCGACGTGTCCTCGTAGAGGCGATCGGCGGCGGTGACCTCTCGCGCCCGGCGCTGGTTCAGGCCATGCTTCGGGGCGAGACGGAATGGGATGCCGTCGCCTCCTTCTGCGAAGCAGTTATGCTAGTGAAGGAAGCGGCGGCGCGCGAGAGGCAGCGACGAGCCTCTCGCCCCGGACTAAGACCCAGGCGAAGACGTCGAGAGTCGCAAGACGACTACCGGCCACCGTAGGCGCGGTTCTGCGGATGGCGAGCGATGGGTAGCTCGCCGCCCGGCTAGGACCAGGACCGCGTAGACGGCGCGTTTTGTTCCACGCGCGCCTCAAAGAGAAGGAGTCAGCACAGGAAGGGGCCCAACAGGGCCAACGCCTGCCGGGGTTGCGGAATGTTTATAATAGTTACCGTGACCCTGGAACATAAAGGGCAATCGAAGGAACATGAGTGGGTTTTAGTCAGTAAGAGTCTGACACGCCCTCCCGTCGCACCCAGGACGGGAGCAGTCATTGGATGATTTCCCACTCACCAAAAAAAAAAAAAAAAAACCCAAGGTTAGCTTACGTTGGTAATATAAAGCTTGATAATAGGGATGTTGACTATATCAAAAGATTAACATTCTGTTTAGTCCGTCTGTTAGACAGTCCAAAAATACTGGACACATATTTTTTGCTTGATCAAATTAATAACAAAATACAAAGATAAAGAGCATCAAAGTTCCGGAGAGGGGGCTTGTGACGTCACTTCTCAGTAAAAATTATACTAAGGCGTGACGTTTCACGAAACTTCAACGCACTGTATTGTTGTCATTATCTGTTTACGAGAAAAAAGAAAAAATACGTGTCCCAAATTTATTGATTATCTAACTGACGGACTAATTACTTTTTTTTTGTCGTCTCGCCTATTATGTCTATTGCGGTACACGATCTAAATTGTAAATCTCTCAACGTCGGTCAACTTCGAGTTATGGCGGCGTGTATTTCTTAATTTATAGTCTGCCTGATTTCATTACGTCTTCAGAAGCCGACCATTCCTTTTCTAGATATCTATTTCAGCGTTAAGCTACAGGTGCAGTTCCTAAAGTGAAGACAGAATGACAGAAAATTTATGAACTGAAATAAATTATTTGGTATACAAAATTGTCATCATCTAATAAATTGATCCGCAATTAAATTAATTTTGATCATTTTTGTGACACTAAGGATGAAAATAAAACTAGACGAATATATACTATCATTAAGCCAACTGAAATAACAGAGAGGAAAATTCACAATTATTGTTAGTTATACGATTATTATTTATCATGAGTTTAAATTTTTTTTTTAAACACATTTATCATGAGTTTATTTTTTTTTTAAACACATTTACCAACCTACATGAACAGACCTTTTTCGTTTCCAACGCACTCACAATATTACATTACAAGTTTACAACATTAATACACCAATATAATAAACAACCACCCACTAACACGGCAAAGCTTTACTTAAAAGTCAAACGACACCTAGGTATTTATTAATTCAAGAATTAACTGGTCATGATTGGGTTTTTCACTTTTATCAATGGCCTAATTTTACTTACCAATAACATCGTCATAGTATTTTTGCTTGAAACATGACTAAACTGGGTCTAGTTCAAGGCCCATGTATTGTCCCATAACCGCGTGACAGGAGAATTTATCACGGCAACGTGTTTCATTGTATTTGTCAATCTGTCACTCTCAATATTTGTGTAACGTGTTCCATGTTCCACCTATATTTCCAACTTTTACCTTCAACTCGACATAATATTTATTGTTTTTATATCGTCACCCGCCAGTATAAAGTGACGATCGTAATAAACTCGTATCTAAACTCAAGAGCTAAACGCTTTTGTGGTTCATAAAATAAATAATAATAATTCCGACCCATTATTGCCCTGCAAAGCGAAAACCTTTTTTCGTACTGAGGAGGCTCGAGCAATGATCACCACGCTTGCTCAAGATGGGTTGGCGATATAGGACTTGAATTCATGAATCCAGGTTTCCTCACAGCGTTTTCCTCTTCCAATCTCTATGCATGACAGGATAATACAAATTCAGATACGACAACATGAGGAATTCTGGTTCAACAGTATATTTCAACGTGTATAACAATATCATTTATCTCATAGCACCAGCAATCAAAATTCCTTATTGCGAGGCAATATTTAAAAAAAAAGAAAAAGAATTTCATCAAGATAAGCCCGTTTTAATAATTTATGAGGTCCTTCATTAAACCGAGCTATGGGGGTAGACCCGTTTTCGGCAGCGGTCGCCTACTAGACGTCATAGTATACGGTGTGACGTGGGCAAACAGGAAAATGGAATTAACCTACCATGTCGGTTGATCCGAATTCCGTCTTATGCAGAATCATGGAGCCCCGTATACATAGATCTCAATTTGACACGAGTAACCCTTCTCTCAAATCCTTTGGTCACTTTGACTTGTCACTGTAGCAAAAAACATTAGATCGTTTTTAATGTGTTTTGAGGTTACTGCAATGTTTTCCTGTAAACTGTTTTTTGATTATTTGTTTTTGTTTTCCTTTTGTCAAGCATTGTCCTCAATTGTTCCTTATTTTTTTTTGTGATATTTCAGTATGGAATGCCAGTCAAAACCCTTTATTTTTTCGCTACATAATTTGCAATTAAAATTAATAGATAAAAAAATTATATACTTTCGATGCACTAAAATAAAATAAAAAACTCAATGAAATTACAATGTTTTTCGATACAAATACACAGTGCAAATAAATTAAGCTTGATACCAGATATATAAGTATAATGTGTACTATGTAGATGAAGATTGTCGATATTATAACATAGCTGATTGCGGTTCGGCCGGCCGGCGCCCATTGCTGTGAATATTCATGATTATGGACATTTCACTGATAATTTCCATTCGGTTAAATGCCTGAATTTATAGAAAATTTCCTGAAATGTTACTAAGGCACAATAAATAGTACTTACACTACAGTTCTAAGAAACTATATTCGATTTTATCTCTTCTGATTTTTTTTTACAACAACTCTGATTTGGAAGCAGTTGGTGATGTAACATTCAACGTGCTTCGAAGTCATTTTTTACTTTTAATTCTAGATGTTTGATAGAAATCTCAGAAAGTAAGAATATCTGAGAATTACCTAGCTAGGGGTATCATATTAGTATAAAGCCGCGTACTCAAGGTAAATATTTGAATAGCAACATAGTTGCATAAAGTTCTTGCCGAATTGCTGTCAACATATTGCGAACAACACATGTGTTGCGAAGTTGACACACGGTTATCAAGAACACGTATATTAATTTAAACCTTGGAACACACGTGATTCGAGACACGATAGAAAGACAATAGCAGCCTGCCAGCCGACTGTCGGTTGGTCGTCAAAAGGTTCAACAAATTATTTATTACATATGACGGGCATTACTTAGTATTATTTAGGACATTTGACGGGCCTGTTGGTGTAGTGGTTAGTAGCCCTGACTGCTAAGCCGGAGATCGTAGGTTCGATTCCCACCCAGTACAAACTTTGTGTGATGAGCATGATTGTTTGTTCTGTGTCTGGGTGTAATTTATCTAATATAAATGAATAAATGAATGAATAAATGAATATCTTAGGACAACTCACACAGTCATCTGATCCCAAGCTAAGCAGAGCTTGTGTTATGGTAACCAGACAACTGATATACATACTTTATAAATACATACATGTTATAGATAAATTACAACCAGACACAGAACAAACAATCATGCTCATCACACAAAGTTTGTCCTGGGTGGGAATCGAACCCACGACCTCCAGCTTAGCAGTCAGTGTCACTCACCACTAGACCAACAGGTCCGTCAATATGTATGGATTTATAAAATATATAAGTACTTATGTATATCAGTTGCCTGGTTACATTAACACAAGCTCTAAGCAGAGCTTAACTTGGGATCAGATGACCGTGTGTGAGTTGTCCCAGTATAGTATAGTAAAGTAAAGTATTTTTATTGATAATTAAATATTTATTTAAACACAGTTTCCAGCAAATATTCTTTCTGATCATCGTCAACGTTAATCAAATGTTGCTAAGCATATTTATGTTTACCATGAATACGAGATTTTATCCAGCAATAGCATCGTGTACGTTTGATAGATAGTCACTTCATGAAAAACCATGAAAATAACTGGAAGCCGACCCTAACAATAGGGAAAAGATGATAGGAGCCTTGCATCATCCTTTCTTCCTTCACACCATTAAAATTGGAGTGGGTGTCGCACGATCTTCGCCGGTAATTGTCCTGTCAAACGTCATATATTATCACTCTCCTTCTTATCACATTCCATTCTACTTTTCTTCGACCCTCCCCTCCATCCCTCCACCTTCTAAACTCTGCCATATACTTTCATCCCTCCTCATCACATGCCTGTACCAGCACAAACGGTACAAAACAGAAACATCTAGAATTTTTTATGCAGGAATTTGTTTTTTTACAAATGCAGGCAACTCAAGTTTCATGAATATTTTGAGAGACTGTAATATTAATCTATTGCTTCAAAAAAATATGTACTAGACCTACTTACTTTACAAGCATAGAATATGAGAAAATAGTTCAAATAGAGAATATTACTTTCTAGAAATTGCAAGGACTTTGTATTCTAAGAAGCCATTTATTACATGTTGCGTATACGTGCTTATACGCAACATGTAATAAATCCTCTTCACATTAAAATTTGATCCCTTTACGAATGGTGTTAAATAAATAAGAAAATACAATTTGAAACGTAACTTACATGACTTAC